>VWZG01000461.1:1214202-1445038 GCA_013396735.1 Grallaria varia
GCCATGGGGCGGCCCCGAGCGGGGACCCGCCGCGGGGCAAGGGCCGGGCGGGAGTTCCGGCGGCGCCGCCGTAGCCAGACCACCTTAAGGGGCGCGGCGGCGGCGGGCGCCGGCCGGGAGCGCGGCGGGGCCGCCCCGGGGGTTTGCAGCGCTCCCGGGACGGGGCGGGAGTTTGTTCATTGAGGCGCTCCCGCCGCGGCCGCACCGAGGGAGCCGCGGGGGCCGTGTGATTCCCCGAGAGTCAGACCGGGAGAAGTGGGGCCGGGGGCAGCAAGCCCGCCCCGGGGGGCCGGTGCGGGGCGCCGAGAGGAAACGGGACGCGTGAGGCCAAACAAGAGTAGACGATCCCGGGTTCGTTGGCTGAGCCGGCGGGCTGCTCTCGCCCGGTCTGGAGCGAAGGCGCGGATTACCCCGCTAGGAGGAAATGGGCGATGATGGGGCAATAAAGGCCGTGCCCGCGGTTCCCAAAGGTTCGCTCCCGAGGTCAGACGGGGCGGGGAAGCGCTCGGGGCCGTGTCCGCGGTCCTCCCGTGTCACAGCCCCGCTCGGGAATCGGCCCCCCATTACACGCAGAGTGTTGTTTCTGTTCAAAATCAGAACTTTTCCCAAAGCAGCAGATAGATGTTTTAGTGCTAATTTATTTAACACCACACTGAAAAGTGTTAGGAGGTCGAATAATACCCAGTGAGGAAAAGGTCTGGCAGAGGTCGCAGTGACTGACAGAAGTTTAAAAAGTCTCCAGTCCTGGATGCGATGTTCCCTTTTTAAGACGGGGCTGTTCGAAGCGTACCTTACTTAAAAATCTCTACAGAACGTAAAGGGAGTCTAGTCAGGAGAGCCGAGCAAGTCTGTAAATTACTGCTCTGTCAGGATTCCTGTTGCCTATTACAAAGTACCTTTTTACACTGAACTTAAACTCTACACTACAGAGACAGCAGATGTGAGGTGATGGCTTCCAAAAGCAACACAGATGCTGTAAAATTTCCACTGCTGTATTTCAGCGAGGAAGCTCAGGAGACATGCTGAATGCTGCAGTTTAGAATTACACTATAACTCTCCTAGAAATAAGAGAATACTAAGTTTCTCAACAGTACACTTGGCTTCATTTTTACTGTCATTCATATGCTCTTATTTTCTTAAAGCGAGAGAAGAGATGCAGCACAAAGATACTGTGTCTTGAAGCTGTTCAGTAATGACTGAATTGGTAATATGGAACTTTATGGCAATTTAGTAGTGACTGCATATCCAAATTCCCTGGTAAGAGCATGATAATTTTTAAAATTGTCTTTCAGGTATGTAAAACAACACAGCTGCTGAGGAGGCTGCTTTGCTTTATGTGACTGAAAAGCAGCCTGGATAGCTCAAGATTGTGGAATCACAGCCCATTGTGTGTTCCTCATGCTCTGAGACTTCCCTGAAGTCTGTAGTAGTCCTGTGATGAAGGAAGCAAGGGTCAAATCTTTCAAATGGTTTGTGTGTTTATTCCAGAAAATACAGCAGCTGCTTTTTCTGAAAAGCTAAGCTTTGCTATAGCAATACAGAATACTTTAGAGCATGTTTTTTTTCCACCGAGATTTCAAAACAGATGTCCAGTCATCTGTCAAGAGTGTTAGAGATGCTACAACCTTTTACAAACTTATAGATTTGACTTGTGGTCAAGTCTAGTCACTTTATGACTAGTCTTTTTCACTCCAAGTCTTTGTTGCCACAGATATTCACACCTCTTTCATCCAAACAATTTTTGTGTGCATTTGAGGCTTTGCATTTGGGATTATGTGGATTCCACCAAACCAGGTAATGGTAACTACAGGGCATTTTAGTTCAAAATAAGTAAATTGGCTCTTGATTTTTTTTTAACTGGAAATAAAAAATCCACTTAAAATCTTGCATTTAACATGCTATTTTGTTTATGTCAAAATACAGATGTTTAGTTTATAAGACTGAAAAATTGCTTTTTAATTCCCACTGAATGTTCTGCAGTAAATTTTAGTATGGCATTGTCTGCATTGGGATAGGTCACTGAATGGTGCTTGTATAAAAATGTTTGAAAAGAAGAGCTTGGCCCATGGAAATTGTTCAAATAATCTTGTTAGAATGAAGCCTTGACTGAAGGCAGTAATTTCATGGATTAAACCCAGAAGGGCTGGCTAGGCTGATCTCCTTCCTTTCACAGGCCACAGAACTTTATCCAGAGACTGTCTACACAAGTGCTGGTTAGCTGCAAGACATAAGGGATTTTGCATGGACGATACGTTGAACAACATCATGAACTACAAACTGTGGAACTTTTTGAGGACAGGGTAAATAGGAACAGGAAGAAAGAGTATTTTTACAGGCAGTTTAGTGACAGAGTAAGTGGAGTTGTTGCATCTTACTATGTTCAGCTTTCTCCTAAAAAGTACAAAAAAATGTAAGAGAAATTGTTTTTTTTCTGATCCGTCCTTTTCTCTCACATGCCACATGTGGTCCATAAATGAGCAACATGATGGGCCATCCAAGCATGGGAAGGAACTAATTGATTCGTACTTCTGTGAGTCTGCAAAGCAGAAAATATGAGTAAAAGTCCAGCACTGTGAAACTGAAGAGAAATAGGCATGGGAAAATACAGTGTGCTTATAGTTTGATAGATACTTTACCTTTCACCCCAAAACAAACCAATAAAAGACACCAAAGGCACTCACATCTTCTGAGACTGTGTTTTATTGTGATTCACGAGAACTTCTTGCAGACAAGAGCACCTGCTTACATCATTTCAGGAATGTCAGATCTGATTGTGGATGGGCACAGTACCACGATGCTCCTGTTGGTCAGTGAGATATGAGAGAGACTTTAGGCAAAAAGAAAATAGGCTGAATACAATTTGCTGCAATAGCAACTTCTGGAGTGCAGTGAGCAGGTGATCAAGGAGGAGGAGAAACTGCTGGAAGAGTACTTTGCTGTCCCTTTACCATAAAGAATGATGATAAAATGATTGATCAGTGCTGTGGTCTGAGGATTGCTCCAATGGTGAAGCTGCAGGTTGTGGCCAGGAATGTGGCTGAACGTAGGAGCAGACCATGATTAGATTTCTTCCTGAGGCTGCTTTGGATGCACGAGCTTCACTAGAGAAACAGCATGAGCACCAGAATGAGTGTAAGAAGTCAGTGGGAACAGCAGTTCATCATGAGGGGCCGTATAAGATGAACTTGTATTGAAGGGCATTAGCCCTGTTCTTCCGCACTATGCAGTTGATGATCAGGCTGCAGTGTATTTGCTCAGTGTAATTACTTCATTTTTCACCACTGAAACAGTCTGGGAGGAAGGAATGCAAGAACATACAGATTATAAGGATTATGAAGAAAAATATGTGGTTTTGAGGGCTTTTTCCGAAATATAATGGCACATTCACCATGGTTGTTCCCAGCGTGGATTGAGAAGTCCATTGATCAGTCTTCAGTTTTGGAGACCTCAGTTTTAAGAACTTGGGTGTAAAACCCTGCAAGGCTTCTGTTAAATACCCACCTGGCTTACCTGTCTGAGACATGGCCATGTGGGGTGAACACCTTCCAAATAGTAACTGCCCTCTGGCGTTAAGATGGGATGGCATGCAGGTGTCTGGTCTTTGATGTCAGATCTGCTGGAGGAATTAAGGGGGCTTCATCTATTAACCCGACCTACTTCACTTTGTGACATCTACCTTCGGGTGAAGTGATAACAGGCAGGTGAATAGCGCATTTAACTCTTGCCAACTCTGAGTGTCGATGCTGACAGGGTGTAAGGAAGAGCCAGGACAGAGAAGATGGGGAGTGCAGGGTTCTCTCTCCTGTGTGGTAAATCAGGGTTGGGATGGCTCAGCTGCCACACCACAAGGAGCTGTGGGACTCCTGGCAAGAAATCCAGCCCAGCCTGTCCTGGTGAGAGAAGGCATGAAAGCAGTAGATATGAAAGGCTTTGAGCTAAGGATGCCCCATCTGCGCTAGGCAAGTCTGGGCTATCTGGATTGATGCAGCGTAGTCCACTTTGACTTACAAGCTTTTGCATAAGATATATGGAGACCTTAGCTTACAGATAAGCCCGCTCATGTGCTGTAAATTAAGTGAGAAATTAATGAGGTTATGCACTTATGAGTAAGAAGTGAACTGAAGAAAAAGTGACACTTTATGTTGAAAGGCACAGGTAAGACTAAACCCCAGGTATGAGAAAACTGCGTGCAACTGATTTGAAGAGGAGCAGGTATCATTAAGTCCTTGAACTATATGAAGTTTGCATAAATTCTGATGCTACTTTTTGTACCTTTAAGTCACTAATACTGTAATTTAAGGGAATAATGTTTTGCATATGTTTGAAGTAGACATTTTAAGTTTCACTGTTTCCAATCCCAATTTTTGATGGATGCACAGTACTAATTTTTAAAATATTGAATGATAAAAATCATGCAGAAGAATTCTTACTGAAATTACTTATTGCCCTGTAATTAAAATGAAAATAACAAATGTATCTTTCATCACTAAATTTGAACACTTACTCTAAAGAAATTTTTATCTCTGGAGTTACATCCTGACTAATTCTTCTCTGTGCTGATTTTGCTGGGACAACACATACATGGTTGGTGATTCCAAATATGAGTAAGGACAGCAGGCTTGGGCTTGTACTAATTTTGATGAGTAAATTTTTCTTGAGAATGACAAGTTGTGTTAGCACTTTTTACTTTATAACATTAGACAGTCAAAGATGTTAACTCTGTGCAGGGGAGTCAGCATTAGGCAGTGTTTGGAACTGCTTATAGGAGCTCTCTGGTGCCTAGTCTCAGCAGAAACTCTTAAAAACCTTTCTGTATTTTTATTTTAGTAAAAGAATTGTGTGATTGAAAAGCAAGGTGTTGAAAGGAATTTCACTATAATAGCAAAATATTCTTCCTTTCATTTTACCCACTGAGTTCTTAAAGAAGGATATTCCTTTGCCAGTTCCTTTGAATTTTCTTGGTTCCTAGTTGGCATAATGACAGCGGAAATTGTCCAGTGTGTGTATGGTGAAGGGAAAGAAAGTAGTACCTCACTGGTAAGAGATTTTATTGCCGTTGTCTTTTGTGGGTTCACAAATGTTACAAAAGATGCAGTCTTGGCTGATTTCTTGTCTTTTTATTTTGTTTTACATTTATTTTGCCATTGGGGTGGAGGGGATGCAACTGTGTGTCAGGAAACAGCCACAAGGAAAGAGAAATACTAGAAATTTAGTTGTAACATTTTCCCTGGCAGTATTAGTTGAGTGCTTCTCTGTCTTAGTCTGGTCAGGACCTAGTTTTGGTTGAAAGGCTTTCAGTTCTTCCACTGGATTGTGGTGTTCCAAGAAAAGGCATGATGACAGCCATATTGAGGTAGCTGTTACTTTTTTTTTTTTTTTAATTAGCCTTATCAGATTTATCCCTGCTGGTTTAATTCACTAAATTAGAGAGCTCTGAAAGGGAATTATAAATAAAGTATCTTATTTTCTTGCCCTCTGCCAATTTTGCTATGCACGTTTTTGTATTACAGATTTGTTGCCTAGTAAATATAGCCATTGTCTGAATCTTACCTTCATTCTTTGCTTTTCTAAGGTAGGCTGGTTGGTCTTTTATAAGTTAGGGCTCATACATTAAGTTATCTAATGAGCCCTGTTTGTTTTTCTTTGGTTTTAGCTCCTTGGCTTTTAACAGTCCTGCTAACAGAACTGAAATGGAAAACTTAAAAGTTTTTAATGCTTTTGAAAGTTTTTCTGATTTGTAGATAGATGGGTCCAGATGTTATGTTTGAATCTGCAGGTTAATAAGTAGGAAAGACCCTGCTTGGCCCATGAAATTTCCTGCATGATAAAAAATACAGAACTTTTTTTTTTTTTTTTTTTTTCTTAATTTTCAAGGAAACACTACGTGCTTTGACAGAATTCAGAGGACTGGGAGATTTTGTCTGAAAATTAAAACTTCTTGATTTGAAAAATGTTACTGTGGTCCTCCTCTGACGTTACAACCTGCATGCCTGCTGGCCCTATTCTGCAAGGCTGAGGCTGCCTACCACTTTTGACACCATGCCATGACCTTTCCTGTTTGAATGGAGTGCTGAAGTAGGGAATCCCTCAAAGTGATCTATCATCAGAATTCTCCTTTAAATGGTAAGCCTAGTTGATAGAGATCTGCATAAAGCAGGTAAGATGGAGATGCAATGAAATGCTACACTAGCATTTCTTAATAGCTTTTTATGTTTTCAATCAAAATATTTTGGTTGGTAGGTTTGGCTTTTTGGTAAGAAAAGTATACTTGCAGAAGTACATATTTAGACATGCCAAAACCCCCCAGACAATCCAACCAGAAAGTGTTTAACTGAAAGCCTCCTTTCCCATCAAAAATAGATGCAGTGGAAAATTTTCAGGCAGCCCTATATTTAACCTCCTTGGATCAAAATTTGGTTGTTGGACTGAGAGAGACTTTCAGAGTGTTTTTGCTGCTTTTGTTAGGGTGTCTGTTTTTTCACTCATGACATCTGCCTGCTTCTCAAGCTATATTCCACCTTGTTACAATTCTTGCTATTGCAGCATTTTACTGTGCTCAGAATGCTAATTCCCACTGGACTCAGCTTGCTGGGGTATGTGCAAACTCAGGTTCTTTCAAGGGGTGCGTCAATCTTGCCTTTTTTTTTTTTTTTTCATTTTCATTTTGGTTGTGTTTTAATAAGGAAATATGAGTACCATATCCACTGAACACTGACTGTGCACAAAACAGCATCACTGCAGTACAGTTCCTAGTTCTTTGCCCATGGTAGCCTTGCTTTGGCATATTGTGGATGTAAAAGTATGTGTAAGTTTAAGGTACAATTAGCTAAGTGAAAGGGAAGACCCATTGGGCAAGATAAATAGATAAATCACACCAGTCTCAGAAATTTCTGAGAGGAATATAGTTGAAGGGCTTGAGAGTTATTCTGGGAAAATACTCTATGTAGTTTCTTTGCTCATACTCTCTTCACTTGATTCTGACTTGTGACTGCTTTTGAAAGCAGGATACTGAGCTAAATGGGCCATTGATCTGAATTGCCATAACTGTTCATGGGTAAGGAGAAGTACACCGATGAATAAGTGTGGGCTTTGGCAATCTGGAATTCAGCAAAATTTATCAGAAATGAAATTGTTTTCTCAAAGAAAAATGTAAGCCACACAAAATATATAGCATAGGGATAGAGAATTTTGCCTGAATAGATTGTGATTCTGGAGTCTCAAGCTTTGTGTTCATTTTATTTCACTTTTGCAGCTTCCATTTCTCTTTTGTTGCTTTTTGTAGCAGTAAGAATTTGCTACAGTCATGTCTTAAATACAACTGTGAACCTTTTTGTGTGTTCTTCCAACGCTGATGGATAGAACATAAGTGTGACACTCCTGCAGAGTTCACTGGACCTTGTATTATGTCAAGAAGAAAAAACAAAGCAAATATTAAAATTCAGGAAGGAAAATTTTTAATATGACCTACATTCGTTCAGTATGTGTTATGTCCTGTCATTAGTTCCGTGTTAGAATGCAGCTTGTAACCAGAATCCATCACCAACTGGCAACATGTGGTGTTTCTTAGGCAAAAGTTGATTTTTATTCTTTATTGCTTGTTTTGCATGTTCACACTCTTACAGAAATATCTTTCCAGATATTTTTAACTTTGTTTTCATGGCAGTTTAATTCACTTCATGACTGCTAAGCAATGCTATGCTTTTTCACTCTTCACAAGCTTTAATGATCAAATGTGTAAATGAGCATATGCTTAGTTTTGTAAGGCAGCAGCTGTTTTTTTCTATGTTTTTAATAAACTTCAGAATTTTTATGATTTCCTGAAAGTATATATATATTTAGTTATACTCCCGTGGGCTTAAGTTTACTTGGGAGTTATATTGACAAAACTGGGTGATGTCTCTTTTATTTCATTTTGTCACATGGTAGACACTTTTTATTCAGATTCCTGTCAGCAGAATTTTATTACAGTACATTGTCAGTACTAGAAGTTTCCTTTTATAATAAAAACTCCCTTTCATTATCTTAGAATTATTTTAAATAAATATTTGCAAAAAAATAGAATAGCCTGACAATGTTTGTAAGGAAGAAGTAGTTTGAGTATTGTTTGGAAAGGGATTCATCATCATAGAACCCAAATTGTGGCAGGAAAGACAATGGAGAAAGGAAGCACAATATTGGAGCATAAAAGTGAGCTCCTACGGTACTGCTTTCCAGCTGCTCATGTGTGGAATCCAAATACTTTTGGAAGCGTGTGCTACACATTCAGTTAGTGTTATTTCAAATAATCATTCTCCAAGGAAGAAATTTTAGTCCATTAGAATTCATGACTTGGGAAAAGTAACAAAAATAAAATGTTCATGTTTTCCTAAAAATGCAGTTAAAATACGTAAATTCTCTTAAAATTAATTTAGAAATTTTGTAAAGTGAAAGGAGATGTTATAATCCTACCTCTAAAGTGTGTCAAGAATAGCAGAATAATGCAACCTCT
Source organism: Grallaria varia (assembly GCA_013396735.1). Lineage (NCBI taxonomy): Eukaryota > Metazoa > Chordata > Aves > Passeriformes > Formicariidae > Grallaria > Grallaria varia. Next base: position 1,222,691 of record VWZG01000461.1, read on the forward strand.
CTCACATGATTTGTATTCCTTAAGGAGAATTTTTTATGATGGTGTGAAAAAGTGAGAAGCAAAGAGAGTTGCCAAATCTGTCCACTCTTGAAGCTGGAAGAATTGAGGGGAGTAATTTGATGCCAAATAAACATGTGTTTGCAAGTAGTTGTACTGCCACTATTAAATTTCTTTAATTTTGGTAGTAGGGAGTAATTACTTAAGCTTCAAGGACAAGAGAAGATTACATCCTGCAGAACTTTCCGTAAAATAATCTATCCTCGCGTCAGTGATCCTGGTTACTTTATAGTGTCTGCTTGCTTGATGAAAAGTTTTGTCAAATCAAGTCTTTAAATGGGAGCGAAGATTAGGAAACAACAAACAAAGTCCAACTTGCAGGGACAGTTAACTTTTGGGGGTGTGGAGCAGAGAATGGACAAGGAATAGCAACATCTTTTCAGTGTTTGGTACTATCCAAACTGTTTTCCTTACAGGTAGTCCTTGTAGGAAAATTTGTGAAAGAGTCAGTGAAGGAAAAGGCAATGGTGACATACACATAAAGAATCCCGTGCCAAACCCCAGCATTAAGGCATATATCTTCTACAGGTTTAGGAAATTACAAGGATTGACTGAAAAAGTGTTTCTGTGCTTAAAAAGCCTAATTGTCACTGTGTATGTCAGTCTCCTGTCTATTTTGTACAGCTGCTCGTGCTATCTCACTGGTATTTTTGAAACAAGCAGTATTTTTACAACAATCACTGGTTTGGTTTGGGGTTAAGAAATAGTTGCTGGTTTTTTGGGTAGTAAATCTGAATATAATAATTTTTGCTTTTGAATAAGCTGCTTCATTCTGTATGTAAAACAAAATCGCTTCAGTAGGCTTGGTTTTGCAATTAGCAAATGTTGAGTTGATCAAAATCTCTAGTACTATGCGTGGAGATTAGGCTAGACGTGTTACAGAATAATGTGATTATAACGATTTCCTTAAGAGAGCACAAAAGCAGCATCTAAGTTTCAGCTGACATTTATTGACACACAGCATCCGTTGGGAGCCCCATCAAACTTCCTATTCTTTTCTGTTTACCACCTCCTGCTTTTATTTACAGTCAGCATATCTGTTAATTAGCCTCTGGTAGAGCCAGTTCTTCTAAGAAGATCTCGTCTTCCTGGTGATGGCCCCATGAGGTGACCATGTACACACAGTGTGTGAGTGAATTAATCTTTAACTCATTAATTTCAGTGCCTGATTCTGGAATGTTTAACTGCTGGCTTGCTTTCCTGCTCAGCAGTTTGTGTTTGGAGAATTGTGGTCCTTGACTTCCACTGACTTCAGTGTCATGGACACATCCCAGTGAGCTTTCAGCTTCTCGTCGTTACCTCACTGAAACTCTTACTCTGTTGTAGTTCTTTGGTTTCCTGTGCCTGGACCAGAATAAGATAGGCATTGGTGACTGCAGTTATTTACCTAGTTTTCTTTGCACTTTTGCAGAATAATGTTGCTCCTCCCTTTCCTCAGCTGTCTCTGTTGCACAACAACAATGCAACCTGAACCTCCCAAGAGGTACCCTCTGTAGGGTACCATCCTGTGTTACGGAGTCTCAGTTGGACCTTGTGGTGATGTGAAGCTGTTTATGGCCACAGCCTGAGTGCTAGAAGTGGTGCTTGTAGTGCACATCTCTCACAGCACGGCTTGTTTATTAGAAAAGAAAAAACTGCAGCGATATTTGCAGGCAAAATTCAGGAATGTGATTCAGAGATCCCTCACCCAGGCCTGCTCTGTGTGCTAAGAAGTGTTTTGAGAGGTGTGAGCTCATCTGTGCATCTCACTGGGGTGTTACAGATCTTGTAGTTTCAGTGTTAATGGTTGTGTTTGTTTCACCTGAAACTAAAGAAAGGAATGACTGGGCCGCTTATCTGCACAGTCAACTGTAGGTAATGTCTTAAAGTAATGACCAAGTTCCTCACTTTGCCAGAATGCCCCTTATTCCTGCTCCATCCTCCAGCTGAGGAGTAGCTAAACTCTAAAGATTTAAGCACAGGTTACAGGAGCCCTTGAAATCCTGCCCAGAGCAAGTGCAAGTATTGAAAGCCTTAAAGTGCCTACATGCTGTGGTAGTGTGAACATTTTCATAATTTATTGACTGCTTTACTGATAAAAATTCACTACTTCAGTTTAAAAAAAACCCCACCATAATAATGATAACAACAACAACAACAACAATAATAATACCAAAAGCAAATAAGCCCAAACCACCCAAACAACAGCATAATTTCTGGAATACATCCAACTTTTATGCTGGAAAAGTACCTGAAAGGCGTATTACTTTCTTTCTTTAATGTAGAAGTATTTGTCCTCATCTAAAAGATTTTATCCTGGCAGAACTGCATCCCATTGTCTCCTTTGGTGGATAGGCAGACCCAGGTAAAGTAACTTAGTTTTACAGGATCTAGGAACCCTAATTACTTTTAATCAAGTTTCTAAGACATCCAAGTGTCCACACTATTGTGAAAACAGACACAAAAATTAGAAATAGAAGGTGGATATTTGCTACTGATGACTTTAGTCTTTGGGAGGTTGGTGGTGATGCAGTGTTGTGACAAAAAATCAATGAAAAATTGTTAATGAAAGTTTCCACCACCTTTAATTGTAATAAGCCAATGCTGAATGATCTGTTAATGTTTCATGGGGAAAGTTGACACTGAGGGGAAATGGTGGGTGTTATTTCTTCAAAACATGTTAATAGCTTTTACTTATTTTGTTGATGAAGAACAGAGAGAGAATTAGGTGCCTCTTCATCAGTGTTTTGTAGGAACTATTTAAGCCGTCTTTGCTTAGGAGAGGTAAGGCAAGAAGCTCCTTTACTATTAATAAACTGTCATCTTTCAAATCTCATCAAGGCAGCACCAGAATTTTTTGCACAGATTTCCTTTGACATACAGCCTCAATAAATATGGAAATTACAACTTAAATCTCATTTTTTTCCTTGCAAAGCAGTGCAGTGCCCAAATTAATTGATTTTCAACTTTTATTTTTTCTTAATGTTGAAAGACATAGATGCAAATTTTATTAACAATATGCATAGTTAAATTTAGCTGTAAACTCCAGTCAGGGATTTTTGCTTTATTTATTGTCCAAGTCAATATGTCTGTGGAGAAAACCTCCTGCTGTGCAGGAATACGTAGTCAGCTACTTGGAAAAGTGGAAAGTTTAATTATGAGAGTTTATTCTGAAAAAAGATAAAAAAAGCACTGGTTTTTGGGTTGAGTTTTTTCTTATGACTTCAGCTAGCAGAAATATAACATACATGGTATGTTTTGACACTCACTGTTCTCAGGCAAACCACTTGATTTTTCTTTAACCTGGTCATCTGTGTAACTGAGGGGTTCTGAAAGAAAGTAAAGGTCATGAATAAATGATGCATTTCTTAAACTTGCAAGGTAGATCATGACACAAATGAAATAAAATCCAATATGAAGGAAAAAAAAAAGCATAAACACATGAATTGCTGACAATATCTTCATTAAAATATGCTTTATCCTATGAAGATAATAGTGTCAGGTTGGCTGAAAGGTGCAAATTTCCTTTGTTGCTCTCTGTTAAATTGTTTTGATTTTTGTCCATGGTAACAGTGAAATACCTTTATATAAGATTTTTGAGTGGAAGGGTAAATTTTTGCTGGGGAATGTGTGTTATAAATGATATCCAAACATACTCATGCTTATAACAGAAAGCTCTCCAAGACCGTAGTTACTGGTGTGGTTCCCGTCTGTTCAGTTTTTGTAAGTCATTTACATGGAATACATTTTATCTAGCTATGTAAAAAAACCCAAACCACTGCTTGCATAGAAGGTGTTTCTCCTGCCTACCTGTAGTATATGTAATGCTCTAATAATCTGTATTTCTCCTTGTGGTTCAGTGCATATTTCTCCTTTCTAAGCCTGTTCAAATGTAATATGAATAATGTTTTCATGGTAATTCTACTATGGATGATAGTAATTGGCTTTACTCTAAGCCAATGACATTTTAAAAAATTTTGTTATAGGTAGTATTTGGGGTGCATGACTTTCATCAGGTGTGAAATCATACTCTTTTTTTTCTTTACATCTGTCTAGGACTGATCCATAACCTGAGCTAGTAGGTTCTACAGTAATACAAATGGTACATGATAATTGTGTGTGAAGAAAGGCTGGCAGCTTTACAGAGGAAATTTCTGAACCTGCAGGTAAGTTCAGAATAAGCAATTGCCTGTAACTTCCCTTCCCCCATACTCTGTATTTCCACCCTACAGCTGCTCTTCTAATGCTTTTACTGAGTCTCATTATACGGTCCTATGTGTGGAACATTAAATGTATTTATGGTAGAGTGAGAGTTTTGTTCTGAGCCACTGGTGCATCAAGAGTTTCTTCGTAATGTTCTTCTGGGTGCCTAATACAGTGAGACAGGCGCATACACTGATGTCGTACACTGATGTCTCATGAGAGTGGTCCTTCAACCCGAATGCTAAGAGATGGGAAGGTGGCTAATTTCCTGTAGAACTGAGTGGGACTTTATATTCCTAAGCAGGATGTAGGAGCCTAAATACCTTGGAATTCTCCGTGTATAAAGCTTCCCCACACATCCCTGTATTCCTCCGTACATGTTTCTTGTAGGCTTTTTGCTGTTAATTGGCAGTTTGAACGCTTCATTATGCTTCTGTTTTGGGAGATGTTTCTTCCTAGTCTTATTCTATATTTCTTTGGACTGTCTGTTCCTTTTCAGCTCTTTCCACTCTTGCACTTTCTGTATGTAATAAAGGCACTAGCAAACAATTTTCAGTGACTAGCTTCCCTCTTACAATGGCATATATTAAACATAAGACTGTTGGTATGACAGAGCTAGCTGCCTTCTGAAGATGCTACAAAAGGAATCATTAAGGCTCAAAATTGACATTTGTCCATTCAATCTGTTTTTTGACCAATGTATGCTCAATATGCAAGTTGCATATTAACCAAATTCTACTACTTTTGACTGACAAAAATTGTAGGTTGAGGGGAATGTGCCACAGGTAGTTAAATAATGCAAACCCTTATGTCAGTCTAATGCTTTTGTCACAGAAATTACTCTGCAGTTTGCTCTTCTGAAGCTAGTAATAGGGAATCAGAGCATAAATAAACATAACCCTCTCTTCCCATGCTGGACTTTTAAATTAGTTTTAGGAGTAGGATACAGTTTGAGTAGTGATTTAAGGGCTTAGATATCGCAGATTGCCTTTTGCTTGTGAAACATTTTCTTTCTATATATTCAATAAAGAAACATTAATTAATTACAGAAATTAGTGTGGTTGACTGTTTCTTGTGGCTGAGATTCATGCTGCTTGGCTGATCGGTGGCCGTGAGTGTTGCATGTGTAAGTAGTTAGAAACACTTTGTTTTATTCATGCTGATTTTTATCACCAAACATCTTAGTTTGTACTGAAGAACACCCCAGGTGGACCATGGCCCTTGCACTCCACCTCAGTGAGAGGTACTTTCAAAGGACCTTTTGTTGCCCCATCAGTGCAAGGCCTAAATACATTCCATATACAATCTTATAGGATCAGAGGGCTACTGAACTGGAGATGATGAGAATATGGTAAATTAGGTTAGGAACAAGTACAAGGTTGCTGATCCTTGCCGGACACTCTGCAGCACTGCCTGTGACAGCCTGGCTTCAGCTGTGGGGTTGTTGCCTAATGCCATATGCTAGATCTATGTATTTAATTATGAACCTGTATTTAAAAGGTATCGAGCTGCTCTCAGCCTGTATTGTTAACTTTCTGTCTAACTATGCTCATTAAAATGAAAGTTGTTTGTACTTGGTCGTCTTGTTTCCTGATCAGATGCCTCTGGAAACTCAGTCTATAGAATCTCTTCTTAGAATCATCTAAATCTTTCTGAGTGCCAAATACAACCAACTAGTATGTCCAGAAATTAATAGATTTAAAATTATTTTTAGTTTAATCTAAACACCACTGCAATTTTTTGCATAGAATTGTTAGTGCCTCCCATTCACTGGATTTTTTGTGACATTAAGGTAGTGTAAATAGACACTTTTTTCACATGGGAATGCAGAATCTAAGTGGCTTATCAACTGATATATTTTTTCCTACTCTATATGTGTTAATAGAGTATCACATGAGTACTGTATTAATCAGTGCTCATGGGAGATTATGCTGGTGGAAAACATGATCATGGGATTTGACCTCCTTGGAAGCAAGGACTTTTCCAGGTCACGAAAGGCCAAGTATTCAGCTCATGACTAGTGTAGAACTCTTCTTCTGTCATAACAGGAATACTGACACCTGGTTTGCACTTGAAAGTGTTATCAAGGAGGCCTGTCAGGGAGGAATATGAATTTTTTGCTGACATAGCTATGCCAGCAAAAACCCTAGTACAGAAACTGCATAAGAAGTTCTTTTACCTGTACATTTTACTTCTCTTGAGGGATAGGTGTAAGTTGCTTGGGAAGAGGAGTCTTGTTAGTGTAATTTCTATATTAACCTTTCTAGTGTAAATCAACTGTAAGCCTCATCCTACAGGGACTCATATGCAGCTCATATCAGTGCACACAGAGATAGTTTATCATAGCTTATGCTTACATCACTCCAAAGAATGACCTCCAGATCAACTCTGAGAATTGTATGTGTCACTGTCTCCTGCTCATCTTCTGTCTACAGAATTGTCTTACAAGTTGCATGAATAATGCCTGAAAATGCATGAATTTTCATGTTTAGCACCTGTCCTGTTGGTAGTTCTAGTCTTGAAGATAGTTTTGGGGCCATATCTGGGAGACTAAGTACAGACATAACCATCGTTTAACTAACTGAACTACGTGCAGGAAGAAAGGAGGCTGGATGTAGTTATAACAATGAAAAGGAGGGAAGGAAACTCCTTAACAGTGAAGCTTCTGATGTGCAACACACAAACTAAAGGATGAGGAGTACAAAAATGGAAGCTTCATTGGCTGAATCAGTTCCAGGCAAAATAAGCACACGGAAACACTTGGTGGACCAGGATTGTCCTTTGCTGGTGGTACATGCAGCACCTTAAATCACCAATCATCCTAAAGAAATTGGTAGTGGAACGGGAGGATAGAAATGGTGGGAGTGAACTCAGGTTATGACTCAAAACCTTCCCTTGTCTCTTACAATACAGTTCCTGTATGCCTATAATTATTTTTATTTAGAAGTTCTACCTTAACTTGGAATTGATGCCCTAAAGAGTGGGCTCTTAGTGTTTGTCTGCAGGAAGGACTCCCTTTTCTCTTATGGGGGAGAGAGGCACCCAACCAGAAATTACAGTTAGCCTCGAGCATATGCATATTTGGTATTGGTTCAAGTTCATAACATCTGAAACGAAGGCTGGACTAGATACCAGAATACATTATTTGCACTAGCAGAAATAATTTCACATCACACTCTGCAGGAATTCAGGCTTGTTCTATTTTTGGGCTTGAAACAGGAACAGCTTGAACAAGCTAGGTGATGTTTTATTTGAGACAAAGGCTTCCTTTTTCCTCAAAGGTTTTTTCAAGACGTGTGGAAAGCCCATTTCAAATAATACTGTAGAGCCAAAGCTGTGTATGTAAGCTCTGTGGTCATGCACTGAGGCTGATTAATCAGCCAAGGTTAATTGAAATTGGTATTTTTGCTTCAAGTCCTGGATACTTACTTTGGAAATGCATGAATTTGTAGGCTTGCAGTCTCCCTGACAGATGAATCTAGTCTTGAGGATTGCAAATTCGATCCCTGCTGTTACCAGTCCAGCCACGGGGGCCATTTAACAAAAGATCCCCGAGTTAATGATTGCTGTTCTATGACAGGGATATTGGACTTATTATACACTGAACACAAAGGTCTCTGATCCATATTCGTGCCTTGTTTCCTGCTTGGGATTCAGCACCACATGGTGGTAACTGTCTGCTTCATGCAGGAAAACGTTGTGCTGTGATATCAGTGAGCGATAGTATCAGAAGAACATCCATTTTCCAGGAATTTAAACTATTACCGCAGTTAGGTGCAATTATTGAGAATCCCTGTAGAGTCGTACAAAAAGTGTTGTCTCTGTCCAAAGATGTTGATTCTGGAGTGTAGCAGTGCCAGTCTGACATGCGTAGTTTGGGGTCTCAGTGACTGCTACAAATTGTACCCTGGAAAATGATTACTGGGACTAGAAAGTATAGTACTGCATTTCAAGCTCTATTTTGAATATCAGTGGCTTTGTCAAACTATACATGCAATTTAAATCAAATATTTATGGTGAAAATATGTTGAGGAGGAACCAATGGAACAAGATGACTTCATAACAAAGAATATTGACTTTGCATATTAACTTCATTAACTTAATGCTGTCTCTTGTGTATTGGAAAATTGTTCAAGTGAGAATAATAGCTTTTGAACTACTTGCAGGCTAATAGGTAGTGATTGTAGTCACTAAGACTTTGAATAGCTGTGGCTGTTGATTACACAGATTAAATGTGAGTGCAGTTCTCAATATGGCTGATTTTCAAAAAACTCACTTTCTGTCCTTCATTTTGACTTTCATGACTGATGACACTGGCTTGTAATACATATTAAATTCTGGGAGTGGGAAATTAAATTCCTCTTCTTCCTTCTCATGGTAGAGACATGATTGCAGAAGCGTGCCATATGCTTATTTTAAATTGTTCAAGACTGAAGCAGTCAAATAAAAGGTTGCATTAGTGGTAATTCCCATACAGTGGGATATGCTCTGTTTAAACAGCTGATTGGTTATAGATATTTGTAGCATTCACAGCACTAATTTTTCATGCACTCCATCCTTATGTTTTTACTCTTCATATCTGAACTGTGTGTGCGTCTATTTGCATCCACTGTGATTTCTCAGTGAATGCTGGTTCCCAAGTTCTTTCTCTATTCTCTCTTTTTTTTTTCTCCAGGGCCTAATTATGAAACAGCTTCAAATAAATACAATTTTTTAACAAAAAACATTCTGCTTCCTGTGAACAATGGGCTGAATTTTTCTCTTTATTCTTGGGGAGTTCTTATTCAGTTGGAGTGCTTTGCAGTTGGCTAGGCCTGAGATTTCTGGGAGCTGTAATTGTGTCTCATTAATTCTTACAGTAATGTAGGGTAACTATAAGGAGCATGCAATTAGTGGTCTGGTCAATGAATAGAGCAGTTAATCAGCAGACAAAGGATGGGGCTCAGGACCTATTAGGCTGAAAGGAAGTGTTACTATTGTCACAGGCAGTAGGAATGCATGCAGACATGCCTTAAAGTTGAACTGCTTAAGGGAACTGTGTATGTCTTTTTGCTAAACCAGTTTTCCTACCTATTCCACTACTTGAGAGAGATTTATTTAAGCTTGCCTGCTAGGAGTCAGAGACCATATCAGAGGTTTCGACAGGCTGAACGGACTGCTCAGTGTGTTCTCTCACCTTAACAGAGGCAGCCCCAGGGTTTATCAAAAATGAAAAGTGGCCAAAGGGATGTAAAGCATCCTCAGTTGTTCCTCCTCCTCAGGAAAAATGGTCGGTGAATGTAAAGTTTAAATCAGCCATTGTGTAGATTGTCACTCAGTCATACTCTGCATGTTTGTCTTCATAATGAACCTTGTTTGTTCTGAATGGCTGTGCTTTCAGTGCATGTAAATGTATGCAAATACTCATAACAGTCTAAAAATGGTAGCTCTTATGGTAACAAATAACCTCTCCTACTTCTATGAAGCCCTGACTTTTACTATATCTAGCGTTGAAAATGCAAAAATGACTCCAATTTTAGACAGGGCTTTGGGTTTTTTTGTTAGCGCCAGATCAGAACTTCCAGTTGGTTCCCTTTGAAAAAATATGAACCTCATGAATCCTGTGAAATGTTATGACATATGATGATTATAAAGAAAAAAGCTCTATCAATAATACACTGCCCTTGAGTAACTCTTATTTCTAGTAGGCATTGCTTCAAATAGAAAGTCACTTCTTCTCTTAAGCAAAGCAGGCACTTGGCATAAAAAAGCAGTAATTATAATAACTTTTTTTGGGGAAAAAAAGGGAATAGAACTTTAATAATTAACTTATATTCAGAGCTTAGTGTTTTTCTGAAAACTGAAAATAATTTTTAACTGTCTTCTTTGTATTAACAGGTCTGTAGCTTTATCTCTTCTCATGGTATTCACATCAGCAGCAAGTAACGTTAGAAGAATAAAGTCTCTCAGGCTTTATATTAAGGATTCAATTATTCTGTATAATTAGCCCTGATTTGTTAAATATTTGAAACATTTTCTACTCTTAGGTATGGAACAGTGTACTGGAGTGATCAAAACCACAAATAACTTGTACCTTTACACAGAAAATGCTTTTTTATCAAATAATAAAGAAGATTAAGCCTAAGTCTCTCTCTTTTTCTGTTTGGATTTTATTCCCACAAGAAATATCAGTTTTGTCCACAATCTCTCGTGTATTTCTATTCCCTTGAAATACAAAAAGGCAATGGATTCTGGTATAAATTAGGTAGATTTAATGAAATTTATGAGTTGTAACTTGTGCCTTGAATATAAAATACTTGACTGAGGCATAAGGTATTTTGCTCATGCCATTATTGTCACCTGTCTGTTTTTTCATTCTTCTGTGCCTGTTTTTGAAACACTTAGGAGCTGTGGAGTCTTGGGAATAAGTTTCTCTATGCCATACACAGGAAATCTTTCCAAGGTAATTTTTTTTTTTTTTAAAGTGTCTTCTTTTAAAGAAGCAGGGTGGATCTACCCTGCAAAATAATGGTATTACTTCCACACTCAGAAGCTGGCTCTTACCTCATATATATGCTACTTTTCCAGTTAATTAGGAAGTGATTTCTCATTTGGTGTTAGACAGCCTCAAAAAGTTGCTGCTCAGTATCATTGTTAAGCATTACAGGTTTAATGGGAATTATCTTTTTTTTACCCCTCCAGTAAAGTTTGTCCTGTTGAAACACAGATTCAGTCATGGGTGACTATTGATGTGGAAGGGATCTTAAGTAAAGTCACTGAAATATTATTGGGGAAGGTAGCAGATTAGTAGCCTTCCGTAAGAGCACAGAACGTAAGAGCACAGAATGTTTTGACTGGAATGGGCATTATGATAGAAATGATAAATACTCCTTAATTTGTAAATATTGATGAAAGGTCATTAACCTTGTAAATTAACAGAATATCCATCTCTGTATTTCTCTTTACATAGGCACACATATTTTTACTTAGCAATAGAACTAGCATTACTCTGTTGGACAGTGTAAGGTAAGGTAAATTAAACAACTGTGCTGCTGTTTTGGGAATTTCTCTTAATATAGTGTGAATCTTATCTGGTGTACCTGGCCTGTTGTACAAGTCTCCAGTGTGCAAGAATCCTAGAGTAGAAAAAGTTTATATCTGCTCTCTAAAAATGTATCCCAATGTAGTTTAAAGTGCATTAGCTCGAAAGAAATCCTTCTGCATGTGTCCTATTTTTTCTGGTGCAAAATGACATTACTATAACACAAACACATGTATCTTGCTCTCTAATTTAAGGTAGTTGTCTATGCTTCATCTATTGTCAGAACAGAGAGAAAATATTGCTTTCTGGCCAGTTGTCCCACCTGTTTTAAACTTTCTTTATGAGTGCTTTTATTCTTTAAGTGACAGGTCTGACCTTGTTGAAGTTGCTGCTTAATCTGACACTGTCACCAAATCACCCTCCCATTATGAAGGGGATACTGGTTTTTATCAGATGGCTGAAATTAAGTGATTACCTCCAAAATGAAAATCATTCCATTGTAACTATTGCATGTATTATCCACCTATCCTGAAGACTCCTCTTAGGGATCTTAGGCTATGGTACACACAACCAGAAAGTAGTTTTCTCAGTCAGCTGAGCAATAAATTTGTACAGGGTAGTGCTGAGAGAAATGGATCACTGAAGTCACCCCTTTTTTTCCCTAGAATGAGATTTGGAAGAGCAAGCTATTTAAGTCCAAAACTGTTGCCCTGAGAGGGCCTCCTTAACTACAGTCTAACCCTGGTGACACCTAAGCTCCATAAACAATTTTATCATTCCATGTTTTCTGGCATACTGTTGCAGCTGAGGTCCAAAACAGCCCTGTTTCAGCAGAGCTTGTTACCCTGCTCCTTAAGCTTGACTGGGATCCAGGAGGGAGATGTTATGGGATCAGAGCTACCTGGGACAGCTGATCTGGGTAAATGTTCCCAGAGCACGCAATATCCTTGGACAACTTCATCTCCTCATAAAATGCAGTGACAGCGGCTACTGCTGGGAGAAAGATGGACCATCTCCCTTTTATATAACATTACAGTGGCTAGATAGTCATCCAAGAAATGTCTGAGTGGGCTTGTATCTGTGGTGCACATTGCCTTGCAGGCTGCCCTGTTCCTAGACTAGGGGCTAGGAAATAGTTCTAGTCCTTTAGCGGCTTTACGTCATATGAAATGGTTTGTCAGGAATTTGAACCAGAATCAATTCAGTGACCCAGAAGAGAATATGGAGTATTGGTGTGCAGCATGTTCTGTGCAATTTGTCACAGCAAATGAGCTGCTGTGTAGGATACTTGCTGCAACTGCTGTATAACATTCTCTCTATACATTTACTTCAGCAAACCTGCCTGAAGGAGCATGAATTAAAATTGCTAGGAGAAGAAAAGGTAGTCTTTCTGAAAGCTGTGCTGAAAGAAAATTTCTTGTGACTGTTGTTCCTCATTTCACTGTAGTCTATACTAAAGTCAGAAGTAAAAGCCTTCCTGACCAGGAATTGTTCCAGCTGTGTTTGAACTTTGATGGTTTGGGCCATCTATGTACAACTTAGAAATTATGGCTCACATTGTGGCATTGTTATTGTATTGCAAAATCTCTCTGCATGTCTGCTTTAGCTCCCAAATGCTTGGTGGCAGGATAATGGACATCTTATATTGTGAATAGGTTTGGACTTGCATATGAGAAGGACTAGTGGCATTGGGGAGATTTGTTTTCTTGCAAAGACCTGGAAAATGCAGTGCAGAAAATGTCCACATTGGCAATAACACGATGACAGGTATTAATTCACAGACAGAGCAAATAACCTTTTTTCCTTTTTTAAAAGAATGAAATAAGGAACAGAAGTACCAGAGGAGAGTAGGGGGAGTGGTTTGACTCCAAAGGTGCCGTATGTCCTAAAGACAAGTCCTGAAATGTATGAGAAGGATTTTAGACAGTATGAACTCCTCCCACGGGTGAAGTCCATAGTGATCAGAATTTGCTCAGAGGTGGCACAGGTCACTTTGAGTCCTGTCCTCATTGTTGGCTGCTATGGCTGCATCAGCTTTGAGTTTCATGTGGTCCCTGAGTTGTACATAACTTTCTTCCTATCCACATTTATGTCTTACTATCACAAACTAGGAACAGTCATACAGGATCAGACTAAACATCTGTCTAGTTGGGTATCCTGTTTCTGACAGTGGCCTGGGGGAGCGTATAAGAAAATGTCAAGCACGTAATGTTCCCTTCTTGAGGTACTCTCCTGCCTTCTTCTGAATCATGGTTTTGGGACTTCCTGAGCCAGAGATAATGCTAACATTTTTCATCCCTCCTCTCAGTTCCATTAGTGGTGCAAGCCTTGGAGACTTACTTTATATTTTGTTTAAAACCATTTTCTCATTTTCTTTTATGTGGTGTCTTTCACAAGCTTTCTTTCATACAATGAACTGTAAAGCTCATACATCTTTTTTTCCCTGTTTAAATTCCTTTATGGGTTTCTATTCTTCCTTGACATCTACCAGAATTAAGTTTTTGCTAATTTATTTCTATTACTCTATTAGTTAGCTGTCCATTAATGTGAGGGGAAGGGCGTGGGGGTCCCTGGGGAACTGCTGGCTGTACAGGCTGCAGGAGGATGGCTCCATTTTAGCTGCTGTGCTAGAGAACAGGGAGGAGTTAAGGTGCTCAGTCCAAGACAACATTTAAAAAAACCTAACAGTTCCAGGAGCCTTCCACTCCAGAAACCTCACGTTTCTCTGCAAGACAAACTTGTTGTGCAACCCAGGCCCCAGTAGGACAGGAAGCAAGCCAATTGCCACTGACACAGGTTTTGAATGATGTGGATAATCAAACAGTAAAATAATTGATTTGGCTTCTGGTACCCAGCAAGTTGTGGCTGGCTCTTTTCTAAATCAAGCCTTGTCTGAGAAGGATAAATGGTGCTACACTGCACACTGCCTTTCCTCCTCCTTCTTTGCAGCAGGAAGTAAATGCGTCTGTGGAAGAACTGCGGTGTGAGCAAACACAATATTGAGCCAGGAAATGTTTATGCAAGAGCATGTGAAAACCTGAAAGAAAATGTAGATCTAAAAAAATCCCATACCCAGCAACTACTTCCCTCTCCTCATCAAAGGTAAAGGAGTTTACATTTTCTTGGTATTTTAGTGTACATGGGATTTAATAAAAAACCCCAAACCCCAGCTTCTAGTAGTACTGTAATTCTGAGTCATGTCAGTTCTTTTCCGTGTCAGTAATTTGCTTCTTCTCTTGGAGAACTTGATAGGCCAGTGTTGGTTTCAAGAGGAGGAGTGGATCCATATCCTTTCTATGTGTAGCTGTATAAGTCCCTAGGCTTCTACGTTTGAAAAAATAGCCCTTACCACTAAACTGTTATAACTGTAGCAATTCTGACTATGGCAATTCTTATCTAGCTGGGAACAAGTAAGTGGGAAGAAGGTGATCTCTAAAAACTTCTTACATGGGAAAGAAGCAAGAAATATAACCAAGTCATTCTTTGTCACATAGTTGCTAAATCAAGTTATGACATAGAGTTTATAATTTTTTTTATTTCTACTTTTGCTTGCTGATAGGTTCAAGTGAAGCGATTAAGCCTCTGGAACACAAGATGCAGTCTGTATGTCAGCTCATCCAGTGCTGACCCCAACTTTGTAGTCTCTGTGGGAAGGTTCTCTTCTGCTTCAGCATCTTGTCAGCTACTTTGAATGTTCCTAATCCTACTCCTATTTTGTGGTATAGGCCAGACCAAAAATATGTTCTCATAATTCAGGCCAGGCAAAATAGAAGATATTAAGGCCCATGTTGAAAGGGTTTCCCTTCCAGGCAAACTCATTATTGCTCAAATATTTCACTGTGAAAACAATGCATTGTTCCTCCTTGTCATAGCAAAAGTAGTCTAGAATCACCTCCTTGTCCATCATTTCTTTGGTTCCAGTTCTCAGTAATTTCTGATGCCTGCACCTCTCTTTATGCACCTCTGGTTTTCAGATTATTCTCCCTCCTCCATCAATTACCCCCCAGATTTTGAATCCTCCTTTGTTTCCACATGACATCCCTATTGCCAGGCATCTCTCAAAGTCAGTCAAATGTTCCTATTCTTTTATTAACAAACAAGATAGAAGAATCTGGTGAGCCACCTGCTATAATAAATTAGAAAAGGCCTTTCTATTGTGAGTAAGGTATGCCCTGTTTTTGCATTCTGCTCCTGAACTCTTGCTTATTGAGTCCGATTTTCAGTGGATTGCTAGTAGGTTAATTTTACATTTTCTGGATCTGAGCTGCTTTTGGGTACAGTAGGTTGGAGGGCACTTGTTAGAGGCCCAGCAGCAATGCTAATCTCCTCTCTTACCACGTTTTCAGTCACACTGAGTGATATACTGCTTAGAAAAAGTGTGTTCTAAATTTCAGGGATGGGATTTTTTGCTAACGCCAAGGAAACCTTCCTGTCCTTTGGAACAAAAAAAATTGTAATATGCTGGA
Source organism: Grallaria varia (assembly GCA_013396735.1). Lineage (NCBI taxonomy): Eukaryota > Metazoa > Chordata > Aves > Passeriformes > Formicariidae > Grallaria > Grallaria varia. The sequence continues at coordinate 1,238,417 of VWZG01000461.1, forward strand.
ATTTGGAGGTGACATTTTTTCCTATGTAAAAAGTTTGGCTAGTTATCCTCATGGACTGGACTAATCCCTATCAACAATGCAGGCTCTATGCTGGTGGTGGAGCTTTAGGCATAATTTTATAAGTTACTATTTTTGGGAAATAAAACCATACACATTCTGTCTTCTACATAAGTGTTTCTGATTTAAAAATAAAAAACCAAACCAAAACCAAGAGAACTCCTCCTTTTCATCCACTTGTTTTCTTTTTGATTATTTGAATTAAGGTAGAGTGAGCTAGAGGACACAAAGACAGTGCATATGTGCTAGAACTGCAATCAGGATTTTAGATTAAAATTGAAATAAAAATTATAAGTATACACAGCTGTGATTATGTGTCAGTTTGACATCTTTGCTGATTTGTCATTAAACTTTAAAGTTGGCTGGGTTTTTGTTGTAGTTGTTTAAATTATGACAAAGGTAGTATTGGCCTCCAACTATTGAATCTTTCCCTGCATTTCTGTTTTGGAAAACTTGCCCTGTGCTTCCTCCTCATCATATTACTACTATTACTTCTGTTATTAATAATTACAGTTGAGTAGTGTTTCAGACATGCTAACCACAACAAGAATACACCAAAGAGATGTCTCTTGTTTTGGAGAATTTACCCTCTGACACAAGAGACAAACCAAGATACACAGTTGGAAACTTTATTCAGTAGTATACCGTATGGAAGTGGAGCATATTATTAGCAGTATTGGTACTGAGATTTTTGGAGGCTTCAAGTGAAAGGAGAAGATGAAGGTAGACTTGAAGAATAATGAACCTGCCATGTAGTTATTTATGGAGGTTTCCTCCCTCTGAGGTAGAACATTGCAGAAAGCACCAACACAGTTACTTAGAAACAAGTAGGCATGGGAGGTGTCATGGTGAATTAGGGGCTTAGCTCGGTCTCTTGGTGCACAAAACAGATACCAGGGTCTGAGGAATGGGCCACATCTGCAAGTAAAATATGAAGATAAGTATCTTACATTTGAAGTAATAGAATGGGTCGTATGACAAATGATACCCTGATTACAGTGAAGGAAGGGCATAGTGAGTCGTTGGTGAACTAGTCTCTAAGGCTCTGAGCTCTGGGGCAGTGCCTTTCTGTGCTGATGGTCTGGAGAGCCAGGGCTGTGTCTTGCAGACATCCAGAGTCTGAGTCCACTCCTCCACTCCGACTTTATCTTCATAAGATGGAGTGGCTGTTGAAATATGACTTTGTATGTGTGCTAATCATCACCTGGTTTGTTACAAAACAATTTCTAGCATTTTAGTAGCCCTGTCTGAGCTACTCTATCCTATCCCTGCCAGGTTGCCAAGACTGCGTAATTTGTTTCCAGACATGGATTAGCTGTTGTTTTGTACAATGTTGTGTTGCAGCTGCTCCTAAAGTTGTGGTTGTAAGTCCACATTCCAGAATTGTACGATGATGTGCCCATTAATGGGTGCTGCTGATACTCTGAATTGTTACGGTATCAATATTCTGCTGTACCAAACACAGGAACTGTGTTACTTGAGTAACTATAACCAGGATGAACAGTGGGTATGACAGTTTTAATAAAAGTAGGGTCAGGCTGTTGGCAAGGTGTCATACAGAAATGGCTGAAACTCTCAACAAAATTTAGGATATTTAAATAATTTTTTTAAGAATAGTCAATTTATCTTCTTGTGTGTTAAGCATTCACTACAGCCTCTCCAGTCATTCCTCCACCAGATTTATTGTGCTGCAACTCCTTTGCTTGCAATGTTTCCTGCTTTCCGAATCAAGGCTTTGGTCTTGCCTGCCTGCTCTTCCTCAGCCTTCTCCGTGAAACTTCCCCTGCCCCTGACATGCATTCCAAAGACTTGGTGGCAAGTGTTCTGGGTGTTGAATTAGAATGGTGATAGTGCAAGACTGAATAATTCAGCCCCTTTTCTGTCCTTTTAACTTCAGTTACGAATTTTATATAATGTTTATTCCCTGAAATGATATCAATGTTTTACTGTCTGTGTAGTTAACCATTGGGATTATTTGTTATATTTTTAAAACGAATGCCTCCTATCTTGCCCATTGTTTTATAGATGTGTAAAGGGCTCTGAAAGCAGCTACATAGTGGAATTTAGCAGTGCATGATACATTTTATTAGGATTAAGAGCTTGTAAATTAATATACAAGTTCTGAGAGCTTCAGAATACACCTGCCTGAAAAAATAGCAGTAGTGACTTGATGTGATATTTGTATGTTTGCTTTTAGTTTGCAGAATGTCTCTGAGAGACAAGCTTCCTGCTAGCCAATTTATTTTTTAGATAACAGAGACTGTCAAGAAGTACATTCAGAAGGAAAACACAGTAATTAATTTGTCACTGAAACCTGAGGGGTCCTCTTCCTCATATAGGTGATAATGAAGGTTTTGCATGTAATTAGCAGGAATAATTAGCACATTTCTGGTAACAAATAGACTGAGTGGTTCTCTGCAAATAAATTAATTGTTGTGCTAACACAGGCAATTGTCTCTTTATTGTCTGACAATGCCCCTTGTTTGCACTAAAGCCTATTTCCGACCTTAGCAGCTTTGCACAAATAGGAAAGAGAATCTATAAAATTGTACCTCATCCATCTGCTTTCGAGAAACTTCAGGACCACCAAGGGACTTGTTTGTTGAGACTTGTTAAACAATTTGTAATCGTGAAAATGTGTTTCACTGTATTAACAAATGAATTGTTCAAATCAACTTAGTGGGTAAACCAGAAAACCCACACTAATCAATCAAATGTGGACTCTGGGCATCTAGGAAAAGAAATGTTTCTGAAAAATAATATAGGAGTGAATTCTCAGCAAAGATGAACAAATCTCAGAATTCCACATATAATCACACAAGCAAACAGAACCAGTTTTATGTGGTAGATGTTCTTCATAACACAAAATCAGACTGTGATGTCTGTGCCCTTTGCTTCACTGCTGTAAAAAGCAAAGGTGTCACTGGTCTGCTAAAACATATCCTCTGAGCAGCCTTAGTTTAGGCAAGGCTTAGTCAGCCTGAATTCTGTCTTCATTTGCTCTTTTCAGAAGATCTAAAAAGCTACTATTGAACTAGGCTTTCTACTTCAGGTGTTTTATTTCATCCTTTTTCTCTCTCTCTTTTTTTTTTTTTTTTCCACTGTGTTTCCTCTGCTTAGGCACAACTGTCATCTCAGCAATAAGATTACATTAGCTTCTGGGTCTTCATAAATATGGAAACTGTTGGTTATGGTGAAGTCTGCAGATAGGTTTCATCCCTCTCGTGTCTGTGGAGGGGAGGGGAGAGGAAACGCAGAAAATGTAGTTTGAAGATGGCATGCTGCAGGTATACAGTCGAGTAAAATAGTAAATTTTGTTTAGGGAAAACATTGGTTCTCCTATTTTTTACTAGAGTAGTCATTATCCACTCTTCCTCTGGAATAGAAACAATGAGAATATAACTGATAGATGTATCTTTTTCTTTGGGGATAATGTTACTCTATTTTTCCAAAATAACAATTTATTATTTAATTTCCAAATGAGTATTTATATTGATGTGTGTTTTGATTTTTGTATTTTTATAATTTTGTCACTTTTTTCTAGTAGCAATGGCACTATGGAATGCAGTTTAATCTTGGAACATAATGCCAAAAAATTTTGGAGTTAACGTATCAAACTACAGCAGAAGAAGCAGTCCTGCATTTTTCAGTGAGAAGTGTTGTTTAATAGCAACGGTTTCCTAAAAGCCAAAAAAAAAAAAAAGGACAGTCATTGATTTTCTAAATTGGTGTTTTCTGGCATTACCCTTCCATGGAAATTTAAACATTAGACCTATATTTTCTTGCCTTATTGGAGAAATGCTACTTGTTGTACCATTTCCGTGTTCTTGTTGTAGTTGAGTAATAGTGGGTACAAGAATATGGAAACCACCACCACCAAAACCCTCACAGCCAAACAGTGCTTTTGCAAGTGTCTGTACAGTTGGGAAATTTAAGACTTGTCCATACATGTAGCTGGTCGACTTCAACTCCTTTTCACCGTGTGTTGCGTGTTAGCCAGCTGATTTCTGTTGTGCATCATGTCAAGTGGCATACAGCCTGGGAAGTGTTGAGATGTTGGTTAAGTGAAACTCTGTGAGTATAAAGATATTCCCTACTAAAAACACTTAAAAGTGTTTATATCTATCAAGCCTACCCAGTGATATCCTTCAAAAATTTGTTGGACTTCTTCTACTGTTTGCGTGTGTGACCACCAATGGTCATCATGACAAGAAAACTTCTTGTAGAAATGATTGTGTGGAGAAGGATGTAAGCCCTGATGCTGTGCAATCAAACCTTTTACTTTTTGAATGAAGTTTCTCAGTCCTGAACTAAGATTTCGGCTTTACTGTCCACATAGGAGAAGACCTGTTAACAATGTTGGTATGAATTAACAGTTTATATGGAATGGAGGAGACAAATGGTTGATAAAAACTTGCTTAGGCAGCAGGGTAGGGAAGAGGGATTCTAAATGGGCTGCCTCAATAGTCAGGTCAGCTGTAGGGCTTCTGAATTATTTGGAAAGTGTTTGGCTTCCATGAGATGTGAAGGCATCTGTCCTTTAACCTTGTAACCTCTTTGTGCCTGATGGATCTTTGAGAGTCCACTGTTTTGCTTACTTTATCTAGTGTGAATTTTCTATCCCATTTTTCTTCCCTCTAAATATCCGAGTGCACAGCCAGCGCTTCCATTTGTTGTGTGATGCTTGTTGTGTGCTGCTCTCTGCCTCTCTTTAGCTACTCTGAAAAAAACCCTAGCTGACCAAGATGGTGACTCTGTACGAGTTAAATACCAGAAAACTTGCAGGAAAATCAGTTTTATGTTAGCAGAAAAACAGAAAAAGCAGAGGCAGAAAACATTCAAATTTTTCAGATTCAGAGTTTCATTAGTGTCCTCAGCTTTGAGCCAACATGGGGCCTTATGAGGTGCATCATACTACATTCTTCTCAAAGAAGAGAGATATTTTATGATACTGGTCCTTTTTGGTTACTGCAAAATTCTGTTTGTCTTGCACTATGGTGATTGTTGACAGCTAGAAAACAGAATTTAAGACAAAGGATTTTTCATATCACATATACATTTTTCATATCGTAGAGCCCGGCAGAATGGTTGACATAGTCTGTGATCCACTCCCTGTAGTCTCCAAGGGCCTCTCAGCTGTGCTGGGGGCCAGTGCATAACCTGTCCTGAGTGCCAGCAACCCCCTCCTCGCTGCACTCCGTAGTGCGGCTCTGTCAGTGAGTGGGGCTGTGACAAATCCTAAGGTGGGGTTGGTACACCCAGCCGTGTAAGAGGGGTGTATTCAGTCATGTGATGAGATGTGTATATGTATATGTATATGTATATGTATATGTATATGTATATGTATATGTATATGTATATGTATATGTATATGTATATGTATATGTATATGTATATGTATATGTATATGTATATATGTATATGTATATGTATATGTATATGTATATGTATATGTATATGTATATGTATATGTATATGTATATGTATATGTATATGTATATGTATATGTATATGTATATGTACTGGGGGGTGCATGGCCATGTGCTGGCAGTGCACTTGGTTCCAGAGAGGCAAAGGCTGTGGCAGACAACCTTGGTGGGTGTTGCAGCCACAGGCTGGGCATCAGAGACAATGTGTTAAGTGACTGCATGATTTGTACTAGCGACAAATGTTGACAGAAGAAAGATAAAATCTAGGATTAATATTGTTCTCATTAAAATGTTTCCTTTGGTGCTAATTCTGCCTGCTGAGATACGCTATTCATATTTGAACTGCTGCCATACACAGAATTCGGTACCATGAACCAAGTGTAATTCCTCAGCTTTTAAATTAGGCATATTTTTTCTTTTTAAATAAAATCAAGATTGTTTACTTCTGGTGCTTTAGAGATTCCTATATGTGATGACAGCCCTGTGGTGGTGAAATGGATGTCTTCTCCATTGACTTGTGTTCTGTTTGTCACAATGAGCTAAATTCATGTTCTTTGTATTTTGCTTTATGAAACCACTTGCAAAACCATTATTCAATACGAAATACGACTTGCTGATCCTGCGTCTCAGTGCATTATCTAAATTTTCCTCAAACTGTCATAAATCAGGGTGTGATAGATCTTAGCAAATTTCTGCAGTGACTTTATAACAATTGAATAACACCAGAACATCTTGGAATCACACACAGCATGGTGGTACATGATAGTGGGTAATCAGACACAAGAATTTGTAATGTTTGCCCCAATCATGTTTCTAATATAGTCCAAAATCCAGCATAGAGGGAGACAGCTTTAGCAAACAGGTAGTTTAACTTTTTATGTTCATTTTCTCTGAAGGCTCAACAGTACTGATAACTTTAAAAGGAATAACTTTCTGGAATTTGCTTTTAGCCATTGCGGTAGCCTGACTTTACATAGTAGGATTAACTTTGGTTTTCTTTGGCTGTTGTTTAGATTTTTTATTTTCCTCTTGATTTAGTTTTAATCTAATCTCTTCTGGGCACCAAGCAGAGCTGAAAAGTGAGTGACTTTTTATCTAAATTGAAGTGATAGCAATTGATCAGGTTTTCATCATCTGTCTTTGCTGTCATTGATGCTTCCTCTGTGATCTGCAGTTGACTGAGAGAAATGAAAACTTAATTGAATTCTTTAGCTTGCTAGCTGTTTATTTATAGATAGATATGTTGAAGCATGGTGATGTAGGACAGAGTTCTCTTTCTTGCTATGAATATAAAAGCTGTATTGGTTTCATTAAGAGCAGGGACATATTTGACTTTCATGAAAAAGCAGGATGAAACTTAGCTTTGTATCATGACTTGGGAATTGGTCATGGTGACTGACAATAGAAAAGAGAACTGGGTCACCCTGGTGAGGTTTCAGGTAATGCTTATCTCCCACTTTTTCATTTTGTTACTGAGTCAAGGACCAAGTTGGTTTTTAAAAAATGCATTTTGCAAAAATATGCTGGTCCCAGTACCTCTATGGAATTTGATAAATAGCCGGTAGAGTCTACAAAAAAATGATGTGGCATTTTATTTTTTCCTTCTGCTTCAGTTTTCCTCATTAAAAAAATGACATTGATTTGGTTGTTTTATTATACAGATTTTGCACCATTAGAACAGCAGCATCACTGTGCATTCAGTAGTCAAGCAGCAAAGCAGAACACAGCCTTGGCAAAGGAAAATGAACTTCCTAAATGTTTCTGAGTAATAAAAAGCATGTAAAAAGCTTGTAGAAATGCTTAATTATTGTCAGCTGTCAGAAGTAGTAGATTAGACTGGGAAAAGTAGAGATTTTAATTGCTTTGTGCTGCCTGGTCACTACAACAGTTTTGAGATATATTATTCCAGGCAGATATATTGTCAGTACCAACCCCTCTAGTCACTGTGCATTGGTTCCACTAACACATGGAGAATTCTAGTCTAAGTTAAATATTAATATAGTTTTCTGCTTGTAAACTCCTGCTACTTTTTAGCTTAGCAAATAAACTCCTTGACCAAGGATTTGGTCAAATGAAGGAGGAAAAAATCCAAATCGCCAAAATAATACCTTAAACTTTAATTTAGGTTTGATTTTCTTTAGAACAGAACAGGGCATAATTTTAACATTTTTTCATTGAATAATTATATTTCCAAATGTCACAACACTGAAGAAGATTCAGGAGTTGGAGGGATATATATGATATATGGTGATAAATGTCCTTGAATTCTTCTTGCTAATTCACCGTGTATTTGCAGAGCTGATCTAAGCGTTAGAGCAAACATTGACAGCTCATGTTATTAAGAAACACAGAAGAAAGATCTAAGAATCAGCAAAGGCTGTTGTGTACCGTGAAGGTAAACCCTTTTATTTTATTTTTTTCTTTCCAATGTTGGTGGCTTTTCCCCTGTATTCAAGGGCAGAAAAAAGTGTTGGCTCAGAGCAACTGCCTTTTTTGTTTGGATCTTTATCCATTGCTCCATCTTAACGATGCTCACTGAAGTTCACCAACAAAACACTTTGAAACGTTTATTCACTCTCAGCCTGCAAATTACAAATACAAGCTGAGCCTTTGTTCAGCATTTTACTACTCCAGAGGGGTAAAAATAGTTTCTATGGGCACTGGAATTAAAACATTTCTAACACTAATCAAATGTTTCCAGCAGTCTAGTAAACAGCTCCTATTAAATTTATGTGTATAACTGGAATGTATTTCGTCATAGGAAGACAGATTCTTGGGGGCAGTAGCTTCTTCTGCCCCTGAGAGTTTTATTAATTCAAATTCCTCATCTGTTCTACCCTGTCATTTAATCTGAGGAAGTGCACGTAGTATGAAAGTTGCTGTGGGTGGCACTGTCCCTTTCTTGTCTGAGGAGTGTTTATTGCTTTGGGTGGCAGAAAGTGAAATCATATGCACTGGGCTAATAAAATGTTGCATACGCTGCTACTGCATGCTGGAATCTAAAGAGATGAAAATGTATTTGGTGGCAAGGGTTAGGGGTGACTTCTGTGAGAAGCTGCCAGAAGCTTCCCCGTGTCTGACAGAACCGATGCCGTCTGGTTCTAAGATGGACAGTCTGCTGGCCGTGGCTGAGCCCATCAGTGACAGTGGCAGCCCCTTTGGGATAACATATTTAAGAAGGGGCAATAGTTTAACTGTGCAAGAGAAAACGGCAGCCAGAGAAACTCAGAACACGTTAGAGACACAGCTCTGCAGGCACCAAAGCCAGTGGAGAAGGAGGGGGTGGAGGTCCTTCAGGTGCAGAGACCTACCTGCAGCCTCTGGGACCCCCCACTGGAGCAAGGGGATGGCTGAGGGACGCTGGGACCCCATGGGAAGGCTACACTGGAGCAGAGTCCTGGCAGAACCTGTGGACCCATGGAGAGAGAAGAGTCCCCGCTGGAGCAGGATTGCTGGCAGGACTTGTTTGTGGACGACTGTCTCCCCTGGGAGTGACTCCACGCTGGAGCAGGGGAAGATTGTGAGGGGTCCTCCCCTCAATGAGGAAGGAGCAGCAGAGTCCACATGTGAGGAACTGTCCACAGCCCTGTAAAGGTGAGCTTGGGAAGAAAGGAGAGGGTGGAATGGGAAGGTGTTTTAAGATTGGGTTTTATTTCTCATTATCCTACTGCGATTTGATTTGTTGATTGGTAATACTTTAATTTTTTACCCTCGTTAAGTCTGTTTTGCCCATAATGACAATTGGTGAATGATCTTCCCTGTCCTTATCCCCACCCACAAGCTTTTTGTTAAATTTTCCCAGCTGATGAGGACAGAGTGGCTTTGGTGGGTACCTGGCATCCAGCCAGGGTCAGCCCACCACAGCACCAACCAACACAGACCTGTTTCTGTCTGTGAGCGTTCAGGGAGATACCTGTGGATTACTGTCATAAATTATTCCTACTGCTTAACAAGAAAACAACAAGGATAAATAACTTAAAACTCCATCAGGAGAGAGAAACCCCTTATTTTAAAAGTAATCGAATTTGTCCTGTCTAATTTTGAATTCATTGTCAAGTTGAGGGTTTGACCACTGAATCTGCTTTTTATATGTAGGATCTATGAAGGGAGGACTCGAATAGAAAGCAACAAAGACTGGCCTGCTTTCAGAAATAAAGATACAGAGGAAGAACACAGACTTCACAGCAAAAATCTTCCACGTGTTCAAAATATTAAGCACTAACCTAAGGTAGCCTAGGTTTTTTGTGGCTGTTAAGAATCAGTTTCACTCACAGGAAAAATGGATCCCAGATTTAGATTTTAGTTTTATGACTCCTCAAAACTCCAAAAAAGGATAAGATATTTGCCAAATTTCAAACCCTACAAAGTCAACTTGGCCCAGGAGCAATTATGCAATAGAAAAGGCTGCCAAGGGCTGTTTCGTAACCAGTATCACTGGAATATGCAAGACTCAACAAGATGCTTATCTGTAAGGGGTGTTGTAGGATTAGTGAAATTATGCTGCAGAAGGCTTGGATTTAGGTAGCCCTTGAAATCATAGGGATTGCAATTTTTCCTAACCCAGGTGATTCTAGGAAAAAATTGTAAGAGCTCTTATGTAGTGGGATTAGCATTGAAATGTACATTCATTTCAAAATATTCTTAATATTTTGACTTTTATTCTTTCTTGCAAAAGAGGTTAATTTCTGCCAGCGTGAATAAATTTTGCATAGTGTTTGATATTAACAATGAAAAAGAGTGGAAAAATATATGTGTACAGAGCTTAATTATGATTAATGTTTTGTAATGAGCATGGACTGTTTTCACATAACAACAACTCTTCATAACCATTTTTCCATGAGAAGATTGGGTGATCTGGGACCCTTTTTGCACCAAAACAAGATAATACAACATCACATGAGAGATTGCCTGAAATTTACTGAGAAATGAAATGTTAACAAAAACTTCTCTGCCCAAAACAGATCCTCTAGGTAGGAAGTTTCATCCTGGATAGGACTCCATGTGTACCAAGGGCTTTTTATTGTCACATCCATGGTTCTCATTCTTACAGGTCTGGTTGTTGCTTCTGGGCAATGGATGTTTGAGGGCCAGTGCCCTTTATTGACACTATTGGCTTCACTGAGGCAGTGCATTATATGTAACTCAGCATAGGACATGGGCCAAGGAGCATTTCCTTTCTGGGGCAGTAAGATAAACATGCCAACATAATAAATTTGTGGAATTGTGAGTCTTAAAAACATTCTAGAATCATGGAATACTTTAGGTTAGAAAGGACTTTTGGCATTCATCTAGCACAAACATCTGCTCAAAGCAGGATGAATATCACAGGTAGACCTTGTAGTGAAGAAGGAAAGAACACCAGAGAAGTTCACAGACAGTATTGCAGAGGAAACATGACCAACCCAGAATCCCCACTGAGTCCTAAAAATGCAAAATGGTTTTTGTGGATATTGAAGTGGTGGATAATCCTCAAACATACTGAACACCGCTCACGTTATCCATTTTTGTGCTCACATAAGCTAATAATGCTTAATTTTGCCACTCCTTCCTGGATATTCATTATTTCTCTGTTCACAGTGCTATCTTATCCTTACCCTTCCATTTTTTTTAACCAATTTTGTCCAACTTTCTTTATTCATAATCTATTAAGAAATCATCTGCAACAATACTTGCAGTTTTGTCTTTTTTTCAGAGGTCCTGTGTAGATTTCAGAAGTGTCAAGGAACCTCCTTCAATGAACACATTTCTTCCTCTTTGAATATGCCTTTCCAGATGAGTTTTGGAGTGGGCTGTCAAATAGAGGTTGAATTCTGTGTGGAATAACTGCTCTTTGTGTTGAAGGAGAAATTAACTTTGAGATTGCCTCAAATAACTAAAGTTGCTAATGTATAATTTTTTCCTTTCCAAATTACTCTAGACTTTTGTGAGACTGATATGACCATAATTTATGTGGCATGATTATATATTTTGCCAAAGCTTACCAGATGAGAGTGTGGGTAACTCCTAATGATAGATGAGCACCTGCAGAGGGCAAGTCAGCTGACCAAGGCTGATAGTCTGCAATACAGGATTTCTCTGTTAAAAATGGTCAAGAACAGCCATTCCAGAATTCTTTCTGAATAATTGTGTGTGCCTACATATTTATTCCAATTACATCTTCCTATACTCTTGGTTATTCCTAGTTGTTAGTAATAGACACTTAGATTTCATATGCTCTTTTAATCCCATTTGAAGCATAAACAGGCTCAAAAGGCGTCAATAATGTTAACATTAAGATTTTCCTGAAGTTACGTTGCTTGCTAGTAGGTGTTTTAGGAAAAATGCTGTAACTTGGGTTGGTCACAGCTAATTCTAGCACTAGACTGAGGTATCGCTGCTAAGGATATTTTTTTTACTCCTCTCTCTGCAATTAGACACCTATGGATCAGGATTACACAAAAAACCCATCAGCATGTCTAATGTATGTCAGTGCCTCTCTGTGATAGCAGAAAGCTCCTGAGATGAGAGGCTACTTATTTAAGCACCTCAGTTAAATGCTAGTGTTCTGCAGGATGAATCCGGACCAAGGTCACCAAGTCCTCTGCACAGAAGGTGGTGTTCAGACTTATGTTCTCATTGGTATATTTTTGTAGCCTCTGGAACACCACAAAACTTTCCAGGTCTCCTGGAAAAATATTACTGTCTATTTGAATAGCATTGAAGCTGTGATTTCTGCCCTGCTTTCAATTTCATTGTAGTGTGGGCTCCAATATTCCATGAATTTTTAGTTCCACCTAAATTTTTAGCTAGTATGTGGTATCCTAAATGGGGCAAGTGGGTGTGTGTAAGGAGAATGAAGGCACATGTGAAGGAAAGTTCTTGTAGGTAAAGAAATGCAGAGGAAAGAACCCAAGACACAGGCAGACAAAAGGAAATCAGAAGAGCTGATTTATGAGGGCAGAGGCAAAAGACAGACAGTGCCCTGAAGCTGATTGCAGTTTTCTGCAGATGTGCTGAATAGTGAGTTGTGGTGGCTGAGTGACCTCATGAAACTTCTGTTTCTACTGTAGGTGTGCTGGAAGCTGAGACAGCAATGTTTTTTGATTCCATACTAAAATCTGACAGAATTTGCAAGCTGGAAACCTAATTCAAACTCAATGGTCTAACTTGGTGTAAAGAATGAGTGACAGTCATCTGGGGACAGCATGGTGTAAGGTAGCAGTGAACTGTATCTTCTGAGGAAGTCCGTTGTTTTCTAGTATGAAATTAATTTTTTTTAAAATTAGTCTATGAGGATGTACTTCAAAGTGATAGCCTTCAAAGCCAACCCCTCTCCAAGCTCCCCACCTCACCAATAAATAGGGATATGGCTTTCAGCAGTAGCACCAGTGCAATTAAAAAACCCAGTCATACTTATAATTCAATGACCTTCAGTGTATTTTCATCTTTGAGGCTCAAGGAGAGAGCATCTTCATTACAAAAACTGTGAGACTCATCTAAATTATCTGTTGACCTTCTGGAACCAATCCAAAAGGTGATAGTGATTCATTTCTGCAAACAAATGGAAGAGGTGGGTGTGAGCCAGAAGCATGTTAGGAAAGTGAACTTTCCTAAAGCGTAATGTATATTTATAGGAACGATTTGTTAAATAATTTCAGACAGGCCCATATGCATCTGATGCATCTGACTGTGGTTGATTTATAGAAAGTAAATCCTTAAGTTAGTCAAGTAAATTTATCAGGGTAAATTTACCCACCCCACCTGCACTTCTAGTTTTCTCTCAGGTGGAAAACTTTCCAGTTGTAACTAACCTTGCCACTTACCCATGTGATATTTTCTTTATTTAGATAGAGCCAATAATGTCAGACACCTCTGATGAGATCCGGACCCACTGAAATTAGTGGTGAAACTACTGTGGATTTTCATGAGGATTTCATTCTTACAAAAGAACCTTTCAAAAACAAAAAATTAAATTTCTGCTTTGTGTTAGATGACCATAAAGACTGTGACCATACCTATTCAGATCATATTCTCCTTTACACTGTTTTCTTCTTATTTAACGTGTATTTAATTAAGGAGTTAACATTTGTACATGCATCGTTCTTCACATGGAACTTAAAATTCCCGTATCACCTTGAGCTTATGTTTTGATCAAAATAGAAATGTTTCTTCTAATCTGAACAATTTCCTAACCTTTGATGCTGATGACAATAGACAGATTTAATATTTTAATTTCTTTCTGTAAAATGTTAATCAAAATATGAAGAATACCTATCTGATATCAATACCATGCAAAACAACTCTTGCTGTGCTATGGTTAATAGACACTTTAAATTTTCCTCTTCTTCTTTTTGTCTATAAACCAATTATTTAGTATTATGATTTTATTTATCCAGTCTCAAAATTTTCCTTAGGGCAGCTTATATTTAATACCATATGCACTAATCCATCCTGTAGAAAATTGTCAAAGGCATTCTAGAAATCTAGATGTCTGTTGCTTCTATGGTTCATGTCAATGGATAGTTCCCCTAGAACCTTGAGATTAATAAGATGTTTTGGTGTAATTTGGTCCATAAATCCAGTCTGATCTGGTTTTATACATCTTTATGCAATTAATACATATTTTATATCTTTAACTTCTGATACTGGCTTTTTTGCCATTTTACGTGGTGCTGAGGCCAAGTTAATGGCACTGGAATTGAAGAATTCACATATTTGAGATCACAGATCATAGAATATCCTGAGTTGGAAGGGATGCAGAAGGATCATTGAAGCTCAGCTCCTGACCCTGTACAGGACCACATCTTTGTAAGTTCCGGAGAACATTATTTTTGCCTCTGTTTAGTTTTAGAGCATAGGTGTATAACAGATGCTGTGAAGCAGTATACTTGGCAATGTGTTATCTTAGACCAAAATTAAACACAATTTGTTTTTAATTTGTTTACATTTTTGCTAGCTATATGAATTTTTTTATCCTTAGCCTGGTACATTCTTGCAGGGTATTTTTTGTGTATTTTAACATATATAAAAATCTGTGATACCTACATGCAGACAAGTAAGGAAAAATGCCACTAGAAAGCAGTAACAATTGCTTAGAGCTGGAGAGCAACTGGAATCAGAAGGGCCTTAGTAGCTGAGAAAAGGAGTGCTAGATATAGTAGATGCAGGTGACAAAATACAAACGTAGCCCAAAAGTAAAGGTAAGTTTCTCAAAAATTTCAGATGCAGGTGTGCTTTTTTTTTTTTTTTTGGTATGTTTTCTACAATCCAGCCATTCAACAGCCCCTCAAGAGTCAAGACATCTGCCTTGGAGATGTACTTATGTTTTGATGAGCCTTAAAGCATCGTGGGTTTTGACATAATGTTGAAATGAAATCTTTGATGCTTGACAGCTGCTGGCTGCATGGAATGCTCTTCTTTTTTCTTTTTCCTCCCTTTTAGTGTGATGTTTACTACACATTATAAGAATGTGCGTCATTTTGAAGAACAGTTTTAATTCCCTTTATCCAAAAAGCTTTCTGTAAAAGTGATAAATTCATAGGAGTTAACGTCCTTTTGGTGAATAACGCTGGCAATTTTAACAGCTGTATATGTATGTGTGCAAAAGCGCAGACTGGGGATAAAAGGCTGTGTGAAATTTTGCACATGGTAGCAGAAAGATGCCGTTGGTTGGAGTGCTGGAACTGAGTCTCTCATCTTGGCATCCCTGACCGGCGCTCGCTGTATGTCAGAGAGGAGCTGCAGTTGGGAGGCTGTCAGTTTCACAGGAACAAAAGGCAGTGTCCCACAGAAGCTGTTGCAAATGCTGTTACGGTGCTGCTCATGTGAGCCGCAAAGCCAGATGGTGTGGCTCATGCGGCTGGTGCCCACTGGTGAGCAGTGAGGCAGCGGTCCCGTTGTCGCAGAATTTCTGTGGCCATGGAGACTTGAGGGAAGGAGTATGGCCATGTAGTGTCAGAGTGGGTAACTCATGTTGGCAGCAATGGCCGCCTTCTCCAATCTGTAGAGTGATCACAGATCCAGTTATGACTGATGCTTCACACTGATGCTGTGACAGCCCTTAGGCCAATTTCTGTGCAGCGTTTTATTTTGTGTTTATTAAAGGTGGCATCTCCCCAGCTGCTCTTCACCACCAATAATGACTTTTCACTTGATCTAAATGCAAAGAACGGTGACCACTGCCTTTATGCGATGGTGGTAGAAACAGTAAGAAGCCCATGTCCAAGACGGTAGAAAAGCCAAAATTAAACTAAAACCAATGGGATAAGAAGTTTCAGAGGGAATGTTTGCCAGCTCAGCTGATTTGCAGGTGTCCATGGATGAGAGACAACAGTGAACAAAAAGGTAAATGAATAAAGAGGAGACATGGCAACAGGGATCGTGGAGATGTTCACAGAGCTTAGATATTCATTACTTAATGGAAGGGCAGACTTAGATTTTAAGATAATTGTATTCACCCTTGGTATTTTTCCCCCCCATTTTGTTCAATAAAACAGGACTTCATTCTTTCCTTCTCCAAACAGACATAAGTGAGCAAAGATGGAGCTACAGACAAACTCTCAGACAAATGGGAAACCAACTTTCTTTAATTTAATCAAGGTTTGGTATCTATGGGAGGTTTTCAAACATGCCCAGGCCTCATCACTACTTTTGGGTTCACTCCTGTGAGCTGCTGAAAACTGTGGCCCTGAGCCAGCAGCACCACAGATTGTGTGGGGGTTGCAAAGTGTGCAAATGGCCCCATGGCTTCTGTGGGACCATTTACATGTTTAAATTAAATGTGCTGAAATGCTTCACTGCTGCAGAGCCAGAATGCCTGATACCATGTAGGACTGAGTCCTTGGAAATCTAATTAATACATTTCAGTGCCAAAATGGGGACAAAGTTATTTTGAAAGTCTGTCTGCTGGGTTAGGTATCTGAATGTTGAACACTGAATTTTCCTGAAAATCTATTCTTTAAATATCAACCCAGATAATTTTTGCTGATAAATAGTTTAGCTAAAACACGTAGTCAATATTTTTAATCCAATCCTATATGCCATTACAGGTACGAAGGTGAAAGGTTTAATATGAACTAAATAACATATGGGCTACTGCGGTTATTTATTTATTTTGTGGATTCAGACACACAAATGTAGCTTTGTTCCAAACAATGTAAATCTAAACTTTAATTAAATTTAAACACCACAAATTTCTGAAAATGAAGTTGCCTTTTATTTTTACAATTAGTCTTCCCAGTTTGTCTCAAAATCATTTTGCAGTGGTAGTCAATGTGATTGACACATTATGTCACGCTTGTGTTCGTTCACATAGAGCCTCGGATCTGGTGCTAAAACAGCATTAGCCTTTGCTCTACTTGTGTTTGGGAAACACTGTACTGCTTAGTGTGCTAAGGCTGCATTTATCTATGCAAGGTTTACTGGTTGTGTTATGCTTACAAATTTCCATAATTAAGATGGCAAATGTGTGTGTGTGTGAGAGAAATGAGAATGGTTTTTATCAGAGCTTATTTTAACTGTTGAATTTGCAAAAAGAGGATTTTTTTTTTGGAGTGTGAGTGTGAGAGTGTGTGTGTGTGTGTGTGTGTGAGAGAGATACCACTTCAGTTACCCCAGGATTTCTCTGGGTCTACCGTAATTCTTTCCTACTTTAAACAAAGCTGTGGCAGTGAAAGTTTCAGTTTTAGGCACATCTTCTGTTTTATTTAGTTTTCTTGAGATTCTAGCTGCTACCTTGTAAAATTGCCACCCGTTGTGTTCTTTCTTGGAATATAAAACTGCATTTTACTTGACTATCCTCACTATGTACTTAAAATACGACCAAGATAGAATAACTTTATGGTTGTTCATATAAAAGAATGAGGAAATCTTAGTATTATGCAGTGAAAGCATGATTATAAGCAAACAGTTTAAGCAATTCTTGTTTTTTCCTACATAAAAAGTATTACCCCATAGTATGAAAGATATTTATGGACTTTATTAATCAGCAGCCTATGATTTGTGGGTTGTGACAATCTTACACTCACAGAGGTTGACTCAGTGGTATAGGAATTTCTCTAATGTATCAGAAGCAGTTCAGGCTTGTATTTTTGCCACTGAGAAGTACTGTCTTTGGTATTTTCTAGAAAGTCTTCCTCTATTAGTGATAGTCAAAGGTCAAAAAAAGCAGAAGTGAAGTCTGGATAAATCCCCATAACTGGCACAGAGTGTAGTTCAAGATGTTGCTACTTGTCAGGCTGAAGACATCAGGACAAATTCAAAGTCTGTGTCCTGTGGAAGGGAAATCCCCCCCCGCCCCCCATACTGTAGTCATATTTAATTCTGAAAAGGAAAACACATAAAACCCAAGAAAGCTTCTTGAAAAGAGATTTAAAAGAGCAGCCAGCAGGATAAAATGATTAAAGACCCTACATTAGATGCTCAGAGTTACAGTGTACCACCTATCCAATAAAAAATTTAAAGCAGAACCTTTTCCTAAACCCAGCCTGTCCAGCACTACAGCAACAAGATATGACCCTAGTCATGAAGTGCAAATGACAGATGAGCATGAGATGAATTGTGTCCTAGAATTCACAGTGCTATTGCCAGACTTCTAGAAGATATTGAATATAGAATTTTAAAATTATTACTGACAGTGTGAAATTTGTGTTCTAACAAGCCTGACGCTGACAGATGGACCTGATATCTTTTAAGCAATTTCTGTCTTCTTATATATTTTTCTGAAAAAATAATGATAAAAAGGTAATTAAAAGCTTACCTGGTGATTCAGTCTAGCAAACATACATATCTCAAAAATTACAGACATATGCACTATTGAATCTCTATTTAAAAACAGACCATGTAAATTTAATTTACAGGCTCTGAGGCCCTGCAGTGTTGCTGAATAAACATCCAACAGTAATAATATGTTTGCTATATGAGTGCCAGTGCTAACTTAATTCCACTTCAGGATATCAAGAATCACAGACACCTTCTTCCAAGTTAATTGCTGTGTTTAATTTGTTTGCTCAAGTAACACAATACTTTGGATTATAATAGAGACCAAAAGGTCTCAAACCACTCATTCCCCAGAGCAAGGTAGGAAATGCAGAAGAGGCCCAAACATGTTGAATAGCCATCCAGAAGAACAGCTAGTTTTTTGCAATTTTTGATAACAATTTGCTGATATGAAAATTGTCTATTATGTTGTTCTTTTGAAATGCTCCTGTACTGTAAATTCTTTAGTTTCCATGAAGGAAATATCTAATGGTAGCAGGCTGCTTATTTTGGACAATGTAAAATGACCTGCTGTAAGCATCTTAAATGAAATGCTGGCTGAATAATCATGAGATTAATTACAATTCTGAATAATTTTCTAATGTGCCTGCCATTTGGTAGCTAGCAGCATCCAGGGGACATACAGTGTTCATCAGTGACTGGTCTTGTGGTGCATGTGTGTGCATCCTCTGCATTCTAACAAAGTAAACTTTCAAGGTGGGAACTCATCTTTTGGAAGTAATTTTAGTGGGCAAACTCTAATAAGTCCACCTCATCTGAATGTTATAAAATGTCAGAGTACTGAAACTGTTGAAATTGAACAGCCTAGTATTAAAGACTTCTATTTAGTGTAAAGTCAACAGGTTCTAGGTCTTTGCCTTTCTGCTTCCATCTGACTAGTCCAAAACTTTTCATATGTATGAGCTGCCTGACCTTTTTCTTCCTAAACAGAAAAATGTAGAACTTCATAAAAACAGCGTAACTAAAAGTTTCATTGTCGCCAAGGTTCCTCAATATCACTTATCTAACTCTTAGTTGGGAGAGTCACTGCCTTTAAATTAAACTTTAAATTAGGCAAGATGTAGTTGCTTCGGCTGACCAGAATCTTGGGAAGATGCATCATGAAACTATAAGTTCTGCAACTTACTTTTGCTTGCTGACTATATTTCTTTTCTATTCTTTGATATCTACTTTCAAGATTTCTGCTGTAGCTGGAGGAAACCAGTAGATATGATGTAAAAGATAGCTATCAGCTGCAGAGAGAAGCCATAATGGCACAGATAATCCTCTTGGTAAGTAATGATTTGTTGAGATGATAATTTATGTGATGTTTGTGTGCTGTGTGTGTATTTAACTAACAGGACTGAGCATTTACAGAGAGTGTATGCATTTTGCTTACAGGTGTTTAGTGGTTTTCGTTTCTGTTCTTTTGGAAGAATGCACTAAAATCTCCCTTTTCCCCAGATTTGATATACTGAACATATTCATAATGAATTTCTATCAATATGGAGGCTTAAAGAATTCTTTGAAAATGTCTCATTCACTTTGGCCCTGAAGGTTTCTCTGGAATTCATCAAGTGCATTGACTATCTGCATTGCCCAGTCCCCTGTAAAAATGTAGCTCACTGTCATCTCTTTAATTCAGCAACCTAGAATGATGCAGCATAACTTTGGGAAACAGCAGCATTAAATTAGAGATGCAAGCTGCACACTGTAATATTACAAACACGTTCTCCTACTGTGGCTTAATTTGCCTTTTTCTTTTTATGCTGATAATGTATCTGAACCCACACTGTGAGCAGTGTGTAATAAGTTTCTAGGCTTTTGGCATCTTTATGGACACACTGTGGATTCTTTGCAGCTTCAAACAGCAAATGGAATGAGAAGATCGATGAAATTCATGTCTAGATGTGTGACATGGAAATGTGCCTAAACAAATGTAATTTTGCAGCAGGAACAGTTAAATTGTGTTGAGGCTAAAAAACGATATATTTCTTAACACATGAATTAATTAGCTGCAAAACATTTCTTTCTCCTGTTGTTACACAAAATAAAGGGCTGGGGATTTGAATCCTGTAATTCATGTATAAAACTGCTGTCAGAACCTCTGGCTTAGGAAGCCCTGAAACCACAGGATGCCGGAAGTGTAACTCGGGGAGGGATCATGGCATGCTTGCCTTGCTTGTATGCTTTTCCTTAGGCATCTGCAACTGGACACTGTCAGAATCAGGATATCCAACTAGACAGACCTTTGGTCTGACCCAGCAGAGCCACCCTTATGTATGAATTCATGTGATAGGGGTATTTTTGATCTTCAGGTCCTTCCAGGTCTGGATCACCACTGAATGAAACTGTGACTGGAATTAATTTTAAACCACTGTTATTCAGGTTTGGAATAATTTCAAGGAATGTTGTGCTGTCAAAAACAATGAAAATCCACTGGATATGCAGTCCTACTCAGAAGAAGTAAATGGTATATGTTCACATATTCTGATAGGATTTGAAGTAAAAAAGGAGTTGTTACCTTCTGATTCAGCAACATGAGATACCTTGACAGTGTTGTACTTCACTCTCCACACCCTTCGAATGTAGTCTGCTATGTATGTGGCTCAGTTTTACAGTAATAATCTGGAAATAAACATATTGTCCTATTCTGGTTTGTTGTTTGTTTGTTTGTTTTGTTTTTATTTTGGTTTGTTTGCTTGGTTTGGTTTTTAATAGTACATTCTTTGTTGCAATATCCTCTGGCATTTGTGGTTGAAGCACCTAACATGAGGAGTCCCAAATTTGTTTGGGGTCTTTAGATGTTGCTGTATTGCACACACGCCCAGTGCTTTCAGCTGAGGGCGTAGAAGCCAGTTTTTCTGAGAGGATGCACAGTCTGCTTTAGATGCACCTCCTCTTTCCAGATCACAAATGTTTATGTTCTCTTGTTTAAATGATACACACTTTTTCCTGAATCTCTGCTGTCAGGAAAGCAGGCTTGGCCCTGTGTTACTGTCTCTTGCAGGGTGAACAAGATGAGAGTCCTGAATCTGACACTGTCTATGAAGTCATCTTCTTCAGGGCCACAGTCAGGGAAACTGCCCTGGAAGGCGGCAAGGGAATTCAGGTGTGACCCCAATTGCTAATTAGCCATGGCTATTCACATTGCAGCGAGCAAAAAAGGTGGGGGAAAAGGGATAAATACCATTGCACTTGTTGAACCTGTAGCTAAGTTGTTTCCAGTCTCTGGTTTTCGACTGCATAGTGTTTGGAGAGAAGTGTGAGGTGTGTTGGACAGCTGATGTCAAATAAAGGAACTCTTCACGGTGAGCACGTATTTTTATTGGTATTGACCTTTCAGATGTTTAAAACAATGCTGCAACAGTGTGACTTCTTGAGCATATGACCGAGCTGTCCTTTTAATTAGTGCTTAGAAATATCAACTACAATGAAGAATATAAAGAACAGTGTGGAATGGTTTGTCTGGTGCGGGAAGAGCTGCTTATCCTGTGCAGATCCTTCGGTCTGCTGGGCTGACTGACTTAGCTGCAGTTCTCCTTCAAATGTTCTTTGGATGGCATGATCTGAAGGTGGCAAGTGAAAAGGGAGCTAAATGTATTCAGCAGTAGGTTCATTCTCTCCAAAAAGGGAGAGAATGTTGCAAAGGAAGCAGGAAGTCTGAGAAAGTCTTGATTTAATTTCCATAAATGTTTCTTCTAAAGATACAGCAAGTACCATTATGAAAAAGCTATTAGATTAATCCCATTTTCTCTTCTGGAATTTTGCTGATCACAACTCCTTCTATAACAGTTGGGTTTGGGTCATTTTTTGTTTGTTTGTTTGTTCTCCTTTGAGTGCTATTATTCTGTGCCTGTATTTAATGCAAAGGGCAAAAGAAAATCCTACAGTCTCAGGAGCACATATCTGCAGGGCCACAGTTTCTGGCAAAATAAAGTTGTTAATGGAATTAGAATCACAGTGACATACTGTGAAAGGCTTCTCTTTATTACACCCCTAAGATTTATGAAGGAAATGGTCCAGACTCCTACAAATTCTTGTGAATAGTGAGGAATACATACATTAGTATGCCAGATGACATATCTATGTTAGATATGCCAGATTAAAGTAAATGAAGTTTCAGTGTAGATTTCAGCTGAGATGGCCTTCTGGAGAAGTTCACTGCCTTTCTGATAATTTTAAAGCTCTGTTTTATCGATCAGATGCTTGAGAGCAAGAGGTTGAACTAATTCAATCTGAATTAGTTTTATCTGAATGTTCTAAGAACGTAATCTTTGTCTACAGCAAATGAGGGACATGAATTTCCTCAGTCATCTGAACTCTTCCCAGCTGATGTTCATTTCAGATGCTTATACTTTAAGCCACGGTGATTTAGAAAAGTTATGGAATGTGATAAATATTTATCTTTTGTTTGGTTTGTCTTTTTTTTTTCTTTTTCTTTTTCTTTTTTTTAACATTAATTTAGACTTTGGGCAAAATATGAGGCTAAAAACGGAGTCAGGTATTGCTGTTGTTAATGATCGTGGAGGTGTAGCTGTGGTAATGATTTGCCTGGACACCTGTTAAAAGTGACTGACCAATATATAGGAAAATAAGCTATTTTATCACACTTTTTCCAGAATAGTTTCTTATGTATGGATTCTGTTATAGAGTAAATTTGTTAGTTTATTAGCAAAATTATTATTTCACAAGGTAGTCTTCTCGTGTTCGTTATTTCAGCAGATTGTGTCTGTATGGAAAGGTATTCTGGAACACGAAAACAAAATACATTGCTCAGAATCTTCATGTGGCCAAGATGCAAAGGTTAAAGGGGTTAGTTCATTCCTATTTTTCCTGCATGTTGAAATTCCCTGTATGAGTGCCAAGGCAATAGGGTGTCAGTGACAGAGCCAAATGTCCATTAGGATGTGGAAGAGAATGATTCCTCACTGCTGGCAGATGAGGTTATACTGCTGGGAAAAGTTTTCTTCCTTTCTTTGTGTTTTTGATTTTTAATAAAACTATATATGAACCATAGGAAATCCAAAGGTTTAAAAAGTCAATCCTGAGCTTTGATCATTATTTTGTGTTTCTGAGTTGTTTTGAAAACAAAGCCCATATGTATCTTGAGCACTTTCATTTTCATCTAAGGCCATGAAAATTAGGTTCCTAAATGAGGTATTGTATTGCTGGTTGAAAATGGCATTTTTTTGTTGTTTAGGATAAAATGTGTTTAAGTCTTCTCTTTTTGTTCTAACTTGAAGCAAAACTTGAAGGTTTTCATGGCATGGAAACTCTGAGAAATTTAATTTTTAGAATTTTGAATTGCCATTACCTGATACTTGGGTGATTTTGGTTTGTTAGTATTGAAACATGCTATGTATCAGTATTTTATGGTAAAGTTATAAAATAAATGAAGTGATGAAATATGAAAAAACTGGAAATTAAAAAAATGCGATAGCAATTATTCATTAGAAACTGTCACACTTAAGATTTCATCAAAATTGTTGAAAATTTTGGATTTTGTTAAAATTGCTTTTTCCAGAGAATAGTACCTTATAAAATTTTCTTTGCTTTAAAATGTTCTTGCATCAGTAGGGTAGATATTTCAAAAGTGAAAAAAACAGGTTACTTGTAATTAGGTGGCCCAGTCTGAAAACTGTGCCTCCATTAATATCAATGAGGATTAAAGGTGAAACAATGCATAGCTGTCATTAGTCGTCAGTATCTGATGGTCCATTCTAGCTTGAAGATCAAGCATTTGCTTTAAAAAGAAGTCATTTTGTCACACTAAGGAACAGAAGAACAAACTGTATCAATTCAAAGTGTAATGGGTTTGAATAAAAAGTTTAAAGTCCAAATTGCCTATATAGTTTTGCAAATACATAGGTGAATTTTTGTACAGTGTCTACAATCTTTGCAGTGGGACTGTAGGATGGTGGTGGTCAATTCTAATTCATTCAATCCTGAAAAACATCTGTGAATATGAAAGAGAATTCGGTCCACCAGATACAGGATTTGCATCTTGCTGTTGCAATACGTTACCACTTCTTTTTCCCAAGATCCCGAGATTTGGTTCTGAAAACTTTTCAGACTGATATTTGCGGTTAGAAGAAGAAAAAACCACTTTGGTGGGATTTACATGGGATATTTTAAAAACAATTGGAAGGATTGGTATGAGTAGTAATGAATTCTGATGAGGCTGTGGAGGGAGAGATCAAGACTATGGAGGGAAAAGGAAGAAAGGAAGCTTCAGAGATTAGATAAGCAGCCATAATTTTCATGGTATGAAAATTATCCAAACCTCAGAAGGCATTGTGGTTCATATATCATTGGATTTTGACCTGTGCTGGAAATTTTTTGGAGCAGAAATACTGTAATGAATTGGCAAAACCATATATATTTTCTTTGAAACCTCTTGTCTTTATGCCAATGTAAGCAAGAGAAATGCTTTTACCATAAGCCTTTAGATTTCCTATAACCCATGATCGTTGTTTCACTCATAGTGCACTTAAACAGTGGGTTAAAGTTTTCTCCTTGCTTTTTTTTAAGAAAAAAAAATCTTAAGCACAGTTCTAGGACTTTTTCTTGTTTTGTTGTGGGGGATATCCCACTGGCCAATTACTTTTTGCTCATCTTTAGGTCTCTCACATTCAATAGAGCTTATCAATGGGCAGCACTAAACATTAAAATGCATGAATTTAAATTAGATTCTTCATCCCCCAAATGGCCCCATAGGCAGACACCTTGAAAGAACAGTCATTTAGAATACAACTAACAAATAATATGTATTTTAGGCTGGAAGTGTAGAGGCATTTAAAATTTGAATCGTAATCATAGACGGACGAGTATCAAAAACAGTGGTGGAATAAAGCCAAGAAATTATCAGGTTTTCAAAACCCCATTTACAAGAGGCATTTTTGATTTTTCTTTCATTATGCATCCATAGATATTATGCAAACAGCATACTGAATCATGACAGAAAGATCTTTGGTGTATGAGGTGGTGGGGTTTGTTTCTTCAAACTGTGCTGTTTAATCTGGAATTGGTCCCTATTTCCGTTAATTTTAATTGTCTGCTATGAATTCAGAGGTTTTATGTTGGTATACTTGGCATACTTCCATTTTATCCTTCCTTGCCATGCTGGAAATGGGCTCCGGATCAGACACTGTGAAGGACATGCATTTGCAATCGTTCTTTTGAAACCAGGCCTATCCCCAGAAGCACACATCAGCTTGTTGATGCTGCTTCACAACTCAGAGTGCTTGTCGTGGCTGCAATCTTTCGGTGTCTAATAATAGTGGGCAAACCGATACAGTGAGAAACTTTCTCGCTTTACTTTCATAGTTGTTTTCAGACTATTTGTGACACCCAAGGGACTGAAAACTAATTCTGGAGCATTATCCAATGCCAGGAGCGTTTGTATACTGCAGAAGAAAGATGCTTTTTTTTTTCTTCCTTGTTTGAGACCTTTCTGGTCAAAGTGTATTGACTAACATAATTTATCAAATAAAACACATCTGGAGACACCTCCTGCCAGATACGCTGCCATGTGTTGTACTTACAGAGGATCAGTGATGAGTTACTTCGCTTCAGAGGACAATCCTTCAGTGACAATTTCTTGAGTTTGATTGATTCTAGTAGCGCAGAGGAATACACTGCTTTGTGGAACACAGGGCTGGTGCTTTCCACAATGGCTCTGCAGATGGATGTGTGTTTTATCATGACATATTCCAGCCTGTTCATTTTGTTACTCTGGGGGTGTAAAGACATAGCATGACCTTTTCCATTTTTGGGTTTTAACATAATGGCAGCAACTGTATTGTTTCTAATGCAAAGAGTCTTTCCAAATTTTTGTAGAGAAGACTGATATCCAGACTCTCTGTCATATGATAGGAACAGAAAATACTCTAAGGGAGGGGAGGATTGAGGTGTGAAAATGTATGCAATGTGTCCTATTCTATGCACCAGCCTCTCATATACATTCTAGTAAATAATCACTAGCTTTCAGAAATAAATCAATTACCTGATTTTCTACCAATTTGGTATACCACATTTGCATGATCTGATTCTATTAATGCACATCCTTCTGAATCCCACTGCACTTTTCTGTCTGAAAAGTGAGCCTCCAAGAGGCAGGAAATCTATCAGTAAAGTCTCCCAGTTCCTGCCATGTGACCACGTGAAAGTGAAGCAGAACTGGGCTTGTCATGAGAATTTTACTAGTAATACTGCAGAGCACATTTGAAGGAAACCAAAATTTTCTGCTTGAGTAAAATTTGTTTTGCTGATGAAATCCATGGTGTTTAAAGTGGAAACTTTCTTTGGTAACTGAACAAAGCCACCAGGTATGTTATCTGACTTGACAGTCTGGTGTTTGATTAATCAAACTGTTAATTTGATTTTAAATGACTGATGCTCTTTTAGTACTTCTGACTCAAGTGTCTGTTTATAATTACGGTACTGAATCAAAGGCTGGTCCTAACCATTGTACAGATTAGTTTGAAAAGATGTGTTTTGATTTTAGTAGTTGTAAAAAACTAGCATTGGTGTTTACTTTAAAGCACAAATATGTTCAAAGAAACACATAGTTAAAGTGATAAAGCAGTGCCCTCACACTTTTTATCTGAAAAAGGAATGCAAGGGTGCAATTTTTAATAAGTTATGTAAACAGCACACTTTATCTTCTTAAAGAGATAACCAGTTTGGGGGCATTCATAGCAGTTTGACTCGTGGGCACTTAGCTTTCTGTAATGAACATACATCATGCAAGAGTTTTGTAAAACTGTTGGAGGTAGGGGACTTAATGTTGTGTGCAGCTGCTTGCCTCTTGTATTTTGCTGGAAATTTGTAAATTCCTGGTGAACTTGGAAATGAACATAATAACTCTGTGTGCTGTGGTGTATTTTCAAATGGTTTGCAGTAAATGTTCAGATATTAGAACAGTTGAATGTTTGAGTGTAAGTGAACATCATGAGTACTGTCCTAATCCTATAGACAGCCAAGCACATGTTTCATTGAAGTCATCTGTGTAGTCGCATTTGACCTGATAGTTATATGAACTCCTAAATGCAAATCAAATCTATCAGTTTCCACAGGCTTCACGTATGATTTTATCTGTAACTGAAGGAGAGTGTCTGCACTTGGAAAAAAGGCCAAAAATTTATGCAAAAACCCTTCTTTGAAATAGTTTAGATTATGGCTAATCACTAAGGTGGTAAAACTCAATCGCTAGTAAATGTACCAAGTACTGTAAAAGTATCACCTTGGTGTAGCAAATAAAAAATGTCTGGAGGCATTATTTCTGCCTAGTTTTAAACTCTGCATGTCTCAGATAATACATTAACATCCCTCGTTTTCCTCACAAGCTGCTTGAATATCTCAGGGGTATGTATCGCAACACTGTAATTATATAGCAGAAAATCCAATCACTTCACAATGACATTTTTTCCAAGTGTCTTTTTGGGCATTGTAATTAAGTGGGTGTTTAAAAGAGTATTCTAGATTTAAAGAAAGTTCTCCATGCCTCCTTTTTGTTTCCCAACTACACTCAGTTTCAAGAGGCTTGATTTTGAGAGGAAAGATACTTGGCACTTTCTGGAAATGAATATTCACATAGGCAATTCAGGCATTGTAACAGCCAAAATTATTAGTCATTCTTGAAAATCTTGGCTGAAGGACACTAGACAATGGAATCTCTATTTCTGTAGAGTTTACTCTTTCCTGTTTCTTTTTTTCTCACATCACAACTTCATAAATTCTTCAGTCACTGCAGCTTTTCTGGAGTACGTAGACATAACTTTTAACTGTAAAACCAAATTAAACCACCTTCTTGTTTCTTCCCTTTAGTTTTTCATATATCATAGAGCACTATGAAATAATGAAAAATAATTTTTTTTCCTTAGCAAGGCATCTTTTTTTGGGAAAAAAACATTGGTCTCTATAGGAAAGATCCATGGGAAAATATAGTTCTGTCTCTCCCCCACCCCCATCCAAACCCCAGACAGATGAATATTCTCAGTTAGCATTCCTAAATGACCCTTACTTTGTTGGCATGTTCCTGGCCTAGATTTTTTTTTAAAGAAAGCATAGTGAATTTGGCTGAGTGAATGGAGTTTGTGTCCCTTGGTTGTGGTAAAGTCTGTCCTGAGAAGTTATATAAAATACATGGGTTTGATTTTTTTTTTTTTTTCTGTTTCATGACTCTTTGTTCTTCCTGTGTCAAATTCACAAGCAGGTTACTTACAGAGCAGAATACATTTTTGCGAGCTGTGTATGCTCAGGACTCCAGGGTGCACCGATTCCTGGGTCATGCATCCAGAGAGTTACTCTGGGCTCTGTTTTACCTTTTCTGTCTGTGTTTGAAAACACTGCAAGTTTGCAGTGGGGAGCCACATCATTGTTCATTCTATTCTGCCTTAGACTGTTGAAGATCCTTCCTGGGGACTGGAATGGCTCAGAAATGGGGTGAATTTGAAGTTCAAGCAAGCTAGCTAGAAATGTCTACTGGGAACATTGAATGCAGTCTAAGGCAGTGGCAGTGGTTATGACTTTGTGAAGCCATAACACCAGTGAGAATGGTATTTTCCATAGGTTTTCAGAAGCCTGCAGGGCCAGGTGAAAGACAGGAGCATCTGTCCTATGTGTTTCTTGGGTCTCTGAATAATTTTTTTTTTTCTTTCAGAATGAAAGAAAAAAGGAAAACTTTTTTACTGAAGGAACCCTAGGGATGGGGCCAGAATTAATTTCAACTAATTGTAATACCCAGCTGAGATTAGGATCCCTATTCTATAGTGCATGAGAAGAGGCAATTTTAGAGTAGCAACACTGAATTATTCTTTAAAGCTGTCTCTCAGCATTGACTTATACAGGCAACCTTTGTTGATGTGCCTCCTAATTAGGCACCCCAGAGAAATTCCTGCAGTTAGTGAGATGAATTTGGATCTCAGTGAAATAAAACTTCCTCAAATTTGTCTTCTGTACATAGCACAAAATTATCCAGAAGAACATCCGAGCATTTAAATTTAACAGAAAGGTGTATTTTTAATCAGGAGAGTTGATCACTAAAACTTGCTGTGATAAACACCTTGCCTTGCTTGACTAAAGGGACAAGTCAAAGCACAGAATTTTATTTTCCACATGATTTTCATTTGTACCGCCTTTATTACTTTTGAGCATGTTTTTACAGTCTGAAGTTCAAAATTTCCATTTACGTATCGTAGTTGATGAGTATATCATATTTGATGATGCTCGGCAGAAATATTGTTTGATTTGGATGACTCTCTTAGGGAGAAATAGAGGTAATGGTACCATTTACCTGCAATGGCAGCTGTGAAGTCTGGAAAAAAATGAGTAATATTTAAGAGACAACAATATTGCGTGTGAATAAACATTCTTTTATAACAAGATATGAATGGGCTCTTTTCAGCAGCCCAAAATTTGACATAAGGGTCTGGATATACTTCGCTTACTCTCATTCTTCTATCAACTTAATCTCATTCTTCTATCTCAACTTAAAATTTTCTATCTAAACTTAAAATTATGCCCAAGGGCATAATTATACTTTTTTCTTTTAATTTGCGTGTTTTGTGTGGATCTCTTGTTAGACCTGCATGAGGACAAAACCTAGTATTCAAATCAAATGCAATGCTGCAACATGGCAGAAGAGCTCTGCATAGAGGATTTAGTATTCTCAAAACCTGTTATTACTGTTCATTTAAAGAAGTCTGTGCAAGTTATCCAGAATAATTCCTGGAGCCAGAAATAGGCATTTTCTTGCAGATAGTGCTATTCACTGTCTTTTCTAGCAGTGACCTCCCAAAGGAATTCCTTCACGAAGAAGATGTTTCTGTGGGGAAAAGAAGGAATGTGAACTTGTATATCCTGACAAGTAGCTGCTGTTAAATTATTAACTGAATATCTCAGCCTCAGTTCTGGCAGTTCCAGCTCTGGTTCTTCAGAGCAGCTTTGGCTTGAAGTGTAATAATTGTTAACTGTAGCAGGAAGACTGAAAGTGAAGGGAATGGGAGTTTATATGTAATGAAAAGTCTTGCCTAACTGGCCTCAGAAGTTCCTATGAAACACCTCTTTTCCTAGTCAGATGTAGCTGTCTGCCCCACACTGTGTGGCTCCTCCACAGCAGGATGGTCTTACAGGTCCTCTGCAGTATTTGCTCCCATCTGCTTGCACTTCACTTTGCTTTCTGTGCAGGTGATGGTTATTGTTAATGCTGCTTTGACCTTAGCTATTAACCCTGCTTGAGAAATCCTCTCTCCATTTTGCAACTATTCCGTACAGAGTGTTTGCTGCTACCTCTGCTGGGTAAGGCTTTTGGATGGACTGTAGGAGAGTGAGTGTTGAGGTACCTGAACTGGTTTTAGCTGAGCTAATTTCTGTGCAAAGGGTTAATCCAGTTTAGAGCTCTACGCAGGTTAATGTTGTCCTCTCCCAAATGCATTTGCAGAGTTCTGTGCTCTGGAGCCAAACTGTTCTTCTCACTTGTACTGGGTTTTTAAAGCTGCTTTGTTTCTATTCAGACTGCAAGTAAGTTAGAAGTATGTTTGCAATCCTCCCCTTTATGTGTTTAAATACTAACTGAGGATCCTGAAAACATTCCTGCCTAATTTCTAACAATCAGAGGCATTTCATTTTTCCCATATAAAGCAAGTCCCTGAGCCTGTGAATCTGTGGATTCTTCCTTTGTGCCCATGTGTCTAATATTTACTTATTGCAATGCTCGGTTTTAGGGCACAAATCCTTTTTTTCTCCTTTTTCTTTTCTGTCTGCATTAATGAAGGCTTTGGAAGGTGTCCTGTTGTCTTTGTGATTCTTGGACCATTTGGAGAGTGAGGAAACAAGGAGAAGGTGAGTAGTAAGAGAAATCCTTTGTTTAATCTGTAGGCACCACTGAACTGTGATCCTAATTTTCTAGTTAGAAAGAAGAAAATATGTATGAAATTAGTGTTGAGTAGCTCTCACTCTACAGTTCATACCAAGGCTTGTTTAGGTTAATTGGAGTATTTTCTTTGTCTACTACATAAGTTGGGATTGGATCCTCGAGGAAAGTTTTATGAATGGCACCGACAACAAAAAATTTTAAAGCCTTTTTGCTGTCTGATAGAAGGTTCTAAACTCTAACTATTCCATTGAACACAGCTACGCTGAATGTTTTCTAAACAGATTTGTAGATGAATGTAAGATACTATAATTGTCTGGTCTGATGTTACTGAGATGAAAAAAATTTATTCAGTAATGATTTTAGGAAGTCTATTACTTCTCTTTGAGCAGTGGTGTGCAATGCAAGATGTATCATAAATATTTATACACAAATATATGTACATGCAGCCTAAACTTAGTGAATGAGAATTTGATTGTGGTCAAATTGAAGATATGGATTTCCAGAGGGATTACAATTGCTAACGGGTAACCCAAGCTAGAAAAGATTAATGTAATTAAAAACAGACTATTGCAGATTCATTGATAATACTTCTACTCCAGAAAGAGAGTTGGCATGTCTTAATCTATATTGTTTATTAAACCCCCTCCTTTTTGCTTTGATTCTCTCACGCTGTGCTTACAGCTTCTATTTGTTGAGGAATTAAACATTCACATTTGCTTCCTGAGTATTTTCTTAAGCTCGTGTCAGACAAACCAAAAGAAAAACAAAGATTGTCTGGAAATTCTAAAGTAATTTAGTTTTTTAAATCCTTTCAGGAGATCCTGTGTTTACTAAGTGAACTACATCGGGTTAATTTACTAAAGTGTTCTGAAGGACTTGCCCAAATGAGAAAAGAAACATTACCTAGAGTTGCTG
This sequence comes from Grallaria varia, assembly GCA_013396735.1. Classification (NCBI taxonomy): domain Eukaryota; kingdom Metazoa; phylum Chordata; class Aves; order Passeriformes; family Formicariidae; genus Grallaria; species Grallaria varia. Next base: position 1,270,433 of record VWZG01000461.1, read on the forward strand.
TTCTTTGCCAGGAACAAAAGTAAAACAAATCAGGGGCAGGATGAGTGGATCCAGTTAAATAATAATGTTTCTACAGCAGGAAGTCTGTCTATCAACTGAAAGGTGAGACAGCAACATAATGACAATGCCCTGTGGATCAACTCGGAGAGTGAAAAAAAAACATCTCACAACACAACTCAGCCCCAAACCCATGTCAGTGAAAATATAAGATGACAGAATTCACAGCGGTTTTTCAGCCTTTAAGCTCAAGTGTCTGGAAACACATTTCTTCTCTCGGTTATTCACATGCAGATTCCTCCCTGTCGTGGAATGCCCCAGGGTGAGGAGAGAGAGCAGAATCTGGCCCTTTCTGTTTGCTCACTGAGGCCAAGCGCGGCTTACCCCGTGAAATACCTGCCTTGGAGCTGCGCAGCTGCGATCTGCAAGAGCGGCTTTGGCATTTCCTTTCTGAGCTGGTATGGGAGGTGAGTCCTGTGAGAGCTGCAGACTGGGTGGAAATGAGACACTCAGGGGTAGGGGACACTCACAAGCTTTGCCCTGACATCTCAGGGTGTCGGGGCTTTGGTTCAGCAAAGGTAGCAAAAAGGCTTCTCAGCCTTAATATCAAGTTGTTAAAACATCCAAAAAGGCTTTTCAGTCTGGTGCTCTGTTATTTGTATTTCAGTTCTGGATGAATGCAATGCTCCTTGGATACATGGAAATTCCCTGGAATTCAGCAACAGTTGTAAACGCTTAGTGTCTCTGAGAGAAAATCCAGTTGTTTAATGTGTTATTTAAATCTGGATTTAACAGCCGACAGAAGTTTGAAAACTTTGCTCTCTGTTCCTAGGGCTTTCGGCATATCCTTTCTCCAAATCAGTGTTTGTTTAATATAGGAAGCCTTCTCACACGAGCATCAAGAAGTCCCAAATTGCCATTTGTGTGCTTAAAACATCTGCAGGAAACAAAGGTGTTGGGATGCTTTGCAGTGATCGGTTCCGATCTAATTTCCATTTGGTAATTGCCGTGAAAGGTTTACCTGCTGTAGCATAGTTTATTTCGCCTGGAAGCGCCTCTGTCTCTGTATCTGGCTGCTAAGCAACAGCCCAGATATTTACTGTCAAACAAATAAAACAAAAGCCTCATCTGCCACTTGGAGGCCCGATGTCATTGTTACTGAACCACTCAGCTGGGTCATCATATTGGAGAGTCAGCTCTAAACTTAGTTTTTGACCACTCAGTAATTTAACTGTAGGAATCCTTTCAGTCCTCACATTAACTAGCGAGATTATACCTATATGGGAGTATTCCAATGCCTCGTGTATACTATTTATTTTAAATTACATGGTTTTCCCCATCAAAGGGGAAAAGGAAAACGTACCTCATGAGGCAATCTAATTTTTAAAAGTTACCTTCTTGGTTCCCCTGGAACAATGAGGGATTTCTGTAATAAATTCCTGCTGTGATTAGAGCTGAGCCCTTCCCTTCTATTGCCTCCCTTGCTTAACCCAAAACAATAATCAAAATATATTTCTTGGAATCAACGTGGGGGAAAAAAGAGAAATGTAACAGAAAACCCAAGTCCCACAAGGAGCTGTCAGGCAGAAATGCTACTGACATAGGGAAATTACCATTGAGGCAAGCAGATAATCAATAGTAATCAAGTTGGTGGCTCTAAAATACAACAGTTTCCCTCTAGACTTGTATTACGTTCATCTGCAGTGGGTCAGAGGCCGAGGCAGACTAATTGCAATTGAAGTAAGATTTTCAGAAGGATCCAGGGGACATGAGAAATTCACGGGTTTTAATAGCTGGAACTTGTCACCTTCTCCAAGGCTGCAGTTGCTGACTGTACCCTCTGTCACTGTGACCATCAGCTCCTTCCCGTTTCAGCAGCTCTGTGTTAGTGCTCTGGTCAATTTGGAGCTGAGAGTGACATCTGCCACGTGTCTGTACACACACAGTTCTCCAGGGGCTAAATAGGGCGAGGCCTGAAAAGCACAGAGAGTAATTTGGCAATAATTTCAGTAGTGTTGCCAAAATTAGGCACTTATTATCTCTAGCTCCCATGTACCTTACACCTCATTGGAGGTGTATGCAAGAATATTTTCATGTAAGCTAAGTAAGTGAATTTTGGTCTTTTCACCAGATGTGCATGGGAAATGAGTGGTCCTGGCATTGTGAAAGAAATAGTCCAGGAAGCCATGGCATCAACATACCAAAGTATTCCGGAATTCCCTTTTGCTGTTGCGAGTTTCAGTATTTGTGGAGGAAATAATAAGCAAGGCCTGAAAAATAAAATCCACTGAATTGAGTTCATGGATTTTGAAGCAGTCAGTACCCGTACAAAGTCCTGCTGTATATGGGTTTGGAATATTAATTTTACAGGCTAATCCATCTGGCCATCTGCTCATCTGAAATTCAAACGAGACTGTGTATTACAAGTTAATACCCTATAACAACCAATAGCTATAAATGATCAGCAGAATATGTCATTCTGTCTTGCTCCTCCATCAGTGAATGACTGTGACATGTCATTTAATACTTCAGCCACTGATTATTGCTGATGGGGAGGAAAGGTGAGAAAGCAAATGATTGGGCTGGTAGTGATATTTGCCATGCATCTTGTGGATCCACCTTTTTGTTGCTCTCTCCTATGGTCCAATTATTATGGGTTGTGCCAAAGGCTAGAGGAAAGACTGTGTTTAGATCTTTAGATTGGAAGTAGCGTGACAAATAATTTCCTCTGAGAATTACTTTCCTGTGGAAAGAATTGGTCTTGACTGGATAGTCAAGACCAATATTTCAAACTCTTGACTAGACTGTGGAAAGCATGAATATATGCAGGTTTTTTCAGACCTAGTAAAAATTTGATTTGATGTGGTTCCAACCACCAAACAGAAGATTTCTATGCAGAATTGAGAAATACATATTGAGCTTTTTAATCTGTACCTGACTTTATTAAACATTTGGTAAATAGCTAACACTCTTTGAATCATGAATATTTGCCTAATATTTTTAAAACTCTAACTCAGATGTAACAGGACCAGTATTTATAATTGTCTTTTTTTTTTTTTTTCATATCTTAAAACCTAAATTTTAATTATTTTGTTTGACAGAAGATGCCTTTGCAAACCATGTGATTTGAGTGGCTGCTGAAGTCTTTGTCATGTCAGTGGTACACTTGAAATGTTTAACATTTTTGGATATTATGATTATACCCTTTTAATTTCTGTAACTTCTCTATGTGATTATGGCATTAGTTATGTAATAAACACAAAATTCTAAGCAATAGTTAGTTATTCATTCTTTATGTTCTTAAGGTGCAGCAACATAACCAGAGGAGGATTTACAGAAATAAAATGTGAGGTAGGATCCAGTTCTGAGGCTTTCCATAATGATTTTGTGGCTGACCACCTTCTGTGCCTTTTGGAACACTTCATCTGTGTGAGATACTGAAGAGTCAAAGGTTTTTTTAGAGAGAAATCTTGTCTTTTTGCCATTTTGTTATGTGCAGTTGTTTAATGTTGTGTTTCCATTTCTCATTCTTCAAAATGAATTTGGTCAAAACGATGTCACTGAATACTGAGGAAAAAAACCTGAATCAGAACCCAAGTTTTCTCAGAACCTAAATGTAACTTGCTTTTGGAGTAGTTCCATTAATTTTCCTAGTCTGTATGAGGAGTGGTGGCAGGATCTGAATCATAATGTTTGGAAAGGACTTTAAAGTATTTAGAAAACTATAAAATATTATTAACTGTGTAATTAATTGCTCAAACTCATAGTCTTCCTAATGGGTTTACTTTGTTGTTCTAGTAAAGGGAGAAGTTAGATTGCTCTAGGAAATACATTTTTTTTGTAGATTTTGAAACCACAGCAATTTAGGTAACACATTTTAGCCTAGATTATGGTTATGAGTTGCTGCATTACAAGGATTCCATGTAAAACCACTTCATACCATAAGAGGTAACGCCTTTATGTAGTTGAATAATAACCACAAGGAATCAAACAGAGACTCAGAAGAAATAAAAAAGGAGGAAGATGAGTGTGCATAAATCACAACATGAGGGAGATGATACTTTTGTTTTCTCTGCTGTTGCTTAATACTGAGAGAAAAGAAAAAGGCTTATTTCTTCCCCCCTCTATCTGGTATTTGGGAGGAGTCACAGAAAGAAATCCTTTCGCTGAGTTCTGAATTAACTTAGTTTTATTTGGCACCATTCAGGTGCCATAGACCAGGATAATAAAGAAAGCTTTCAGTTTGCCTTGTTAAGGTTCACTGAAAGGAGAGAGTGTCACTGAAGGAAGAGGCAATTAAGTAATTTAAATACTTCTGTTTGCTTTTCACTGGAAGACAATATAGAGTTTGGAAAATACTGAGCAACTCCCAGGCAAACCCATCTTAGCTGTCTCCTTCCCTGTCACTACCTGAGAGGAAAAAGCATATTTTGATACATTTAAAACTAGTATCAAAATGCAAATAGGCATTGAATTCTGATGAGGAAAGAATGATAAATGGAGGAAATACTAGTAATGCAGGTTTTAAAGAACTCCCTCATAAGATGTAACCTTTTCCGAAACTGTTCACACAAATAAGTGACTTGAAAATATCGCATTGTAGATATTAACAAGAAACTTCCAAATCTGATTAACTGATCGTACTGAATACACAATATTTTCTTTTCAAAATACACCTGAATTATTTCTCCTTCTATGATTATTTTTATTGAGACTTTTTTACATTTTAATGTGACCAGAATAATTTTTAAATTATATATTGAATACTTTCTGGGAGTGTGGAATTCTTGGTTTAAGTTTGGGCCAAATGAAAAATTAGTATATTATTTGCAATTCATCGATAGTGGCTATATCTGCATGTGTCCCAAGAAAAAAATGTAATAAATCCATTTCTTACTGACTTATTTTTCATTTTTCTGCTGTTGCTCTTTCTAATGCCTATTCTGACAACTCAAAATGTTGAACAAATGAAGTAAATAAGCACTATGGAAACCATAGATCATAAAATATTCATATGCTTAGAAAAAATTACATATTTAAGTTTCTTTTGGTCTCTTCAGGACGACTTTTGTCTCACTGTTTCAGTTTCAATAAAAGAGACAGCATGCACTAAACAGATAAAATATCCATTTATGTTTGAGGATATTGAGCCAAGTTTTGCTTACTACTTACTACTGTAAGTGCTGTAACTTCATTTGAGTTACTGTGGTATTATCTTGACAGAAGTAGGCAGCAATTAATGAAGAATACAGTTAACTGTATATTCTAGGAAGTCTTGAATGGTGATATTTAACCACAGGCCAGATTTCTCCATTCACTTTCAATAGGAAACCAAAATCAGACTCAGGTTCTAGGTGCCGTTGGTGGATGTTCATGTATTGCTCTGTGATGTGGTGCAGTGCCATACTAGAGCACTTTGATCAAGCTTTAATTTAGTGATTAGGGCACTTTCTTTGAAAATTGGAGACGAACACCTTTTATCTCAGGGGAACATATTACCCAAGTCTCCCAGGATCTGATTATATGCTTTAGTTGCTCTACTGTCATTTAAAGCAAGGGCACTGACAATTTTTGCATCCATGTTGAAAGTGTGAGAATCAGGTGTCTACCTCACTGCCCAGTGGAGAGTACCACAGTTCATAAGCACTGGCCATTTGTCTGGGATTCAGAGGAATAGAGTTGAGAGGTGGGATTTATTCAGCTCTTCCTCACCAAAAAAGCAGCGACAGAAACCAGAAACTTTATGGTCAAAATAGTTAAGTCCATTAGCTGGGTTGCAGGTTCAGAACTATTGGAACATGTGGCAGATATCCTGTTTGTGGGATGCCTCTTAGACACATGGCACAGAACGTTAGTGAGTTTGACTGCCACAAACCGTGTTTTTATCAGAGTCATTTACCCAGTAATTCTGTACCTGCTGTGTGTGTGTAGGCAGGTATTATAATCAGTACGGAAACAAAAGATTGAAAAATTCAATGATTTTTCAAGGTGCCACAGAACAGACGTTTCCAATAATAAGGAGAAAGAAGAGGGAAAAGGCACTGTAGAAAGTGAGATTCCTTGGCTGTAGATCTTGCTGGAATCCAACTGGATTTGTACCTGCAGTGTAATCATTTATTGGGACAGGAATATTTACATCAGAGGAGCTGGAGCTGCTGATATGTCACAATTCGTTCCACAAAGGAGTTTACAATTTAAAATGTAAACAGTCCTAGAACTTCATGTTTTGATATAACCAAAATCAGCTGGTAAAGTGTCAAAGCTGCTGATGAGAAAGAGCCATCAAGCTAAATTAAATTAGGGGAGATGCGGAGAAAAGGGAGGCACAGGTCAACAACGTGGCAGATCCTGTGCAGACAGGAAAACTGCTTTTGTAGCAATGAATTGGTGTGAATGTGACAGAGAAATCCTCTCTGCACATTAGGAAAGAAAGAGAGTATTTCAAAATCTGAAATGGATACCTTCAGCCAGGCAGAAATATCCTTCAGCTGAAAAAGAATGAATTAGATTTCTTTAAATATAACAAAAGTCATTAGGCTTTTCTTTCTGGTCAAAGTTGTTATTTCTCAGGTAAACTTCATTGTTTTTATTGAATGTTTTTCAAGTGCTATGCTGTTTACAAAGTTTAAGAGTCTAGTCAGAGAACAAAAGTTGTACTGTCTGACTGGTAGAACCAGTCACATGGCTGGAAAAGTGAATTCCAAATGTTGAGTTCACAAGTGAATGAAGAACAGCTCATGTGCATCCACTTACATTTGTTTTGTTTATAAGCAGTGAAGGCTAAATGACTATGAATGATTCACAAAAATTATGCCTAACTTGCAAACAGCCTAAATTGAGCCAGGTTCTCATGACTGGAATTCAACCAGTTATGATTTAAGTGTAAGAAACAGATGTTCTCTATTTATATATATATATTCAAATGCGTTAGTTTTTACCAAAAAAGTGGTTTTTGTTATTGTTCACTTGCAGTCGGGAAATCCTGAGTAAAGACTGCTAATTGATTGTCTCCATTATCTTGCACCTTATCTGGAGGCCTTCCCTCTGCAAAACAAGTGTAAAATGCTGCCACACTGCAAATATGAATGATAATGTGAGACAGAGAGGAACACCCCAAAGAGTGGTGGTTGTATTAGCTATGTTAGGCCCTAGTTAAGAGTCAAACCAGGTTTTATTTTTAAAGCTATGACTTGCAACCCAAGTTATTTAATTACTTGTGAGCCCTCTATTTAATCTCCAGTAGTTGTAACGAGCTAGGTAAGTACTGAGACTATCCTCACTAAATCCTATGGCAAATTTCCCCACCCCCTGTCTCACAGATCTAAAAGAAAATTATAGTGACAGTACATGCGATTTTATTCATTGGACTGTCATCTATGCTAGCAAGTTGCCAAAACTGAATCAGAATGAAATAATTTGTAGATGAGAACTCATCAGGGAAGGACAATGCTGTGCAGTGTGAATGAATCTGGTTTACCAGCTTTAACTCTGAAATTCCTTGTTGCTATCAATATGTGTCAATAAGCTGTTGTAACTTATGTCACTATTAAAAAATAATTGATTTTACTGTTGGAAACAAGTATCCCTCCAGATTGAGGCTCCGCAAACTTTTTCAGATATTTCTTGTTTCATCTCAAGTGTTTGGGTGGAGGGTTGTTCACTTTAGTATTTAAATGGAAGCGATACCGATGAGTTAATTCCTGCTGATTTGGTACAACAGGAGTATCAGCTGCAGTGCTGTTTGCAAATTCCTTATACATCTGTTGATTTTTTTTTTCCCCCCCTAAGGAAGCAGAAATCATTGTGCTTTTTGTTTGAGCATATGATAAATTTAAGTTTGTGGATTCTCATACTTCCTTATATTAAGCCTTGTTTCTTCTTCAAGGTCTGTAGCAAGTGTATGAAGAAAGTCTATAATAGGAAGTTTGTTGGCGCTGGCAGTGGTCGCATGGCCACGTTTGCAGGGATGTACACCTTGGTTGGCCTCACCATTTGAGAGACGTCTCCACTGATGTGTATTCTGTGTGTGCATGTGGAGAGAGTAAATTTCACTTCGAGTGAAAAAGCCCCTGGGATTATTTTTTCCCAACACTTATGTGTAATCACAAGAGTGTGCCATCTCCTTCAGCTAATATTTGCAGTAACTTTATATGTTAAAACAAGACTATGGAGGAGCTGTTGGTAGCTTAACCATGTGGCTGCACAATTAACCTTTGACCTTTCTTAGCCTAATCAGGAAATTGACTTCAGGAGCTATTCCTTAACCCAGGATATGTGGTTAAAGTTAAACATCACTAATAGGAAGTCTAGTAACAGGAAATGTGTGAATGCTAATCCATACAAACATAAACAAACCTTTGGCTTACATACAGTTTTATTGGAATTTTCCTCTTGACTCCCTTTCCTTCAGTAAGTCAGAAAAAATTACAAGCAGCTTGTTAAATTCTTTGAGTTTTTTGTGGCTGTAGGTTTATTAGATTTCTGCTTAAGGAGACTTTAAAACTCGGGTGGAATTTTGTGAAGAATCTTCTCAGGGCAGGTACATGCAGTTCACCTTCACTGCAGTTCTGATCAATGAGGTTATTTACCAGAAGGACACGAGGTTTTTGGCAAGTTACTAACTGGGAGTGTTTCTTTTTGTGTAATTTGGAGAGGTTGGGCTTACAAAAAAAAGTCTGTTTCCATAAACTCATTTTGAAATCTTTTTAGAAACAAAATTGTCAGAAAGTCACTGAAATTAATATAATTTCAGTACAAAAAGTTGACTTTGAGTATTTGAAACATTTTGTTGTTCTCATTGGATTTCTGTTACGTTTCATTAGGAAAGCAGGCTGGTGTAACTTGAAGCACAAGTAACTTGTAACACAAGTCAGTTAATCACTGTAGATATAAATACTGATCTTACCTTGGAAACCTTTGACTTTTACTTTTCTCTTCATACTAAATCAACAAAACCTGCACATTCTAACTGAGCTCACCTGAGTTCAGTGGGATATTGTGTATGTTCATTGACACAGATCAGCTTTCAGGATTAGGGCCAAAATAATTTTTCTGGGAGGAGTTTCCTTTAAGTCAAAGGAGGATCTTAAGGGAGCAGAAAAAAGGTCTAGTCAGGAAAAATTCTTTCTCAAAACAGGAAAGAACAAGATAGCTGTAAAACAGTAGCCAACAATCTCTGTAGCTCCTCTCTTGACCTCTCCAGGATGAGTAAATCAGTGGTATTCATAAAAAAAACCCAAAACAAACACAGGCAAAATATTTACTGTGCATATTAAAGCAGGAGGTATGTGTGGCATTAGAATAGTGTCATAATGCTATGTGTTCATATGTATTTACAAAACTGACTAACCCATGAGGCACACAGTTTGTGGCTTTACTTTGCAGATAATTTTTTTTTCCTAAGGGAACACTTTCAAAAGTGTTCCTAAGATGTACTATTATGTTAACTTCAATAAAAATCTTATTGCATGTAAAATGAATATCCGATGATTATCTGAAATGTGTTTAATGTTTAACAGCTGTGAAGTAAACTGTAAAAGAATTGTATCAATCCAGCCTTGTTAAATAAATTTGGGATTAATTAGATTTGCCTTAATACAGTGTCTCCTCTAGAGATCATAAAAACTGCTCTTTGGGGCACTGGAAAATTTGACGTCCCTTAGAGTATTTGGTTGTCTCTCTATTTTTTGAACCCTGTTTGCAGACTGATGTATTGTAGTCATTCACACCACTGTTGTCCCAAAGCTCTTTGCCTACGATAACCAGGGAAATTTGAAAAATTGATTTTGGTCACAGCCTCATTAAACACATGCTTTACTCAGTAGGAGTGATGAGTGAGGAATATGCAGCCTTCGAGAGCCTTCCCACTTAAATGTAATAACGTTAAAAAATGAAGAAAAAGTTACTATGTAAAGGTGTGACAATATTTATACAAGAAACTCTTAGGGCCCAATTCTCTCTAATTAATCTGGTGCTGTTGGAATAATTCCTGAATTCAATAAATTTAAATATAACTCAGGATTTAATAACAAGTTAATGGAATTTAATGAAAAACTGTAAAAAAGAGGTAGAGTAAGCCTCAGAGTAGTATGAAGCCACTTTATTTTTTTTTTTTCCTAGCAAAAATAAAAGATTTTTTTATAATAGTATTTGGCAAGGGTTTTAATCAGTTCCCTTGAATAACATTTTATAGTGAATTTCAATCAGGCAATAAATTTAACATTTTAAAATATTTGATCCTTATGAAACCAGTTGTTTTCCATGGGGAAAAAAAATCCTTGCTTTTCATATCAACTACTACATTTCCCCCCCCTAATCAAATAGGTTTTTTTTTTTTGTTTCTCTTAAAAATTGCTGGTACATTTGAGAAAGAATCTGCCTTTATGAAGCTTGTTTTGATAGAACAGAAATTACTGTCAGCATGTAAATGTGAGTCTCTGTCCTATTTCCTTCAGTGCCTTAACAATGGCATTCTAATGAGGAATGTAATTTGCCTAATTAAAAGGTTATCAGTAAGATACTGCTATCCCTTATGCTGTTGGAGTGAACACAGAACTGGGCTGGTGTACCTACTGTACCTGGCAATCCCTTCCTTCCCCCTAGAAGGAGAGGTCTGGTAATTCACCTGAAGACCAGTCCAGAGGCTTTGTAGCTGTAGGTGCTGGAAAAAATGATGAATAAGTTGTCCCAAGTTTTATACTTCAGGCACCAGAGACAAGGAGAAGCAACAGGACCTGCACCTGCAGGGGAACAACCCCATGCACCATTTATATGCTGGAATGTAGCTTTGCAGGAAACAATCTAGTGTCCTGATGGATACAAGTTGATGGTGTGCCAGCCATGTGCCCTTGCAGCAAAGGCTAAATTTATCCTGCGCTGTTTTAGGAGAAATGTTTCCAGCAGGTCAAGGGAGGAGATCCCTCCCATTTCTTAAGCACTGATGAGGCCAGTCTTTGAATGCTGTGTCCAGTTCTGGCCTCCTTAGCACAAGAGACACATGGACATACTAGAAAGAGTCCAATGAAGGGCCATGAAGATTATTAAGGGACTTGAGCATCTTTCCTGTGAGGAAAGGCTGATGGAACAGGAACTGTTTAGCTTAAGGAAGAGAGGGTTCAGAGAGGCTCTTATCCACATAAGTAAATATATGAGGGGAAGGTGCAAAGAGGATGGAACCAGCCTCCTCTTATCAGTGGTGCCCAGTAACAAGACAAGAAGCAACAGGCACCGTCTGAAACATGGGAGTTTCCCTGCAGACATGAGGAAACCCTTTTACACTGCACAGGTGGCTGAGCACTGCCATGGGGTTCTCAGAGAACCGGTGGATTCTCTGTCCTTGAGGATATTCAGAAGCTATCTAGTCATGGGCCTGGGCAACTGTCTGTAGGTGGTCCTGCTTGGGCAGTGAGGTTACACTGATGACCTCAAGCGGTGCCTTCCAACCTTAACCATTCCGTGGTTCTGAGTGAGTGCTGTATTTGTTTTCCAGGCTTTCGTGGGCAGGGCAGTGAATCCAGTGACATCAAATGTCGGCTATATCAGTAGAGTATGTTGTTTGAGCAGGCTTTTACTGATCATGTGAAATAAAACAGTTGCCCAAGTCTTGAGTGCAAATGTAAACCTTAAGCAGAAGAATATGCAATATATGGCTGTAGGGCTGCTAGTTTTAGTCTGGCTAAGGATGGTACTACTTCAGATTTGTGGAGTGGAATGAGCTCATGGGCTCACCTCACACCTAATGATCAGGTATCCTAAAACTGTAAATTTACATCTCAGTTCCAGAAGATGCTCTTTCTGGTGTTTTCAGACTTAGATATGATATTAGAAAATTCATCATTCTGTTAACTTGTCCTTCATCTTTAAAGAATACTGTAAGAAACACTCCGAATGCCTTTGTTTTAATTTGTATATAGTATGTCAGCCTCTAGAGATATCAGTGAAGAACAATCCTTTTACAGAAAAAAAAAAATCTTGTTTTTTAGTTCTCAAAAGGTTTTAATATGTCATAAATCAAAAAAACTGAAGCCTTAGCTTCTACAAAGGCAAACCTACACTTTTCAGATGGATACTGTTTATGTTACTTTATTGCATATCTAAGTGAGCAAAGGGCTCTAAACAAACTATTTCCCATCGGGAGTATCCCCTGGCCAGAGTCTGTGGCTCAGTCCTCTTTCCATCCTGTGTGAACACCTTCTTTCTCAACTGTAAGGGCTGTTTCACACTCACAGTGGCATCCATTCAGCATTGATGAAGTTAAGGGGCACTAATTTCAAACTGTTATGATCATATGGGCTACGCAATACATTTTTGAAGTCGTTTGAGCAAGTATGTATACAAAGGATGTGATGAGTTATTGCAGATTTACAGTTTTTGACATGCTGAAGGGACAGCAGCAGCAGTTTATTGTATTTCTATAAGGATAAAAAGTATTATAAATTGATATTTCTTATCATACCATTATGGTGATAGCCAGCAATAAATGCATGTGAAATCCCTCTTAACAAAATCATTGCAACCCAAAGAATTGTATTTTGGTTTTGGGTACAGCGAATTCTGCTCAACATGACCTTCACAAGGCAAATGAATTTGGAGCTCTTTGACCATAACAGTATGGTAGGAGACACCTCTGAAAAGCCAGGCCTATCTTAGGAGCTCTGAAATGGACAGTGGCTTCACACTATTATCCCTTCCCCATTACCAACCTCTTCCTCATGGCTGAGGGTCTACAGCACATGCATTTGACAGCTGTTTAAATTATACAGAACCCCAAAAGTTTCAATTGTAAAATAGAGTAAAAAGGTTTTAAAGCTAGACATTGGGGTGTGGGGGGAGGAAGCTAACATTCCCTGCTGGTTTTCATTCTGCTGTCGTCTCTGGAATTTCTTTTATAAGAAATGCAAGTAGCTTAAATTCTGGGGCATGGTATTTAGTCAACCAAAAATATTGAGCCACAGCTCCCTTCATTTCCAAGCCCTTGTGGTTGAATTCAGAGTCTCTGTGTTTAGCTTGTATGCTTTTTGTGGGTTAATATGTTTTCTTCTCTTCCTGATATATTTGAGGCATCTCTGTGCTGAGCTGTCTCATTTGAAAGAGGCTGACAGCATATGAAGGCAGAGAAGTATCCTTTGATGAGAAAATGCAAATCCCAAACAAAACATTTGCAGAACCACTAATCACCATTTCCATACAATTGAGAAATGATATGGTATTTATTATAGAATGGCTCAAAAGTAAAGCTGACTCCGTATAAGAAATGCAATTAATAACTTCATATACACCTCCACTTATTTCTGCAGATGTTAATTTGTACCTCATTGCAATTAGTGTCAGGACTCTCCCAGTGTTTGGTGGAATTGAGGTTGGATATCTCTGGTCTAAGGACCTACTTAGTAGTTTAAGGAGTTGAATAGTGTAACAGGAAACTACTTTGGCAAATATTGTCAAAAGGAGTTTCTAAATTTGGAAGCAGCTATGGTGTTTTGGATCTGATATTCAGAGATGCTGGGTGACCAGCTGTCATTAGTTTTCATGGCAGTGAATTCAGCAGTTTGAAGTGAGGGAACTGGATTTTCACATCTGGCAGTGCAAAAGTAGAGGTAGCCAAAATCTTGGAGAATTTGGAAAGTATTGGTCTTATTTTAAATTTTAGTCATTGACTTTACTGTAATGACTATGGGTACTTCATTAATTAGTTTTCACAATGCCACTTGGTAAAGAAAATGTGGTTTTATATATATATGTGAGCTTTTAAATTTTTTTTTTATGTTTTCCTTACTTAGTTCAACTTTAACTTAATTGGGCAGAAGCTGTTTAATTCTGAGTAAACCTTAATTTTAAATTGTGGTCAGTGTAATGAAATTTGATTATAATGAGTATGGGTTTAAAAAAAGTTAGGTTTAAAAAAAAACTTATAGGATTTAAAAAAAACTGCGTCAGTTCATAGTGGGTCTAAAGTCTGATATTCCACTATGTTCTACTAGTAGAGCTTGGCTATGAAAATGAATTCAAACCAAGATTCAGATTTGGATTTTTCTGTATCTATTAGAACCTAGAACATCCAGATAGTCAACAATGAATGCCTTAGACACACTTCCATTTCTGATTTGGATTCACAAAGGTTCAAGAAAATATTAAGCAAAATATCTTTTTATTTCTCTGCATTACAAAAATCATATAAGGAAGCTAAGATGGAGAAAGCCAAGGGTTCTCTTTAGTGGTGGAAAACAAAGTGAAGTCGCTGCAGCGTAGGGTGTATATGCAGTGCTAGAGAAAAAGAATTTAGATCTGCTGAGTCTAGTCACCTGCAGAGTCTTGTCTCCATTGTCAGCAGAAGGTTGCATTGTATGTTCAAAATTTCTGAGCCAGTAATGATGCTCTATTTGTCAGACAGACTGAGCCATTTGATTTAACAAAATTTAAGGTGTGATCAATCTCATTGTAGTTCAGATCAGCAAAAACAGGTCAGATGAATCATCTTTAAATGCTACATTTTCTTCTTTAACTTAAAAAAAAAAAAAAGAAGAAGCCTAAATTAACTAGCTCAGCTATAGACATCTAGTCTCTCTGGGGGATTAAAATAACATAAGATAAAGCCCACTCCAAATACTCATAACTTGGTCCCAGCTGGATTAAATAGGCTGTAATGTGTTTGGTCTGGTTCAGTCTTAGTCTTTACAGGTCGTGTAGCTGAGACACTGGGCTATACTGAAAAGCTAATTGCCTTGGAAATCTAAAAGCTTAAGATTTTCAGATATATTTCTGTCTAAGTGCATCCCTGCAGGTAAGCAGTGTGTGTGTGGTTGGGCTTACATGATGCCATAGACCTGCTTAAAGCACTTAGTTCTGTAGAAAGAATCACTGTGTCCCTCTAGATTTTGTTTCCCTTCTGACCACCAACTTTCTCAAAGACTTTGCAGCCAGCAAAAGCAGAATGTGTCTGTTAGAGACTAAGACCAAGGAAAGAAATATATGGGACACTGAGATGTCTCCAAATTAAAACATCCCAAGAGAAGGATATTTGATCCATGAAGCTTTGGGTTTACTTTTACGTTATAGGAAAGTAAATCATAAAAATCAAATGTCACACTGGAGGGGTGGCATAAGGGGTATCCACTAATTGTCACTGCTGTTAAAGAAATGCTGCATGTATTGCCATGCCCGTTATATAAGGAGATCTGTTGTAGGTCAAGTGGCTCTACATTATTAATCCCAGAGCGCATGTGTGTGAAAAAAGACATATACTTCTAACATTAATAAAGTTTAGGTGTACACATCTTAATAAGAACAGAAAAGCTGTAGGAGCCTGTGAGTGTGCTGAAAGGATTATTTTATTAGGCTTTTGTGTTTTGCAGGTTCATTTCTTTTGATTTTGAATATCCTTTTTATTTCTTGCCTTCAATTTCAGACCAATTATTTAACTTAAATCTGTTGCACTGTCTCAGGGAAAAGATCTGAAACTTCTCCTACAGTTTTCTAGCTTCATCTTCTTCATAACTTTATTTTCAGAGTTTAATTTGGGATTTGCCAATAATTGACCATAAGTTCAATTTTTTGATCGATCCCACTTTTTTTTAGTCACTTTCTGCAGTTTCCTAAGCTTGCTATTATTGTCTTGATGATGTATTATGGAAGGAATCGGATTTCTTGGAATGAAGATGATTCTTGATTTAATCAATAGTAAGTCTCCATCAAGTTAAATTCATTAAACTCAATCTGACTAGTATTTGCCTATAACAAGAGATTAAATCTATACAGTCCCTGAGGTTATGAATCTTCTTTTAATTTGCTTCCAAAGCTGCTACTAAGTTAAATCAGTATTTTCAGAGAGCTACAGCTTCCAAGGATCTGGCAGAAGAGGCGGATCTTTCTTCGTAACATTGCTGTAATCAAGCTGTAGCCATTTGTTATGTCTTCTGTAGCTTTGTACCAAAAATATGCAGTTGTTTCCTCCTTTGGTTCTCCCCCAGTGTCTGCTGTTCTTCTGCTTCTTCTTGGCTCCACAACCCTGATCCATGTAGCCTTCCTGCCATCAAACACTGTTCTGTTCCAGTAGTGCCTCTTTCAGTACTCTGGTTCTTCTTGTTAATCTTCTGGTCTGTAGGAGGGAGAGAGGAATTATAAAATAATTTATGTTGGCCTTTATAAATCTTATCTCTCTCCTACTTTAATGTGGGATATAACTGAAGCAGGCAATGTGTTTTAAAAGGGGATGAGGTTAAAAGCAACGTTCTATGACCTAACTGGGTTATCCACAGTGTGAAATTATCTAAGAGGAAGTAATAGTTGTCTAAGAGTTGTAATTCTTTCAGTGATGGAAGGAGTAATTTTATGACAAATGCTAATATACTTCAAAGGAAGAGGGAACAGGTGAAAGTGAAGCCACTGCTTGTACTATAACTTGAAAGTCACCCTATCAGTGCTCTTTACTTTCAGAGTAAATGACAAATCTCATGAAATATCTAGTTCAAATGTGTTTGCCATTGACTAGCAGGCATTTGTTTCCAAAGCTGGTAGAAGCAGTTTTCATTCTTCCTGCCTTCTCAGTGATTGATCTGTTTCTTTTTGGTTTTCTTTCAGAGAACTTAATTGCACTATGTTTATTCAAAAACAAGCACATCAAATGTCACAATATTAGCATAATCATAAAAATGTCAAGCATTCAGTGCATTTGCAAAAGTCAGAGCTTACTAGAGAACATACTTTTTCATGTGATTAATGCGAGTCTCTGGAACCTGCCTTTGAATGGGCATCTCTTAAAAAGGTGACTAGTAGTTGCTACAGATCATTCCCATTAGGGAAAAGAATAGTTTGTCCCTAAAGTGGAATAAAATTGGTCCTTAAAAGCAGTAGATCTTAAAGGAATAGACAGCTGTAGAAGGTCATCTAAGAAGAGGAAAGATTACTGATAGAATCATATAATCATAGAACGGCCTGACTTGGAAAGAACCTTAAAGATAATCTAGTCCCAACCCCCTTGGCATGGGAAAAGACATATTCCACTGCAACCAGGTTGCTCATAACCCCATCCAGCCTGGCCTGATCCTGTCGTTGTGTTCTGTGCAGATTCTTGCTATGTCTGGCTGATCATATTGATTTTGCACCTGCAAGAACTTGGAAATAAATTTTCATAAATTTCAGTGTGTGTCATAATATAGATACTATCATTTGTATAATGGGTAGTATTATTTTTAAAATATAGGTACTTGACTTATGCTGTATATTTAAGATGACTAGTTAAAAAAGCATCTGGCACATATCAATAAATGTGCTTTTTAAATTGCATCTAAACTTGCATAGACTTTGTTGCATTGCTTGTACTAACTACAATAGCATTATTTTGGTCGGTAATTTAATGGAAGGATTTGGGACTGAATCTCAATGGTAAGGAAGTAAGTGTGGAAAATGGGAGTTTCAGATATACTCTGTAAAGCAACTAACTATATTAACTTTCTATGCAGAGTCCCTTCATTGTTCTTGGCTGTTACAGATGGAAATAGCAAAAAATACAATTAAATACTTTTAAATTTGGGCACAGGAATCCATTTTATTGTTAGTGCAGTAATTTGCTTCCCAACACGCTCTTTTGGATTGTTTCCAGAGGTCTTCCCTTGATTTGTGAAGGCAAATGCATTAAGCTCTTTACTGCAGTCAGTAAGACTGTTATCTTAAAAGATTCCTTGCCATTGTTTTTTCCATGCATGGAAAGCCATCATATCATAGACACAGTCTGCAGTGTTCTGGTAGGATCACAGGAGAGGAAAGCAAGTTGTGAGCAGAAGTCTCCTCCTCCTTACAGCTTCTGAACCTCCTACTAAGCCCTGCTGAGGAGTATCCTGTGGTATCATAGGACTGCTCTGTCTTACTGTCTTTTGGAGGGGCAGAAGTTTGCCTTTTGCACATTGTGAAAAAATACAATGGACTATAAATGGGCCACTCAGCTGGCAAAATGTGTGAAACTTCTAAATGTGTTTATGGAAAGCAATGCCCTTGTAAGGCCATCTGTTTATTCTAAAAACAGTCATTACAGGTAATTGTTCCTAAAGTCTTGTAGTCTTCTCCCTTTAAGGAATAAAGTTCACTCTCCTGCTCTATGGTACATCCGGAACAGTGCCAGTTCTGGTGCTGGTGTGGTGCCTGCATGGCACTGGGTCTGTTCCTGGGACTGCAGCACAGGGGTCACTTCAACCTGAGCTGCCAAAGGGCCCTCAGATGATAAGTACTGCACTGGGTAAGAACTGCCAGAATGGCTGGATCTGCATCCTCTGACTGCTCTTCTGACCTGTTCTGTCCTCAGCAAGTATTTTTATGCTGCTTTTTCCTTCCTTTTTTCTTTTTTTTCCTTTTTTTTTTTTTTTTTTCCTTTTCTTTCCTACATATACCTTTCTGCGCCTCACAGCAGGTTTGATGTACATTGACAGAAGTCATGTGTAGCTGCATGGCCCTCTCCAGGAGCAGAAGGGAGATGAGGGTGGCTTCAGTCTGTGAACTGACTGTGAATGAAGGGGAAAGGTGTGCCCACGCACGCTTGGACCTGCTGCAGTGAGTTAAGAGGATATTTTGCTCATCAGTTCTCATTCTCATTCTTGTCTCCTTATTCTCTTCTCTGGCCTGAGACATTTGACTTCCTCTCCTGTAGTGTTTGAACACATTTGAACACCTTTACCCTGTCCTAATCTGCTGGGTATCACTTTGTATTCCCTGAAGTGATAATGGGATTATATCAGAGATGTCAGAGGACATACATTTGGTAGCGGTAAGCACTGATAATAAAACATTTGCAAGTCAGATTTTGTAATCCATCTGCTGGATGTCCAGGCCCCAAGAATGGATTCAAATATACATGTGAATTGTTCAGAAATCATTCCACGTAAGTGTACTATAGAAACAACCTCCTTCAAAATCCCACACACTGAACTCTTTGCAATTACCTGTGTAATATGTACTTTTCTGATCATTAAATTCATCTCTCTGCTAATTTTCAACAAGTAAGAACAGGTCTTGCCTTTACCTCGGGGATATGAGGAGTTAGCAGCAGAGAAGCAGTGCTTGCCTGCAGAGCAGTGGAAATAATCAGGATTTGTGTATTGAAAAGCAGAAAATAAAGTCTATGCATGTAAAAACCATAGGCAGCTTTCTAAATTATTTGCAGGTGTCTTTTTTAATCCCTCTATAAAGATGAAAATAATGTCAGAGTTTTCCAAAGTTTCTCTTGAAAATGAGTTTTGAAGGCAGTTTCCAGGTAATGTGTATTTTCCATTCAGCAACTCGTGATGCCATGAAGGTTCCTATCCTGCTCCTGCTAAAGGCAATTTAAGATTTGACATTGATGTAATGAAGAGAGTAGCAAAATATTTCAGACATAAGCTCATCTCTCAGTATGAGGGATCCTTCCCTGTCACATGGACATGTGTACAGCTGCAGGAGCATGGAGGGATTTTTGGAGAACAGACTCTGCACTGCCAGGAGCACCTTCTGTCCGAGTGTGGAGACGCCCCATGGGAAGTGCTGCCTCTGAAGTTGCTAGAAAGGGGTTTTAGGGTGTACAGTGTGTAACAAGAAGACAGCCACAGCTCCTCTGCTCAGCAGGTTGAGACAGGGCAGCTCATTCTTTCTTGTTACTTCTCTCTTGTGAGTGAGAGTTGCAAAGGGAGTGTGTCTTGTTGCACTGCCAGCACAATAGTCACATTCTTCAGCTGAATTTGTAGACTTGCACTTAAATATCCCTGATCTGCTCTCTGCTCTGTAGCCAAAATGGAGTTTTCACATCAAGCCTGCAGATGATTCATATTGCCTTCTTGTTTCTTTCCCCTAGGAGACTATTGGATTTTATTCCTTAGCTAACACTGTCTACCTTCAGAAAGCACAAGTCTTTGCATTATGGCCTCATATGAAATCACTAACTTTTGCATGACAAGAATAAAAAGGAAATGTATAAGCAAAATGGGAAGCATGGTAAGATGTCAAGGAAAGGGAAACAAAAGAGTGTGATTCAGAACATTACATCTCTTTGTGGGTGACTTCACTGAGATACAGACTGAAGGGACAGACTTTTTTACTGTTACTACTCAGAACCAAAAGATAAAAAAATTGCTTTGCTGGAGGCCACTTCTTCCGGGCTGCATTTATACACAGGTGATTTACTTCAGTGCACAGGTACATATCCCGCAGTGTTAAAATCAATGGGAATTTTGCTGCAGAAAATAGGAAGTACATTTTATCTCTATTTCTGATAATTGATGTCACAAGATTTTGGAAGGGATTTTATTGCTCCTAAAAACAATCTTATCTTGTGTTTTATTCCTAGTACCTAATGTCTCCACTGTAACAGGCATTTCACTGTGCCTGTTACCCAGGATATTGTCCCTTGTGAATTCAGGGAGAAGATTACACAGTGGAAAGGCATATGAAGCCAGCTCTTAGAGAGAAGCAAGCAATTGAGACAGCTGAATAGAGAAGGACGCATCAAAAATAACCATTTAATGAAGTAGGTGTCTGAGCACAGGATCCAGGGAGGTGAGGTTTTGGGTGAACTCACAGAACAGTCATGGTTATCCTGGGTCCTTGACTTCTTGCACTCAGCTGCTCCTTCCTCCCTGGAGTCTTTCCAGGGCAGATGGTGCAGCTGAGGCTGCATGGCCCGGGGCAGGGTGTTGGAGCAGCGTGCTGTTAGCTGGCTTAGCAAAAGTTATTTGTCTTTTTTTTGCTTTCTCTGTCCGTGTAGTGCAAGCTGGGGCCTCACTCCGGACTTACTGTTTTCCTGTGGTTGAATCCACAGAGATTTGGACTGTAATAATGGGAACAGATTGTATCTTTTCTTGACTTTGGATGGTTTGACAGCAGGTCAGTTTTAGCAATGGTTTCCAGAGCAGTGAGGATTACCTGTCTGTCATACTTTCCTTTTCCCATTTACACTGGTCCCAAAACTGAATTACCCAGCCAGCCAGTCTGAAGAGAGAAATCCATGAAAAGCTTTTTATTTTTATTTTTAAACCAGTTGGGATTTCTTGTGCCAGTTAATTTGTTAGAGCTTGTGCAAACCTGGATTCTTGTTGTTCCATGGAGTACTGTCAAGGCTACGCACAGCCACAGTTTTCTATTTTCTTTCCCAACACGTAACTCCAAGGAGGCTGAATCTGTGTTTCAAGGAGATTGGCATTCCCCCTAGTAAGATTTCTGTGCACCATCAGCTAATGGATCATTCTGAAGACCAGCAGCAGCAGCTTTCATTCAATAGGGAGTGGTTGAAAATTCAGGTGGGGATGAGTGTTATGTAAATTTTAACCAAGAACTGGATTTTTCTCTGTATTTATTTTTTTCCATAGTTCTATGAAAGTTATAGAAAGTCATAGTTATATTTACATGTTGCCCTGAAGGCTTCACATCTCTTAAAGTTGTTTTCAATTTAGGTCTTCAGTAGCGGGGCTAATTTTAGATATGTAGTCATGCTTTTTATTTTCTCTAAGAACTTATTAAGTAGAAAATAATTTTATACAGGATATTGTTCTAGTTTGGATTTCGCCTTTTTTTCTCTTCAGAATAACTTCAGGAGTGTTAAAATGATGTCACGTAATTTGAACAGTAGCAAAGCTGAGCCCCAAACAGAAAAATATGCAGTCTTTCTCAAGACATGTCAAGACATCCTCCTGCAGCTGTAATGGGCTATCAGCACAACATCTTCACCCTTTCACCAAAGGCAACCTCTTAGAGGCAACTTTGTCTTCAGGCTTCAGCTGTATATCATCTGATCTCAGCCAGAGTCAAAAGACCCAGGAGCTCTCTGTCTGTCTGCTGGGAACAGTGATCCACTCACCACAGCTATGTACAAGATGTGAAGTCTTTCCTTCCTTTGCACTCTCTCTCTTTCTTTCTCTCTTAAAAAAAAAAAAAAAAAGCTGTCAGTATTTCAGAAAGTGTGAGCAGCAGATCTCTGTGTACTTTAATCCATAAATAAACATTTCTTCTTTTGAACTTCATTAAAATTGGATGTGTTTTCACTGTAAAACACTCCAGCATCCCTATCATTTAGACATATATGGTGATGAATATTGCAATTAAGTTTTGTCTGTAGGAATAATTGTGGTCTAGAAATACCCAATTTATGCCACAAAAGTAAATACAAGTCAGACAACAAGATATCCTGCTTATAACAGTAATTTTAGAGCAAGATAGTGAGCTCTGCTGCTGCTGTTTTAACAGGTAGGGCCAAATGCATCCTTGCTGTTACAACTGGGCTTGCAGGGAAATTGTGGAGAGGCGAGTTTGGTTTGACTTCTGTACAATTATATCTGACTTTCATTGGTAAGACTTGTTGATGTATCACATTCAAATCTCCAGCTTTTCCTTCTCTGAAGAAAGGAATTCCTGCTTTAAAATGCTCATCAATCAGTGATGCATAGTTAAGCTGATAAAAAAGCTAAGGCTAAGCCAGTGTTAATTTCACCAACAGTTACATTACTGACAATATTTGTCAGCAAATGATTTTAATTAGACCAGCATAATGAGATCAGTAGGCTAAAACTAAGCAAATTACTAAAACTAAAGAGGAGTTCTGATGACAAGTACTGATGAGAGTAAGAATGATTTTTTGTCACCAATGTCTGAGTAACATGTGGGAATGGAGAGGCAGCCCTAATCACATGAGAAATCACTTAAAAATGATGCTGGTGTGCTGGAATGCAGTGTTGGTGTCAGGAAGGCTCGCAGAGTTGGAGCAAGTGCTGTGTAAACTTCCTGTGCAGCCTTGTGTGTCTGTGACACTCTCCCTCTGCACTGGCGGGGCTCATTTGTGTACCTGCCTTACGTGCTGTGCATGGAACAGGGCAGGGAAGGGTTGTGGAAGGTTAAATTGAAGAGGCAGCAGGTACTTGGGCTGGGAGGTGATACACTGGAAGGGCAGGTGGAATAAAACCTACGGAAGTGGTTGTAATTAAGAACAGGTAGGGAAAAAGTGGGAGAGTAGTCAGGGAAAAATGAAGTACTTTATTAAAGAAAGAAGTAAGAATAGCGAAACAAAAAATAAAACGATTGTTAGGTGTTTGAGAATGGAAATGTTTGGGCTCACTAACCTGCTGCTGTGTTTGTCTTTTTCTCTCCCTACATAGCTTCCTTGTTCTTATTTCTCGTGGAGTATACTGGCCCTTGTGTTTTTTCCCCTGCCTGCCCATGGTCTTCCTGAGACCTGCTGGCAGAGGGAGGTTTTCACGGCCTGAAATGTTGATTCTGAGAAGTGTGAAGGAAACAGAACCATGCTGGATGATGTGACTCACCTTGGAGAAGTTAGTGTTTTCCGGCTGAAGAAAAGTGTTAAATTTCAGCCTTGTTGCTCCAGATGGTTTCATGGATATGACTTAAGAGAAACCCTGCTCTGCACATCTTGCTCAGCCCTCAATAGAAGAATACCAACTTACATACTAACATAAATGTTTAATGATAAAAAGAAATCAGATGGTGAGCAAAATACTGGGTTAATTGATTATGGAGTTCTAAATTCCTCCAAATGTAGCATGCCAGCCAAATATGGCTGAAACATCAGCTGTCATATGATGAATATTTTAAGGAAGATTCTATTATACACCTAGGGGTTCATTCGCTTCAGTAATGAGGACAGTTACCTCTAGGGAAAGGAAGCTATATTATGCTTGCCACTTAACCAGGGTCTGGTTTGACAGGCATCAGCTCAGAATATATGTGTATATATAGGGAATCACAGCAGCTTGTCTCTAGCTTACTGAGCAGGAAATGTTGTGCTGTACAATACTTTGGGCTTCTATCTATGGATTTGTGGATGGCACTGAGTGGGATTCAGGCTATTTTTATTCCTGAGTCTGATTGTTGAGGTGGAATCCATCACCTACTAAATATTAAATCAGCAGGTTTTTTAAAGAGCAACACTGTCTCTGCTGACTTGAACATCCTTATGTGGCCCAGAGGAAAAGAGAAACAAAGACAAGATGAGAAAACTATCATCTTTGGCATTCTTCTTAATATTAATGATTTCTCTAAAATTTTCAAACTGTTGAAGGCAAAAAGTAAGATATAACTTTCGCATGGGTAAGAAATGACCCAGGTGAAAAAGAAAGCATACATTATAAAAACTGTGGTGAAACTTCTAGAGTTGAATTATTAGTTGGAAGAGGTGGAGAAAATGCATCAACAGATGATTTTTTAAACAAGTTTTGTTTAATTGTTTCCAAAGAAACATGGCTTGAAATGTGTCAATTCAAAATTATTTGAACACTTTCATGCACATGTAATTTATGTCAGATTTTACACTGGGTATTGTTTCTGACATCTAGTGTTTGCAAATGGTAAAGTTTTGAGATAACTACCCAACTTACGTGCTTTGTTCATCTTACCAGACTGACTGGAATGATATAAATATTTCCTTCATGTTTTTCTTTTTAAAGTTGCACTTCATAGGCAATACCCAAAGACACCAATCTATGAGGTTTCTGAATGAGTAATTCTACTGTACCTGTAGTTTCCTATATGGAAACTTGTCATGCACCACTGCAGAAATAAAAGCCCATCTCTGACACCCTTAAAGAGTCCTTTAAGCCCTATAAGGACTCTTCTAGTTTTAAAATTCTTAAAAGGTTTCTGGTTGCTGGGAAGCTCAGATGGAAGTTCACTTCTCATGCCACATTTCTAAGACCTCAGATGACAAACCAAGAAGTCCTGGATGCTCTGATATTTAAACAGCACATCCCAAGCCATCCTGTGGTAGAAGAATTCCAGTCCTTTGCTTAATTTCAAATAATTCTCCTTGCTTAGACAGATGAATTTTCTAGGTTTCAGAATACAAGTCATTTATTCTGTTACTCTTTGTTAGATAAACTGACCCTTCAATGCAAAAAAAAGGACAAAATTAAAGTACTCATTACGTTGATGCCTTTGCATATTTCACATGCATTTTTTAAGATCATGTTACATATTCATCAGTTTGTCTTAGTCACAGAGGTGCCACCATGAATGCTGTGTAAATATGTGGATATCTGAGCTGCTTTGTAGGGGCGGGGCACGTAAGGAAAAAATCTAATCTGAAAATGGGGAAGGAATAAGTGATACTAGGAGTTAGGAGGAACTGTGAGCTATATAGTTCCCAATCTATACATCTGAATCTTTAGAGGTTGTAGTACTTCCTTTCCCAGTGTGACTCTTGGCCTGTACTGGGAGTTTTGATCAAATTTTGATGTTTTATTTATAACCCAGCACTTATTATTGTTCACCTTGTGATCATGGGTTGAATAGTCTTAAATTGTCCAGGGACCATGAACTTCTTTGTCATCCTATTGATTCATTCATTACCTCCATTGTTTTTAATTGTGTGTGAAAAAGATAATACTTGAATAAAACCATGCTTTCTGTTTTGGTGCACAGTTGTGCTTCTGGAGTTTGTTTTAGATTTGTGCTCTGCTTGATGTGCTGTCCTGTTATATTAGGAATGTAAGACCATATCATAAAGACTTTATCAAGACTTGGAAAGCCCAGGAAAGTTAAATGAAATTTGGTTTTGGGGTTTTTGGTGTGGTTTTTTTTTTTTTTTCCTTCTTTCAGTACTTTATGGGCTTATTTTTTTCCTAATTGTGAACCAAAACAGATGAATATTTCCAGCATCGTGTAGCTCAGAATCTTGTTGTTTCACAGTGATAGCAGTGAATTGTGAGAAAGGGAGTTTGGAATGGTAGTCAAATGTTTGCACCAAAGGAAGTAATTTCATCCCAGAAATCTGTAAAAATTTTGCAGAATGGTGCCTCATTTTAAACAAAGTCTAAACCCACTGAAGCTAGAAGCTGGTGCTAACACTGAGAATCCTAGCCCAAAGAACTCTTTCTTAACTTCTTTTTTCCCCCATAATTCCTATTCTGCCAGATGTCTTAGCCCTCTGTCACATCTTAGATTTGGTTTGCTGTAAGGAAGTAAAGGAAATCCATTTACTTGGCATGCAGCAGTAAGACACAAGTTCTACAGCTTCCAGAAGGCCTGAAGGTCATCTGCTGTCTCCAGGTGTGGTTCAGAAATGTCACAGCTGCCTGCAGTGGCCGAGGTGGAAATGTGAAACTTATACCGAGAGACTGGTCCCGCCCTTGCTGTTCTTTAGGCCATTCCAGGAGCTCTTGTGTGTCCTTTGTGTGGGCAGACCCGGGTAGGCTACCTCACTTTGAGTGAGTGGTTTTGACTTCTGGTGCAATGGGTAAGAATGGGTAACCATTAATTATCCAATAAGAGATCCTGTGGACAAGGCGAGCCGGCGGTTAGAACGTGCTGCTACAAGTCGTAATGAAGATTTCTTGAAACACGGGGAGATCTGGGAAAGTGAGCTGTTGACATGGCAGTATGCACTTGAATAAGCTGTAGAGGTCAAATGAAAGGTGCACCGGCATAAACTCACACGTTTTTCCCCCGAAAGGCCTCAGCATGAACCTGGCACTGCCAGAGTCTTGTTTAGGAACTGTATGACTGACTTGCTCCCTGCCTGAGATTTGCAGAAGGCTTATTTAATTGCCATGTGTACCTACCCCCTGTTTTGCTCTTAACTGCTCATTTTTCTTTCCAAGTCACTGTTATAACCAGTGATTTTAGCCAGAAGCAGCTAAAATGACAGAAATCTATAAAAGGGGTTCATGGTTGGAAGTAGAGCACTACATGCTGAGTGTTGCCTGCCAGCATTTTTACTTGGATTTTAAGTGAGGGGGAAGGAAAGTAAGAGTTCTCATCTTCTTTTTTAATTGATGCAGACACCATTTTCATTCTGAAGTGTCACACGCTGAAAATCAAAGGAGCCTTGTATAAACAATAATAAGAAAAAAAAGGTTCTCTCGATTAGTAATGGAAAACATTTTCTAACAAGATCTACAGAATTACGATAGGGCTGGCACTTTCTCAAGGTGAAAGTCTCTCAAAAGCATAAAATAAATTATTGATTTGTCCAAGTCTCTTTACAGGAGGTTTACAATCTCATTTTCATAGTTGTCTTAAGGAGGGAGGAGAAAGAGATTCTTATCTAGGTCAGAATGAAAGCATCTTCTTTTTACAAAATAATAATAAACCCCCTATTTTAGCTAAAGTGAGTTGCTATGCTGTGAAATTACAGGGCTTACTGCTCATGTCAGGAACGAGTCCGTTTAAGAAAATATATTTACAGCTGTGCAAGTGTAGTCAGAGCAAAGCTATATGACATCTTGGACACAAGGAAAGATTGCTGTGAGCAGTAAGCACGACATGTAAGGAAGACATCTGGCCTTTTTTGAATTGGGCTGATAAAATTTGTCTTCATGAAATGAGAACTCCACAAACAAAGTGCAAAATGTGGAAAGTATGAAGAGTGTGGCAAATTAGAAGGGAGCAAGGTACTGTCCCTTGCTGCCACCTTAGTTCAAATGCAGCAGTACGGGTCTAGCAGACAAAGAGCAGGACAATGAAATGAAAGGCTAAGTAAGGCAACGTGGCACATCAGTGAAGGTTAACATTTCTTGAAGAGTTTATTATGACTGGCAACAGTTCTCTAGAACTATGAAGAAGGGATCCAGCTGCTGAGCAACCAAAGAAAGTGAAACCCAGGAAGAAAGTAATCTACTAATCACCCCAGGAGGGAGAAGGGGGTACCATCATACAGAGCAGGAGAGAGAAGGTGATGAGCAGAAATGTACTGAACAAGCAGGAGGGGTGTTTGGGCAATGTTGTCTCACCTTCTGTGGTGAGAAGAAGCAACAAACTTCAGATGTTTCCATCTCATTATACGCACAAGACGCAAATAAGCATGATGGAGAGGGTTAACACTTACTTATTAAAACCAAGGAAGGACAAGTGAAGCAAAATCCTATTAGGATTAGTGTTGTATGTCACAGGAAATCTTCGCATGACAGACAATTTGATGCTAGTAATCTTAGGTGTTTGCTGATCAGGTTCTTAAAAGAGAAAGACGTGACTAGAATTTAGTACTTTCCTACCGTGGTAGCCACAAAAGGACCAAAGTACAGTCCCTAAAGAGTATTTTTAATAAAGGAAAGTACATTGTGTTATTCTGTAAGACTTACATGCAAGCAATGTATGGAAAGTACCATAATATAAAAGTAAAATATCTGGATATTAAAAAGACTCCATTAGAAATTATCATCTCCAAGCCAAAAATTTATTGTACCCACAATAAAGAAATTTTATGTTAGACTACTCTAAAAATTCAAAAGGGAATGATGAAATCTCCTCAGTGGGTTTTTTAAATTTGATGTGATCAAGACAGATGCATTTACTGTATGAGAGAAGAGTAAATTTTTATTACTGTATTTAGATATGCATGTTAAATAAGTGGAAACATTCTGACATGCACTTATGCATATTTTTCATGTGTAAAAAGGGCCACTAGTTGGCTAATGAAGAAGAGAACTGAGGGATTTAAGAAAATTTTATGACCTCCCAACAGCAATTTCTACAGCTTAGAAAGAAGATTTTATCTTAAAAAAAAACCCTTACATGGTATAGAGAAAAACATGAAAGAAGCAATTCTTATTAAAGAAGTGATATAAATGCATATAAAGCATATATTTAAAGTTATAGAAACTGGAAGAGAGAGGCAAAAATCAGAAAAGGAAAAATCACTGGATGGTGCATTTAAGGACTGCAAGAAAGTTTTTCACTTATATAACAAACGGAATCCCGAAAATTCTATTAGTCTATTATTAGGTGAGATGATATAGTTACCAACGATAGAAAATCGGCACAGGAGATAAAAATGATATTTCTCCTTATTGGAGAAAAAGCAAGTTACCATAATTAAAAGTACTTTTATTTTCCTTAGTAATTTGGAAGTTGTTGAGGGAAAGTAAGTACCAAGTCAGTTTTTTTTAATGAACTCATGATTTAAAGCTGAGATTTTAAAAAGATGAAGCTGATGAGGCTTTTCAGATCATTAACTGTGATGTGTTTTAGGCTACCAGGAAAGTTTCAAGGGACTGTAATATTTAAAATATTTTAAAATTATGTACCTTTTCTCAGGGTTTAGAAATCTAGGTTGCTTAATGCCTGAAATCAATAACAGATGAATTTGTTAGAGTACATAAGTTAAGAAATAAACAGGGGAAATAATGTAATTAATATAATCATTGTGGATTGGCAGCCTGGAAATCCTCTCAAAATAATTTTTAATAGGATTAAAATTTTGATTGATAGATATCTGACATGAGTGTTGCTTAATACCCAATGACATTTTGATGAAGAAAGGTAAAAGATACAAAATTTTTATGCTTGAATACTATATTTTGAATTATAAATGTAATTGAGAAAGCCTTCGCACACAAAGATGCTTACATTGGGCTCCTTCAGAGATTAATCCCTTCTCCATTCTGTTTATGTTTTTTTCATATATTCTGAAAGAAGTTGTTAAGTTTTCACAGATGAAATTTGCAGATAGCTCAAGTACTGGGAAATGCCAAGTAAGGAACAGAAATGATATAGATAGATCACAAAAAATTTGAAACAGAAAACTTTATCTTGGAAGAAAGAATAGAAACCAGGTACTAAAGGAGAGATTTTCCCAGAAACATTCACTCTGGTGACAACTAAGTGAGATTCTGGCTGATGGATAAGCTGGGTATTAACTCCTAGAATAATTCCCTGGCAAACAGGACTAACATCATCTTCATGTTAGCTGAAGAATAGATCCTATAGCTGGAATTTGCAATTTCTTTTCAAGAACATTATATTCAGTTATATTCATAGTACAGGGAGGCTAATGACAAACTGGGGAAGTTTTAGGAAAAAAGAAACAAAAATACTCAAAAGCTGAAAGAATTGGAAGCTTCACATTGTAACCCATGGCAAATAACCTGGAGATCCCCCTCTTTAGATATCCTGCTTAGCTTTGAGACTGCTTGTGTGTTGAATAATCCATCTCTGTGTCATGGGGTTTTTAGGTGAGTATTTAATGCACCACACTTCTCCATGGACACCCCCTTGTCGTGGGGGAGAAGCTTGCGTGCCCCTATGAAGTTGTGAGCTATGCTGGCGGTGGTTGTGCCTCCGGTAGGGTCTCCCATGCTAGTCAGGTCTCAGCTGAAGGGTCAGACAAAGTGTGTCCATGGGCAGGATGGGCTCACCAGCCTCCCGGCAACCATCCTAGGAGAAGGACAACTCTAACTCCAAACCCTGGCAGATGGAGCTCGCTTAGCCCTGTAAGGCCATCCATCTAAGAGAAGGACACTCTAACTAAACCTACATGCTGAGGACTTCGCTGCCACCGTCCAAGCTTGCTAGGCCCTGGCAGGTGAACCTTGGGACTAAAGGGTGGGGCCAGTTCCTCGCACCTGTGCCTCACCTGAAAAATCCACTGCGCAGGCTCGAAGGACTCACCCACATTTGCAAAGCCCTGCAGCGACAGGCGAGAGACGAAACGGCAGGTGAGAAGGTGCACTGGAAGCCGCAGCCCCAACCCTGCATGCAGGCGGTTCAGGACATTGGTCAGAAAGAACCGTCCCTCACCAACACCGCCTATGGAGACTTTCTGCTGTGCCTTTTGCAACCGGACTTGCCTGTCTCCCATCGGCCTCTTTAGCCATCAGCGCGCTTGCAGCAAGCGTGGGTAGAGCCCTTCCCAAATCTTCATTCACGAAGCCTGGCCATGATGAATGCACCACACCTTAAATTACTTCAGAATCACTTTCTAAATTACATTAGAAAATTGAAAGAAATTGAGAGATAAAAGAAAAGCTATTTTCTTTGAACTTAGATAAAATAAAATTATGGCAAGTAGTGAATCCCTGCTCCTGGTCCTCCCTTGTTGTTCAGAAATTCTTCCCCAGATGGTTATTTTTCTGGCAGAAGAACCCAAGTCAGTTGCAGGTACAATAGGCAGAACTAGTAAATACTTTTCTCTGCCACATACGGTTATCAAGGGAACAAATGTATTGCTGAGGGTAGTGTTAGATTGTCTTATACCACAGTTGTCAGGCATTTGAAATAGTCTCAATTTTTTTGCCAATCTTTGGAGAAGAATAACGGCCCTTAAATATGAATACTTGAACAGATCTTTGAAGATCTGTCTTTAATATTTGGCTTTCCCCCAGATTTCTGGCACACTGGTGGGTCAGGTCATTGTGGGTATGTTAGTAATGTGCAATGTAGTCTGAACCTGAAAATGGAGTTCTGGAGTGTAAGGAGGGGTTTACTGTATGGGGACTTGTTCTTTCTGTGCAATGTTGTAATGAGAAGCAGGCAGTTGCTACGTGTGATAAGAACTGTGTGAATACTCACTTGAAAATTGCATATTAAATGCTAAGATGAGATCTGTGTCAAACAACAGTTCAGGAACCAGATGAACCTGTGTGGGCTGTAAGTCTATTTGCAAACATTTCCAATTTGGACTTGCTATTCCTCACAGCTTCTCAATAGCTACTGTCCTGCTTGGCATGGAATATATGTTGAAGTTACCCTAGAAAGTATGTTGCCAGCATACTTCTGTTTATGAATGATCTTTCCATCAGATGTGTGTATATTGAATTTTTATTCATGACCTGCAAGTGCACCTTTAGGTGCAATAATTTTCTTCACATCCAGCTGTGCTGTAATTCCATCACAACTCCTGCAATTGCTATGTGGGCTGCAAGTGAAGCTTCACCAGGATTGTTGCTGGGGATGGAACAAAAGGTTCACATTGTGCTTTAGATTCATCTCAAAAAAGCATCCAGTTTGTAGGTAACTAATAAAAATAGCCTCTGGGAGTAAAACAGATTTGGTTCAGCTATACAGGAAATAGTCCAATTGATGAGGAGGAAGGAATTGTTTTTACCAGATCAATTTTTCCTGACCATGACTAGACATTGCCCCTTTCCAAACACTGACTTTATGTACCCTCAGTGGAAATGTTTTTCTTCATGAATGTAAGATTTTGTGCATACTAAGAGGCAGTTTTGTCAGAGGACTGGCAATTGTCATATACAAAGTAGTTCAAACTAGGAATCCCCTGGGCTGGTGGGTTTGTCTAGTGTGGAGCTCTTCCCTGTTCTCATTCTAAGCGTACCCATAGGGCTCTTGCCTGGCTTGATTCTGTTCTTGTTTGTGTTGGTGTAAATCAGGAGTAACTCAGCTCCCATCAGTGCAGTTCAGGTGAATGAGATCAGGCTCCAGCACATGGTACCCAGCATAGCTATTCTGCTAAAGGAGCTACAAATGGTTGTTCATCTAGATATGATTTGCATAGACCCTCTGTTCTGTCATTTTGCTATACATCAAGATGTCCTTCCATTTTCTACTCCTGATAACTATTTCTTACTCAAACTGAAACAACTTTCATCTTTCATTTAAAATTCTGTAAAGCTTTTTACAAACTTCAATTAACTAAGTTTCATAACATTTCCGTAACAGCAAACATCAGTTAATCAATAGGATTGTACAACTGCTGCATCCCACCAAATGTAGCTCCCAGACCAAACAAAAAAAAACCCCAAAAACCAACCAAACCAACCAACCGACAGGCATGTTAAGACAAGATTAAATATGCAGTATTAATTTAAAATGCCTTCAGAATTCAGAGCAAGATGCGTTATCTGGTTTACAGGAAACTTTTGAGAGAAAAGAAAAACAAAAAACCAAGCAAATATGTTTCCTTCACACGGGACATATCGAACAAATTTCAGACAGAAAGCAGACTTTGTAGACAGATTGGAGTGAGATTCAAAACTCATCCTGTTTGGTTGCAGTCCAGTTGTGGAGTTCCTGCCTTTTACAGTTCTCCCTGAGGGTTTTTCTAAGATATTTAGGAATCTATCAGGAAATCACAAGGCTTAGCTTCTTAATTAGTGTTGTGAAGCTGTGTTTAAAGCATACAGCAATTCAGTTGCAAAGCGTGTACCACCTCTGAATATCCTGCTTTCTCCTCTGCCTCCTTTCCTCCTGCCAAGCAGCAACTCTTAGCATGCTAGATCTGCATACTCCAGGAACAATTTGTGGGCTGCTGTGAGAGGCTTATTCTTTATTAAAATACCTGTGTCTTCCAGGAGACAATTCCCACTTTGGGAATTGCTGCTCTCTTGCTTGGAGCATGGGAGTCCCTAGGCACAGGGTGTAAGTGCAGGTAAATTTGTGCAGGGATTCTGGCCCAATAAAGCAAATGAGATCATGGCATTAAACAGAGCCCAAGGGCATTGAAATAAAAACTCAATTTTCAGTTAAAAAAAAAGTTAAAAATATTGGACAAGTATGTCTTGATGAAATCTATTTTGTTTTTCTGATGGGAAACAGACACAGTTTGAAAATATATTATGGGGGTTTTTTGCTGTTAACTAAATTTTATATTGCAAAAGTTAAAAGGGAACATTTCCAGGAATCTCTTATTGCAATCAATATACACCATTAATATGTTCCCTAATGCAGTAATAAGGAGACCTTGGGACCAAGCTCTTGCTGATTGATTCCTGCGAGCTCAGCTGGTGGTCCTTGGGCCTTATTAAATGCTCCTCATCTTGTTTTTGCACACTTATTCCCCTGAGCTACAGCTTAACTATGTAACTTCTCTCACTGCTTGTCAATTCTTAATAAAATTTGTTGAGCATTAAGGTTCAAGGTTGGCTCATCCCTATGATTAAGTTTTTTCAGCTTCCAGCACAGTTATGTTGCACTTGGCTTGACTGGCTTTGCTTAAAGCTCTCTGAACAATTGGTTTGCAAGGTCCTATTGCTAACCCCAGTTGTAGCCGTGTGATGACCTTTTTCCAGCCCTGATTATTTATGTGTATCCTGCAGTTCACTGGGGAAGTGTGTGTTGGCTGCCAAACAAAGATTGTTGTCTATTATATATAACCTAAAAATACAACTGTGAACATGTGTAGAGGCTACAAGTGTGATTTTTCCCGTGATGTTTATTAACATACTATTGTATTTATTTTACAAAATTACAAGATGGATGCATTTAGAGGTTTATTGTTCAAAAGTTGCTCTAATTGTAACAATTGACAACTGATAGATGCAAACTGCAACTGATTACATTCATGGGCTTTATAAAGCAGTTTATTGCATTTATATATTGTTATCTTCCCTGGAAACCTGGAGTTGCAAGAGGAAATACCTGAGCTTTGTTAGCTACCTACATATGCTGTAGATTGGTAGAAAAAAGTGAGTAAAGGTATGGGTATTGAAAATGCCCTGCAAGTAGGATGAAGTGTTCTAAATCTACCTGTTGATTAAAAGGAAAACCAAGCAAACAAACAAAAAACACATCTATTTTGAGTAGTAAATATACTTCTCTGTTCCATCTCTTTGCTTTCATTTATTTAGCCAGATTTCCTAAGGTGTCTTAGGTATTCATCCTCTGTGTGTGTGGTATTATTGCAAGATCAAAATAGAAAATTACTGAATGTCTCCATCAAGCAGAAAGCTTTGTCTGCAACTCATGCCTACCCCAAAACCCGATACCAGTCACAGCTGTGGTGGTCTAAAACACCAGGCTGCATTAATTTGGGCTCTCACAGAACTGCCTGATTTATCTTTGGGCGAACAAAAAGACAGTTCCAAAATTTGGTGTCGAGTGATGAGCTATAGTTTAATTATTTTTCCTTAAAAACCACAATTGTAAAATACAGTAATGTTTGAAGGCGTGTGAGAGGAGCACGCAATATGGGGAAGATGAGAAAGCCCTCCTGTATCTGTGTGCGCCCTGCTGCAGCCGGCAGAAGGGACAGCTTTCTTCATTCTGCTGCAAGAGAAGGTGCACCACGGCAGTTTGGTGTCGCTGTGAAACAGAGGAGGGACTGCAAAGCGTCAGACTCAAAGGAGGGGTGGCTTGTTTGGAAATACAAATGTATCTCCCTACTTCTGCTCCCTCATGGTTTCTTGCCTAGTCTGATGAATTCCTGCAGTTTGCACTCACCTAGCCCTAGATATTTGGTGCTGTTATGAATTTTCCATTACTCCAAGCTATTAATTTTATTCACCACACCCATTCCCATGAGCATCCAAACACCTGGTCTGACACACCATCCAGACAAAGCAAAACAATGCAGGAAGTGGTAGCAGGAATCATAGGAATGAGAGAAACATGTGAGATCCATAAAAATGGCAGGTGACTGTTCTCCCAGGCTAGCTGTGCTGAGAAGAGAGTGGGTGAAGTGGTAGCAGAGTGGAAAGTGAGCTGAGATTAGAGTCGAATGCCAGTTGCACAGGAAGGATGGAGAGAGGTGAGGGGGAGTTCAGAGGGCAGTCAGGCAATGTGAAGGAAAGAACAACTTCCAGCTGTAGAAAATTGCAGGGAGGAGACCAAAGGAGAGCAATTCCCAGAGACAGTAAACACTTTTGCCTAATTACATTAACTCAGATTAATAAATATTTATTTCATTAAAGCTGTCCAAAGGACTTGGACCTCACTGGACTGGTCTCTGAGTAAATGTGAAAACTGTCTCATTGGGGCTTCCTAGAGAGATCCAGTGAGTTTATCAAACAAAGCTTGTGACAACAGGGCAGGATAAAATAATGCAGGTCTCCTGGGCAAAGGCTCCTGCTGTGCTGGCTTTATTCTCCCCTGTGCACAACAGTCTCTTCTGTGCTCTACACAAACTCCAGCAGTGTTTGATGCTCTTCACCTACTGCAGCAGAGTGGATGTATAAAAGGCTGCTGGCCCAGCTGATCCTCCCAAAGCGCTGCTGCACGCTGCTCCTGATCACATGCAGCTATCTCTTGTGCTTTCATTTGACGTGGCAGAGGGACCACAGTCCATCTCCAACCTTTTGAAATGACTGTGCCCATAAGGATGAGTTTGGGCCAAAGAGACAGGTTGGAATAAACCTCCAGAGGTTTTATAGTCCAATCCAAAGTGAGAATAACTTCGGCTTTAAACCAGGTTACTCAGGACCTTGTCCAGTCATGTTTCAAAAATCTTCCAAGACAGAGATTTCACCATGTCCCTGGACAACCTCCTTCAGTGCTTAATCACTCTCAATCTGATTTCCCCCCCCCCCTATTATGTCCAATTAGATCTTGTCTTGCTGCAACTTTTGATTGTTGCCTCTTGCTGAGCACCCCAGGGAAGAGTTTGGCTCCACCCTCATGAAAACTCCTTTTTCTGTAGCAGAAGGTGCAGTTAGATCTCCCATACACATCTCCAGGCTGAACAGACATGTTCCATCAGCCTCTGGCTGGGCTCTTCTTCTAAGGCAGCACTGTACGCTGTCACCCTGTACCCCCTGCCCAGGCCCCTCTTCTAGAGCTTTAAGCCAGGCAGTCCGGCCCCAGTTTGTACTGCCATGGGGGACATTTCCATCCCCAGGGAAGGACTTGGAGTTTATCTTTGCTGAACTTAATGTGTTTCCTGTTTGTCCAGCCCTTTGGCTTGTTGAAGCCCCTCAGCATGGCAGCGCAGCTCCTCATCATAGAAACTCTACCCCATAGCTTGGAATCAGCCTTTTTGTGTGTCCATTCCTGCTCACTGATGATGACAGTAAATGGTGTCATCCTCTGTAATGGCTCCTCAGGAGCATCACCCCTAACTAGTCTCCACTTAGACTTTGAACTGTTGACCACTACCCTTTGAGTCTAACCAAATTTTCATCTACTGTGTTATAGGTCACCCACTTTCCAGTCAGTCATGCTAATCCTTTGGGGAAGCCCTGTAAACAGCTAGAAGAAATGAGGGCTGAAATTGAAAATATTTTAGCCAAAAGTTTCCTCTGTAATTGTGGAAAATTCCTGGAGAGTTGATTATGGAGCAGAATAATAATATCTCACAAAAATTTGTCTATAGGTTTAAATAATAATAATAATAATAATAAAAGGTCTAGAACAAAAATATGGCCTTAAAAATGTGTAGCATTACTGCTTGAATGAATAGGAATCTTTTGCATGTGTTTATTTCTGTCTTTCAATCTACAGAATGTTTAAGAATAAGGTCAGTGTACATTTAACAAGAATTCCAGACTTTATCACAAGCAGTAACTTCCTTATTTGTATGTATTTTTTTCCTAAATGCAGGAAAATTAGTGCAGCACGAAGTGAGTTTTTATTGCTGAAATCTCCAGCAACCAAAAACCTGTCGCCTTTTTGCAGCCCCTGGGGTGCACAGGGCATCAAACAGTTCATACTCTGACAATCTACCAAATTCACTTCATTTAAAATTCAGCACAGTGTTTTCCCGGTTGGCAGAAGGAGCACTTGAGCACAGTGGTCAGTGTGTAATTTAACTCCTTTCTACCTGTGCAAAGTGAGTGTTTCACAGCCCCAACAGAGGCTGAGGACTTGGAGGGCCCTTGTCCAAAAACAGCACAGGAGAAGGAAGTGCATCCTGGTTCTGTCCACTATGAAATATACCTCAGACTTCCATTTCCAGCATTTGTCTCTCCTGTGCATGTGAAAATAAATGAGATAAGACTGATACTTATTTATGGAGATGTAATGCTCTGTGTTTTTGTAGCTGCAGGAATGCTCATTTTATCAAAACCAAAAGATGTACTGGATTATCTTCAAAAAATTTCCATTGGTTGTTCTTGGTTGAGGGTTTTTTTTCTAATTTATTTAATATAAGTCAGATAAAGGCATAACTTTCAGCAGCCATGTAACAGAGAAATTTCCAACAGGAGAAGTTCTGCAGGGGCTCGAGGAAAATCAACTCACATGAGCAGCTAAAGGTCTGAGGAATGGGTTGTTGGGATGCAGTACAGAAACAGCCTGTGTTGTGAATTGATGTTTTATACCACTGCCGACATGATCTTATGGTCTTGTAAGCTCTCTCATACAAATAGCTTGGCTAATCTGAAGATTTTGACTACCTTAATGGAAAATGTGGGAGAATGAAGGATTTTCAGTGAGCAGCAAGTAAAGCAGACTCATAAATTTTATCTTGGACCAAACTCTATTTTGAAACAGCTTCTCCTCCTGTTACTGTTCATTAACCCAAGGATGTGAAATCTTTCTGTGTATCTGGACCCTTGTCTCTCACCAGACGTCCCTCTCCCTCTCTCCCCCTGCCACCCCATTCCTGTGTAAACAGTGCAAGTTCATCCATCACCAGGTAATCAGAAGATTTTCAAGATCTACTGGCTGCAAAATTTGAGAGTACTTACAATTTCATTTGTAACACAGAAAGATGCATTTGAGAAACTGCTGGAAAGAGAAATAGAAAGAGATGCATGCATTTCACAGAATAATTAGCTCTTGTTTTGCGCTGGATTTTCCATTAATTTTTTTCTTAATGATGTGGACTGTTTCTTTTCTGTGCTGCTGTTCGCATTTGGCCTGCTTTCATGTGGGGCTTATAAATGGGGGCTATTGCTGTAAATGAAATCTGGAAAACATATACAAATATATACAGGAAGAAAAATAATCTTGATACTATTAATCTCATGAAAATTAATTTAACAGAAGTGGGCCTTTAGTCATAGAGATTTCAAATGTGAAGGATTTATTTAATCTAGTTTTCAAGGCAAGTTTTGATAGCTTTAAATAATAAATGGTTTGTTTAAGAGAAATCCCAAGAAAGCCCTCTGTCCATTTGAAAGTATGTTAGCATTCCTCTGCTTGAGACCTCCCTGAACTGTCTTATTCTGTGACTTTTATGCTGTTTACTTTGCCTTTTTTGCTGGTAATGTCAGGCTTACTTGTCCAGTCTAAGATGTGTGACTGAGGCACTCATCATTATCCATTGTTTGCATAAGGTCTTGTTGTGTGCTCTGGCTGATTGATTGCTTATTCTCAATAAACAAAGACTTGCACTCAAGGTCTTTGAAACATTTCTTGTTCAACTAGTCAACTTATATGCACAGAAGGCCAACTGTCCCTCTCCTCTACTTATTTATTCAAATAGATAATTTTTTTATCTTTCTGTTTGAGCTGTAGCGTTTTTCTGGGTGCATCTTTAATCTGAAGTAATTGCACAAAACATTACATTAATGAGCTTCGTTTATTCTAAATGAGACAAAGTGGAATCCCAGTAAAGCCAGAAGAGGAAGAGCACTGAAAATCATTGTTTCCCCATGATAAGACAGGGAACCCAGAGCTATGTTGTGACCATCTGTAAGGGATGATGCTGAGCTTGGAGCTTCATTTGGGAAGAGTACCAGTTGTGAACATAATCCCTTTGCAGGTGATTTAGTTAATAGTTCTTTGCATAGTTTTCTTCCTTCACTGACACAACTGATTAACATAAGCACTTTTTAAAACTATCCTAATACTGACGTGTCATAATGACAGTTCAGTCTGCCCTACTGTCATTAAAAAGTCCTGTGCAGCTAAGTTTTTTTCCAGTCAGCCTTATCATTCTGTATCTTTAACATGTGAAAGATAATTGCTAAGTAAGACTTTCACTGTCTGCTCCAATGGAAAGATGCAATCTGGTGGTGCTGATCTGCTATCATTTTACCTGTAGGTTGCTGACATTTTGCAAAGTGGTAATGACTCCACTGTGCTGTGCAGACACAAAATAAAACAACTGCCTGTCTTCTCCTGTGTGCACCATTCCCTTCTACCTATTCCTATGCAAGGAAAAGTCTCATGTAGAGTCGAGGTCAGCAAAATTCCTCCAAATAAAATTAATGATGTCACTATAAAGGGGACCTTTTTACAGGTAGTATATATGCAACTGGCAAGTTTTATGGCAATTCTATAGTAAGAATCAACCATACTGAAAAAAAAAAAAAAGTATGAATCCTGGTGTATTTGAATAAGGTTGACTTATTCTCTTTATTGGAATTGGATTGGGCTGGGAAGGGAGGACTAATATATTCCTTTGCTGCATAGTAGAAGTCTATTCTTATGCTTACATTTAGTTAAATCATTCGTTCTTTTGAAATACACCCTTATAAACATCACTTGGTAATTTTTTAGGTTCTGCATATCATTAATATTTGGAGAAAAATATGTATCTTGAAAAGTTAATAGAAGCAGCAGATCAGAGTCTTCTCCCACTTGCAATGACAGATCACATGAGGAGGCAGTGAGATGAGATCAATTCAAAATGGGTGTAAACATCGAGGGAAGAGTCAAACTCCATTTTTCCTGTATGAAAAGAGTGACTAATACACAAGAGGCTAATTTAGTAAGAACGTTTAGTCACGGCTTCCTGTAACTGCACTACTTTGTGAAACACATAATTACACACCAGTAGTTGCAGGTAACAGCGTGCTGGAAAACTCAGGACACTAATAGGAACAGAACCCAAAGTTTGTAATACTAAGAAGTGAAGAGCAATTCTTATGTAAACTGCTTTTATTTTACCCACACCCCTCCCTGCCATTCTGCCCCCCTGCCCCCCTGCCCCTAGTCTGTTAAACCTTCATTTGATTGGTAAAAAGGGGTTCTGGCTGACCAGTTGTCCTGGGTTGCTGTAGCTGAATTTTTGGCAGTGGCGGGGGCTGCAGAGGTGGCTTCTGTTAGAAGCTGCTACAAGCTTCCCCTGTCCCATGGGAGCCAAAGCCACTTGGCCCTAGGAGGGACATCCGGCTCCTGGCCAGGGCCGAGCCAGTTAGAGATCATGATAGCCTCTGTGATAACATATTTAAGAATTGGAGGCTGTTGCGCAGAAGAAATTCCAGAGAGCGAGAACATGGGATAACAAGGCAGACATCAAGGTCGCTGCAGAAGTGAGGGAGGAGGCACCTCATGGAACAGAGGAAGGACTCAGCTAAAACCCCTGCAGCCCACGGAGGACCATCGCAGCGCAGAGACGCCCTGCAGCCCATGGAGGAGCCCGTGCTGGAACCGGTGGATGCTTGAAAGAAGGCTGTGACCCTGTGGGAGGCTCAGGATGGAGTGGAGCCCTGCAGGAGACCTGTGGACCTGCGGAGATGCAGACCCACGCTGGAGAAGGTTTTACTTGAGCAAGAGCTGTGGCCCTATGGGGGGCCCCACATTGGTACATCTCGTCCATGAAGGACTGTACCACTATGGAGGAGTGACCCTCGGGACAGCAAATGTGGAAGAACTGCTGTGCGAGGGATGGACTCATGTTGGAGAGGTCTAGTAAAGACTGTCTCCCGTGGGAGGGACCCCACGGAACAGGTGAAGCAGAATGTCCCCCTGTAACCCATGGAGGCCCATCAGGGTGCAGAGACTCAACTTTTACTGCATCCCATGGAGGAGTAACCCCAAGGGATGGGGGAACTCACATCGCAAGCGGCAGCAACTGCAACCGCCTGCAACTGCAACCGCCTGCAACTGCAACCGCCTGCAACCCCCCATGGACAGAAGGAGGGGTGGGGAAAAGTGTGTGTGTTTTAAGACTATTTTATTTCTCACTCTTTAGCTTAGCTTTTATCCTGTTTGTAATAAATTTAGGTATTATCTCACTTTGAGCCTGTTTTTGCCTGTAAAGGTGGTAAGTGGATGACCCCTCTCCCTTCTGCCTAGTTGCAGAAGGATTTAGTGAGTTCCTGGAATCCAGCCAGGGTCAGTCAACCCACTACACCAGTGCTGCTCCATTCCTCCTGCCTGTGATTCTGGAGATGGCAGTAACTGCTCCATCCCTGTCAGGGTGTTCCTAGGATTTCCACTGTGGTTGGTTTGTCTTTCTGCATTCTTGCGCCCCGTCCATTCCCAATGTATTTGCACCTCAGTAATCCTCATCCACTGGTAAATAGGCAATTCTGTGGCTGTGACTGGTACCTTAGGCTCTATCCCTTCTGTGCAACTTGTTTATCAATATTTGAACAATGCACACTGTCCCCCTACGACCCTCATTCTATCTTTTTTTCCCCTGTCAGAGACTGCTCTTTTTGAATAATCATTTGGATGGAATAATCACTTTATCTCTAGAGAGAGACGCTGATAATCTCATTTCCATTTAGTCTTTGGATCCTATTTTTTTTTTTATACCACAGAGCATCCTGCCTTCCACAGCCACAACCAACATAAGTAACACCTGCTGCGTCTGGACTAATTTTTTTCCAAAGTGGGTTAAGCTTTTGCAATAAAGTATTTTGATTTTTTTTTTGTGTTTTTTTTTTCCCAGTATATGAGCATCCCTACACATGTACACATATATTGATAACTGTGTGAAACACAAGGTTGTTAGAAGATATTCAGACTTGTGAGAGTTTTACCTTGTAGTCTTGTGTAGCCTTAAAATTTTACCCTTGTAGTGGAAGTGGCAGGTGAGTGGCAGCTTTGGCAATAATCTTTATCCAGAGGCTTTAATCAATCTTCAAGATATCAGCCACAAGATATGTTGAACATAGCATTTCATTTTTTTAAGCTATATTTATCTGATGTAGATGTAGCAATTTTGTTAAACATTGCAGGATGTAGTGCAAGTTTTTTTTTGGATTCTGTGGACATTTCTGATACTATAGGACAATACTGGTATTTGAGCTTGTAGGACAACTTGTAGTTGATCAGGGTTAAGTACTCTTCTTATGTTGAACGTGATCTTAAATGACACTGATGAACTCAAGACATACCAATTTAGCAGTGGTATATAATTCAGTACTAATTCATCCTAATGCAATAGTAGAGGTCCTCTGTCCTAAGGAGAATGCACTAGGGCTAAAAGTGCTTCAGATTGCCATGTTTCCTCTCGTCACCAGGAATTTCATTGGAATCACCTTCATCTGGCTGGTCTTTGGGTAGAAGTTATCGAGAGCGGGAGAACTCAAACTTTGGCCACCCACTGGGAAAGATATGGGCCTTTTTGTATCATTTTTAGGGAGTAGAAATGAGAGTGATTATGAACC
Organism: Grallaria varia; assembly: GCA_013396735.1. Taxonomy (NCBI): domain Eukaryota; kingdom Metazoa; phylum Chordata; class Aves; order Passeriformes; family Formicariidae; genus Grallaria; species Grallaria varia. Next base: position 1,313,065 of record VWZG01000461.1, read on the forward strand.
AACTTTCATACCAAATTCTTCCTAGTTAAATGGCTTTGGCTACAAACAGTGAAGTTAATGAAGAGAGGTATGAGTGTGTAGCATTTTTAACTTAAAGGGTTAATGACTCTGAACAGGTGTGAAAGATTAGATGTAGCTGAGAACAGCACGTTAGCAGAAGAAAATCCCTTGAGTAAAGACTGAATGTAATAAACATCAGTATAAGAAAAGAAATCACCTTGCTCAGGAGAAAAGTTTTAAAATATGGGTTATTTTTCAGTATAATCTATTCCTTTCATAATTAGTAGTTCTTGGGTGATTATCTGAGGAGTCTGTGCTTTATGATTAGCTGAGTACCTGTATATCATATGAGTAACTGGAGTGTCCTTGGCTCTTTCTAGTGTCACAGCAGGTTAAGAATCAGTCTTTTTCATCTACAGTAAATGCTAATTGGCATAATATTTTACTGTAAGGTCTTGTCCTCAGTGAAAACAGAAAACTACATTTTTCTATTCAGCAGTTGTGGCTGTCCTTACTTGGCAAGTAATAGTCTTGTCCAGGCAACCTTCTCTCTGTCCTGTAAGTTGGTTGTTGATTTTTTTTTTTGTGTGTGGTGGTGATGTTTTGTTTGTTTGCTTGTTTTTTACTCAGGAGGTATTAAAGCAGGGTGTTGTATTTGTCAGTGGCTAGAAGTGGAGCATTTCCTTAACCTGTGAAAAAATGTATGCTCAGTAATCTTGAATAGCAAGAAATTATTCCAGCCCAATTTCAAATTTTTTGGTGTTCAGAACTGGGGGACCAGCATGATCAAGAATAAACGGGGACATGAATTCAGGTGAATAATTTTTTAACATGAGAAAAAAACTCCATTTGATAAAAAATTTTGTAGATTTGATGGGAAAAGTGCAGTGTGATGTAAAAATCAGTATTTTTCTCAAATTGATAAGAATGTTGTTTACACTGACAAGGTTTTTCAAGTCTCAATTGAATGGTCTTTCTTTGACCTCACAAAGCCCTTGATAGGTGCACATACAAATAACTTTGGCAACTGGTGCCAGAGTGACCAGGCCCAGCCCAGGTGTGAGTACATAGTTTTGCAAGGAAGCATGTAGAATTACAATCAAATCTCTCAACCTTAATTGCCTCATAGAAAATAAACACTCCCAGTTACATGATCTCCCTTATTGCCAGGACAATACAAATCAAAAAGATCTGTGATAAGACCCTGCTTTTAATGAAAAAAGATTGTATTTCTCCACAAATCCCTCTAAGTCTTTGACTTTATTTGAGAGGGGCAACTAAATTAAATTGAGTTTGAGAAGTATGGAAATTAAAAAGTCCCCTAAGACCTCTGTTAGGATCAGGGTTTGAATAGCTTTGAGGATAAGATGAGGAAATCTTTACCCAGGCAGTCAGTGTGGGCTGGAGCTGCTCAGTCTTGCTCACGATGTGAGAGATGCTGAGCACCCACTAATCCTCTGCACTTGCGGGCTGCTGAGGCTGAGTGTCCTCCAGCGTCTCACTTGGGGAAGCCAAACTTGGACTGCATCAGGCTGTGTGTCCTGCCCTGCTAATGGGATGTTACACTTGCTGTTTGTGATGTTGCACACATTTCAGTATTAGTGTCTGCAGGACTCCTCTGAAGAAGCGCCTGTTGTTATCCCAGACAGGTAAGGCATGGGAAAGGTTTCATTAATGCAGTGGCACAATGGAGAAAATGGCAATCCGTACCAAAGTATCGTGAAAGAACCTCTCAACTACACCCAGGTGCAAGCACTTACTGTGGTTTATACACTTCATACTGGTTTGCCATTTGCAAACATTCAAAAATGGTGAGACGTCTTTTTCACTTCTATGAAAACCAAGAAGATTACTTTAAAAATCTAAAGGCTTAAAATAAATGTATGTTTTTGGGGATGACTGTTTGTGTTTAGTGAGGGGAGAGTGTCCCAGGTCCCAGTGGTGAGGTGGCTGTGTCCTGCTGGATTCAGCTGTAAGGGCAGGCAGTGACCACAGGACCGCAGTACCTGCCCCACAGCATGGGGAGAGCCCTGCTCTTCCTGTGTCCATCCACCTGCCGTGTGGCTTCCTGACTGCTTCTGCATTGGGCTGCCAGCCAGATGGGCAGGATTTCTGATCCTTTTGCCATGGCCAGTCAGTGAGATGAGAAGACTTTGAGCTTCCCTTTTGCCTGTGACTGAGAAGCCCCAGAGGGAAGCAACGTGGTCTAGTGAAAGGTGTCCCTGCCCACAGCTGGGAGTTGGAACTAGGTGACCTTTAAGGACCCTTTCAACACAAACTATTCCAGGATTCTATGGTTCTATGAATCTGTGAAGGAGACCAGTGAAGGTGACCTGCTGTCTGTGGGAATGGGCGTGCCATGGTATGTGGAGGAGAGCTGGGGAGTGGAGAACTTCTATGCAAAGAATCTGTCCTCATCTAGCACACAAAAGTGAAGCACAGTGAAAGATTCAGAACAAAAGGAACAAAATGACCTGCTCTTTGCCTGGGCACCTTCTCATGGGGTGCTACTGTTGCTGAGAGTTCGTATCAGATCCCCGGTAAGCAGGCTATAGCAGAAGTTACCTATTTAAATCCATATTTATTAACTGGTATATGGGCTTGCTGTGGCTCTGGCCTTTGAGAGAATGTCCACCTTGTAACAAATGTGTCTGTGATTCAAATAAGGGCATTGATGTAGAATTCTGAAGTGATGGTTAAAGTGCTGTGCAGAGGGCCTGAATTTCAAACTTAGAAGCAGGCAGCTGCTGTGCTTGCTAAAATGAATATTGAAGTGTGCTGTCCAGCTGCTATTACCCTGCTTTGAGAGTTATTTTCAAAGATTAATTTCTAGTTAGAATCACAGGTTAACTCGCATCTTCGCAATCACTGGGTGCACATATCCATGTATAGGAATATTTAAGCTTAACATCCAAACCTGGCATAATTTTAAAAATAAATTATGAAGTCAACCATGTTTAGAATCTGGGAAAAAAAAAAAAAGAAGAAAGGAAAAGAAAAGACCTTGCCTGGTGGAGATGTTACAGCCAACTCCTTAAAAAAATATATTTATATAACTGTACGATCAGGCACCTGTTTTGAATGCGCTTTCTAGTAATTTCTCTGTGCCTTTTTGTTTGCTACTTGGAAATTCTGTGAACCTTCATATGGGGCAACACTGCTTTCCCTGCGGGTGCCTGAGAGATGTGCAATGTTTCTGGCTGCTGCCGTTCCGTGGCTGTCAGCAGGCAGCTGGCCAGAGAACCTTTATTTAGCAAATGTGAACAACTGGAGAATTTTTGTTTGCAAGACTGACGTGACCTGCCTCAATTTACTGAGAGCAATAACAATGTTTCTCCCCCACTGAATAAATCTAGCCTGAAGCTCCCTGACATTAATAAATGACTAGATCAACCTCTCTCACCTCCCTGTCTTCTTCCAGCTACAAGTGTGAAGTATAGAAAGTGAGACATGAGTAATACTAACTGTAATTTGATTTAGAAGCTGGAGAAGAGCAGGGGAGAAAAGAAATGCTTCTTCTGGCAACTTTTGTAAAAGATGAGAGTTAAAATGCAGTGAAATATTACTCATTTAGCCAGATATTACTACACTGTGCTGTCATTTCTTGAATAAAAACATTAGAAATCCAGCCGTTATTTTGTATTCAAGTTGTTTGTCAGGAAAGATTGTAATAAAATATTTGATATGAAAACAACAAACAACATTAAGTAAAACTTTTCAGTCAGCGAATGGAAACTGGGAGTAAAATTCACTGGAAATACCTTCTTTCCAAAATGGTTAGAGTCAATTTCAGTTTGGCAAATTTACTAATAAATTTGTGACAACCTTGGAGCAGAAATAAGATTCTAGCTGGGGCAGTGCTGCGTTCTGTTCAGACTGCCAGCATTTTTAGGAAGTCTTTATCCTGATCAGTTTAGGAAATTTCTTTCTTTTACTTTAGCAACTTGGAGTTAAATATCTGTGCTGGGAAAAAAACCCCAACTAATCTTTGTAGAGTTTATTTATGATGACTTTAGCATTTTATTATTAATTTTTAAATGATCAGTTTCTCGTAGTTTACTTGCTGATGAAACTTAATATCCTTCTCTGTTCCTTCTGATCTGCCATGGTTAGATGCACAATCTCTCTGTGCAAGGCAGAAAGAGCTGTGAGATATTTCTGCCTTTTTGGTTTAGAAGGGGACTATGAAACTGTCATGTCTATTTTGTGTACATTTTCCTCCAACAATTCTGCTGTTATTCAAATGAATAAAAGGAATTGAGTTAAAAAGAAAAAAAGTTTAAATTTGGTTTGACTAAACATGAAATGACTGACTTTGCAGGTAGATGTGAAAATAAACATCTCTGTAGGTCTCTGTTTGCCTTGAAATATTTCAGTATTTGTACTAGGCCTGGACAAATGTCAAATGCCTTTGTGGATCATAAAGAAACCTGACAGTGTATGAGAAAAAATGTTCCACTACAAGAGGTTGGGGGTAGGATTTGCACCCAAGGTTCCTGGGCTTTGGACTACTTGGATACCTGTATTGTTTTAAAAAAGCCTGTATCTTTATTTCTTAGAGAATCATAGAATATCCTGACTTGGAAGGGACTCATGAGGATCGTCATGTTCAAGTCCTGACTCCACATAGGGCAAATTAAAAAGTTAGATCACATGTCTAAGAGTGTTCTTGAACACCAATGGGCTTTAGGCCATGACCACTTTGCTGGAGAACTTGTTCCACTGCTTGATCATCTTTTCAGGGAAGAACTTTTTCATAATATTCGATCTGAATATACTGCCATTGTAGTGAAATATATATCTGGAATAGCCCCTTACATCGGTTTGAAACAGCTGATGTGGAGTATGGAGCTTCCTCTGAGCCAGGACAAGCTACAGGTGTGCAGGAGGCACAGATTTTGCTCTGTGGCATTAGCTGCCTGTTGGTTTCTTGGAGGAGCTGGAAACACAGGCTTAGGCTCACAAATCGAATGACTTAAACCTAATGTCTTGAGAAACTGCATCTTCTCCTGCCGTCGTGTCAGAACGGCAAAGACTGGGAGATGTACCAAGGTACCTTTGGGATTCTTTGCAGGTAGGATATTATCCTTGAGCATATCACCCTTGGGTGGTTAAAAAAGGTGATCTTTGGACCAAATGGCAACCCCCATTTATTTGATGGGATGTGGGGAATCCCTGACACCATGACGTGTATCAGCAAATAAAAGTGCTGTTTAATTGTCCTTTCATTTAATGTGTAAGTCTGGGAGTGCAGAAGTCCTCAATGCAGCTCTTATTGGACTGCTTTATTTTTTTGTTTGTATCACAGGAATGATCGAGGTTGAAGCAGGACAGATGTGAAGAACCTCTGCTAAAATATTTCAGGACCGTGAAAGAATTTAACCTTAGTCTGCTGAGAGAGAGAGATATGTAGCTGTCCTCTTGTAAGTGTAGGGAACTTTAGGTCAGAATTTTCAGAGATGAGTGTTGGGTACCTCAGTGTTCCAGTATCTAGTAGAGCTATTTTGGCTGTTTATGGTTTAGCATGTCCTAGGTCAGGTAATTAAAAACTGATGCTCAACATTAGTCACTTCTGAAACATTTGCCTAGCCTTGAAACAATCTCAAGATATATTTGGAAAGAGAATACATGTTTTGAAGGTCCAAGTCAATGCCTTGAATAGGATTATTGATTTTAATTCTTAATCACTTGTATGTATATATACATTATCAGAATGGATTATCATCTGAGATTTTTCATTCTATGTGATATCCATATACAGAATGTGGAAATTTTCTGTTGACTCAACCTGATGGGGAGGAAAAGGTCGAAATTTAGTGGTTTTCCAACTTTTACTATAAATACTTAATCTATGCTGAAGCCTCTAAACTGCATATATTCTGGTTTTATTTTAAAGCTGCATTTAGTGTCAATGGAAACCAACTTGATTTCTATGTTGAATTTCATTCTGTGATACTTTTGCTTCAAATAGTGCCCTCATGGTTTACAAATATAAACATTCTCTAGTGAGTAAGTATGTCACATCCGGGTTATATACGTTCAACACCAGGGTTGCTTCACTTCATGTGAAGAGGGTTAATTATGAACTAGACTACAGATCTCAACTACATCAGCAAGCTAAGTAGCTGGTGACTGCTGCAATCAGTTAACTGCAAGGAAATGAAATAGGCCTTATTTACATTTAGAGTGATGCCTGAGTTCTTAATCACCTCAAAGCATTTAAAAATTAACTTTACTACCAACAGCTCAAGAGGCATAATGAACCCCAGGAGGGAGCTTTCTTCTCTTTCATTTTCGTTGAAGCCATCTATCCATTTACATCAGACTACTCGCACTCCAGTCTCTTTTCCTGCTAAAACCTCAAAAGTTTCCTTATTCTATTTTCTTAAATAACTTGTGGTTCATTTGTTATGCTTCATCATAAATAAGTATTAAAACTGTGCAAGAACTCTTGGCAACTGCTGAAGTACATGCAGCCACAAATCCTTTAAGGACAAATAGAAGTAAACAGTTTAGTAATGCTGTGTTTTGTTGTAGATGTATCTAGGTATTTAAAAGACAACAAAATATCTTTAAATATCCGTCTTCATTCTTTCCCAAGCTTTTGCACCTGCATAAGCACGTTTTATGATTTTACACATGGACAGAGCCATGCTGCAGTGAGGGGGCTACTGTAATCAAATGAGCAGCTAACAGGCTGAGCAGTAATGACATTTGACAATAGGCAATTTAGAAGATGGAAGCAAAGATATTGAAACAAGTGCAAATTCTCCAAGCTTTCTGCCAAAGCTTTGTTTTATCTTGACTCTTCTTTGCCCTGAATCTCCTAATAGGAGCAATCCTTTCATAATAAACTCAGCCAACCCATTTTTTTCTATGTGTTTTTTTTCCATGGCTACAAACACGAAGCTCTAACACCTCCAAAAGTGGCCTGTTCCCTTGGGAAAGGTCTCAGTTACAAGGGGGAAAAAATCTTTTCTTTGGAAGTTTCCCTTTAAGGTTTGAACAATTTTCCTGGGCTATTTACAGCTGAAGTGAAGGTGATATTTTGAGAATCAACAGTAATGAAGAGTACAGCAATCCAATAAAACTTACTAGGAGTAAAACTTGGTAGAAGAGCTTTTTTTTTAATTGGTGATTTAATGGTCAAATTGAACTAAAGTGTTTATACATCTATTAAAATAAGCAGGAATGCTATCATGGTAGATTTTTTTTTTTTTACTGTAAGATACAATATAATAGCACCATGGCAGTTCTAGTAAACAGTAGATACATAGTTACAGTAGATATGGACATGTTTATTTAGTGAGAATAGTTCTTTTGACACTTTTCCCACTGTCTGCCCTTTCAATGAAATTTTAGTCATAGATCTAATAAACTTAAAAGTTAATTGTTGTAGCAGATCTTGCTACCTGATTTTTTACAAAGCAAATAATGTATGCAACTGTGAATCTCAGGTCTCTAATTATTCAGGCCTCTTATGGGACAGTGCCATCAAACTGAACGGAGGTGTTGCAGGGCTGGGACATCTGAGCCCTCACGGCTGCCCCAGTGACCCTGCCCTGTCTGCCTCCTCTTCCCTCCCCATGGCCACGTGAACTCTGCCCCCCTGACCTGCTGCAGCTGCTTGAGAAATTGGATGGAAGAGTTGATACTTTGGGAAAATAAGTGTTGGTAGCACGTGTGAAGCTTAGTGTGATTTGGAGGTGGAAATAAATGCCAAGGAAGGGAAAAAGAAGCACCATGCAGTGGCTCAGTTTTCACCCTGTGCCCTTGTTGGGATGGGGAGGAGAATCAGGATAAAAACCACACCCCTGGGTTAAGAGCAGTTTAATAATTGAATTAAAATGTAATAATAACAATAACCACAATAATAATGAAAAGCAAGAGAACAAAAATAGAAAGAGAAATAAAACTCCAGGGAGACGAGTGATGCACAAGACAATTCCTTACCATCTGCTGACTGATGCCCAGGCTGCCCCTGAGCAGTAATCAGCCCCTGCCACCCAACTCCTCCCTGTTTATATACTGAGCATGACATTCTATGGTATGGAATATACCTTTGGCCAGTTCAGATCAGCTGTTCTGGCCGTGTTCCCTCCTGGCTTCTTGTTCACATCCTCGCTGGCAGGGCATGGGAAATGGAAAAGCCCTTGATAGACTAAGCACTGTGAGCAGCAACTCAACCACTGCTGTGTTATCAACACCTTTCTCATACTAAATCCAAAACCATAACACTGTACCAGCAGCTAGGAAGAAAATTAACTCTATCCCAGCTGAAACAAGGACAGGGAGCTAAGGTCTCTTTTTTTTTTTTTTTCAGATAACCATGTCGTCTCATTACTGCCAATCTGCAGCCTCAGTAGAGAAAAAAATAACAGGCTGCTTGCAGCTAAGGGGAAATAAATGTTTTCATTTAAGTAACTTATGCACTGAAGCTACAATTGTAAGCCACAATTGTCTATATGTGTGAAACAACTACAGTTCAGTCTTGCAAATCCTTTTTCAGTCGTGAGGGTAACAATTCTGGTAACAAAATTTCTTTACCTTTTTACTGAGGTGATAAATACTCTGCTGGGAAACAGATGGATTTTTCTGTGAGCTGTCCTTGGGAAAGATGTGACTGCTGATAGCTGTCACCTTGGGGGAGGCTGGTATATCTGCTCACCTGCCGGTGAGGCTTGAGGGGTTCTTTCCTTTCTTAGCCTAAAGTTGGGTACCTGACATTACTCTCTGCAGGAAATGGAATATGACACGTGGCAAGGCTGAGGACAGATAGCTCCAGCTATCTGTTTTGGAAAAGAGTCAGAAAGTTTCTTATAATGGTTTTCAATAGAAGGGTGATGTTGTGTGCTTTAGTGTTTGATATTTCAAATCTGTAAAATGATTCTCGTCTGTCTTTCTCATGATGGACCATGCTGGTTTTGATGTTCTCTTTCAAAACTAACAGCTCATTTCCTCTCTACATATCAAATTGTCCTGGACTCTAGGGTTTCTATAAACACCATACTTAGGCTACAAAGAGCCAGAGTTTGCAATGAATTAAACATAAATTTGCTAACCATTTTCTTTCTTACCCTGTTTCTTATCCTTTTTCTAACCTAACCTCTTTAAGTTTCTTTTTATTTTGAGTATTTCTCTTGTTATGAGCCCTGCTCAATTTAGAAAAGTCTAAAAATATGCTGCTTTCTTATCCTATAGCTTCAGTGCATTTTGATATACATGGCTATGCAGCAAATCTGACAGGTCTGAAAGGCTGAGCAGAACCCAATCCTGCATTTCTAATATTGTGAGTAGCCCATGTTCCACTTTCCCCACAGCAAGTACCACTCACCTCTGCTATAGCTGCTGGATAAAAGCTCTGAGAAGAGTTTATCTCATTTTATATTTTCCCACTGCTTGTTTTCATAGCTAAATATATTTGTTTCCTTACTAGAAACCATAGTTGTCTCTGGAGTTTTCCTCTATGAAACCATCTGTAGTTTCATCTTGGTTTATATTTGGTGAGTGAGAGATTCAGATCTGTCAGTTCAGTCAAACTCTTTCAAGACATTTATTCTGTGAAAGGCTTTGATGGAAAACAGTACATTTAAAATTTTTTTTTTTCAGTATAATTTCATAGAGATTAGTTTTCCTGGCCTGATTCCCTTTTGATTTAGTTTTAAATGACTCCTGATATAAATGTCTTCAGGACTTCTGCTGAGCAGTATACAGCTATTTCCCTGTCCTTTATTTCAACCAGAAGCCTGTAATATACTTTTATTGTTTTGACTGTTTGTGACATTGATTTTGAAGGATTTGTAATATACAATAAAACATTAAACTAATTCAAAACATGAAGAACTTATGCAGTAAATGTTTCTTCATAAACGTGTCCTTTTCTTGGTATATAGATCTTATTTGACTGTATCTAACAATGGAGATGGTCTGTGTGACCATGTTTGATGTGATATATAGTATGAAGTCTTTTAGATGAATTCACTGGTGGTTAGAAAATTTATGCAATATAGTGACTCCATACTTTTTAACCTTCTTAAGTGTGTTTTTTTAGTCTGTCTTCGTGCTTTCAAAATGTGTGTCAGAATTTAGGGTGCATTTTCAATTGGAAGAATTAATATCTCCATTGTCTAATACAAAAGCAGCTAAAATTACTCTGGGAGGGTCTTCCAGGAGTTTGGGATGCAAAAATACTGAAAACATTCATGACTAGGGAAATTCCACTTAGTCATTTTCTCTTAGTCTCTGACTTTCTTAAAAGTGATTTTAGGTGAAGCATGTTCAGATATCATGGTTTTGTAGGAAATGAATGCCAGGTAACAAATTGCTAGGACTGAATTATCCAATGTACTAACAGAATTGTTCAGATTCAGGTACTCCTCGGGCACTGTCAGCATAAACAGAGCTGAAACTCTAATTCCTGAGTGTTGCCTGTTATTGCAGATTTAGTATCCTGCTTTACATAGTTTGTACTGAAGGAGCCAGAAAAAGGCTGCCTGACAGCTGACTCCTTTGGGAATCCCTGCTAAAATAAAATGTATATTTCATAAGGCCATCCCAGTGAACAAAATTTTTAAGTAAACATACATTTTAAATGAATAATCAATTGTCTACAGGGAAACTGTATGGAGCTTTATTTTTAGATAAATATACTCATCTTTCAGGTTGGAGAATTACACACATAATCCACAAATATAGAACATGCTAGTTAATTCTTAACATCCCTCTAAACACAGCCTTGAAAGCTAAATTAGTAAACACTATAGTAAGGCTCAATTTCACTACAGTCAAGTCAAAGCTCTGTTGTTACAGAAGAGTGTTTTATTGACATATAAACTTTGCAACGGGTCTGGTTGAATATTCCTGGAGAGCGCATTTTAACTGGAATTATCTGCATTGACTTGAAGGTAACAGTATAATTAGAATATTTTTGAATACTGATATATATTTGTCTGACACATTTCCTGTGGCTAAAATTCATTTTGAGTAGGTTGGTTTGTCAGAGACTGGACACAGTGGATGTTTACTCTCTTGTGACTCTAAACATCTGTGGGGTACATATCTATACCTGAGATATATTGAGGCTCCCCTTAGTTTTAGTGGGAGAAAGTATTTTCTTTTTTAATATTTTCAGATGGTTTGTTTTAGACCTCTGCTTAGGATGATACTTCTTAGTCCCTGGGCTCTGTCATCCACATTGACTATGCACAGAGGCAAGGGTGGCTGCTTCAGATCTAGATGCCTGTCTCTGGCTGAAGTCACAGAAACTCTACCAGTGCTGACTAGCAAGACTTCTTTTCTTTGGGATAAAATCCTATAGGGGCATCTTTAATATTAATAATTTGTTAGAATTCAGTTTGGTTTTATATGTTTATGTGGGAAGATTGGACCTGAGTGATAAAGGAAGAAAATTTGATGAATTATTCAATGCTTTTCTCTTTCTTCACTTCTATAGTTCAACAAAGGTATAAATAAAGGCATTTATGTATGTGTGTATGCATATATATATATATTTGGAAAAAGTCTTTAGGACAAGGTGAACACAGTGATTTCTTTGTTGCCTTTTTGCACTGCAGTTCAAGTTTGCTGCTATGATACCTTTTCTGAATGGATTCCGTCAGTCTAAAAGTATAGATGGTTGAATATGTCAAAGAACAAAAATAAAAATAAAAAGAATGGACCCTTCATCCTTTTAAATCCTCTTGCATTTTCAGAAAAGGCTCAGGTCTTACTGCTGCCTGCAAAGAATAGTCACATTAAAATTAGTAGCACTCAAAGACAAGTTAGAGGATCATCACAAGGATCATGGAATGGCTTGGGTTGGAATGGACCTGAAAGATCATCTAGTTCCAACCTCCCTGACTTGAGCAGGGACAACTTTTCACTAGACCAGGTTGCTCTGAGCCCCATCCAGCCTGGCCTTGAACACTTCCAGGGATGGGTATATATAAAACCGATTAACAAGTCACAGTGTGGGGTATTCTGATTCTTTGGTAATAAGACTTAGCGATTGTAACTCATATATATGAGGTCTTATTAGCAGTAAGAGGCATATATGGTTTTAAGTGTATGAATTCCTCTTTGTCCTTGCCTTGCACTGTTCTGTGAGTAGGAAACCACGTCTCTTGAGCATTAGATGCAGTCAAGAGCATGGTCTGACAGGGCTGTGTTTAGTCCATCTTTCAACCAGGAAGAGTCACTTTGAAGGGGTTCCTCTGCCGTGTGCCTATTGCATGACCTCATCACAGCCTCCTTTGTGAGAACTTGGTGATAAAGATTTCATGGCGCCTTGATCATACATTTTCCTACTCTGTCCCATGTATTTTTTACATTGCTTATATCAATACCTAAAATCACATCAATGTCCAGAGTAGGATTAACCCCAAGTTCAACAAGCCAGTATAAAACTAGAAGATTCAGTGTAACTAGATGTTATTTTATTTCTTTCCTGTGACAGAAAGGACTCAGTATTTAAAATGTATATATAAATGGACAAAATATCAGTGTATGCAGTCTGGTTAGAACTCAGCCCCTGGCTCAGTGTTAGGTTTGGTGATGGACTGTTTAGATTTGGGCATGCAAAGACAGAAGATGTGAAGGTAGAAGACTGATGGTACAGGACTGACTGAGCACAAGCAAGAGCGAAAACCTGCTTCTTGTACTGTTATTTTCCTCATACTTGATTTCTTTTCATTTTATCTTTCTTTTCCTTTTCATATGTCAGCTGCAGCTTAATGGGATACCCAGGTGGAAAAAGGATGCAGGTCTTACAGTTCACTGGACTTAATAGTTTTCAGTTAAAAAAGAAAGGAGATCACTATTGCTCAGACACTGCAATTTGCTATTGCAACTCTTCTTATGTTTGTGGTTGTTGGCATGTTTTTTTCAAGCTCTTGTATAATAGTGTATTAGAGAGGTATGAGGAATAGATAGGTAAACATTGATATATTAATTTGGACCACTATGTGTAGTGTAGAATTTATATTAAAATTGATGTATGAAATACATTTTGTGTAGGGCGATCTGTTTTTTTTTTCTGATACAGAAACTACCTAAACTTAGCATTTTTAACAATAAAGAATCCATGTAGGTCATGAGATGTTAGATCTTATTCCTTCCCTTTCAATGTCTTTTATTTCTGGGCAACGTGGCAGTAACATGAGATTATGAGAGCCTTTACAATGCATGTGCTTTAGCAAATAAAAAAAAAAAGGTTATGAATTTTCTGATCAATGCTCTTAGGGACAGTTTTTTTGCACTGATACTGTATGTATGATAGACTACATCATAAGTTAACAAAGGCATATCTGCTCACTTCCAGCTTATGGTATCAAAAATAACTTTCAGTGGCAGCATTTTGAATTGTTAATTGTACTGTTGCTCTGTGCTAAAATCCTTGACCTAAATATTTATGAGGAGTTCGGTTCTACAATACACTACATTAGTGCCCTGCAGTAGGACTGTGTAAACAGGAGTAATGGTGATTATTCATTCACATGCTCCCAGAGACAGTGGCAATGCTGGGGAGTGGCAAGTTTGAGCCCCTGGATCCTGGAGGTTTCTCTCTTGCTCATTTGCTGTTTCTCATTCTCTCTCTGCAGATCAAACATTCCCTGAAGTGTGGTAGAAGGCAGGAAGAATGACACTTGCTAATTTGAATTTCAGAGAGCACCTAAACCTCATTCTGCTCTCCAGGTAAGTGTCTGTGAGCCAGTTGGCTTTGACACTTGTTAAAACTTAATCACATATCTTTTTGGTGCCAAGCTACCTTGTGCAGACCAAAGAGAGGAGCATGCGTGCACATGTGCTTGTGTTTGTAGGGGAGGGAGTGCTTTATTTGTTTGTGCAGATGATGTGAAGTGAAAACAACATTACTCTGGAAAATGTGAGATCAGCTTATGAAAAAGGAGAAGAGATTTAGTGGTGAACTTAAAACCTTAAACTACAGGTAGTCTGATGCTGTTGCTCTATATGAGATCTCAAGAAGGAAACACCTGGGAACATGTAAATTACTAATTTAGATCAGACTTTAATTTCATGTATTCATTCTCTTCCTCCTCCCCCAAACTGCTTTTTAAAAACACCCTCAGGCATGTCGTGGGCTATATCAAAGTCCTTTCTTAAGCCATAGCTGTCAAAAGTAAAGGAGACGGAAAACATTTAACATATTCTAAATGTCAATGGCAACTAGACATATTCTCTCTGTGAAGATCTGGATAGCTATGAAGAAGTTTCCAACATGTTATCTACACTGTGAAGCTCAGTATTAACCACCTAAAGGGTGTATATAATGACCAGTGACTCAAAATGAAGACTTCTGCTTTAGACACCTCATCCTCATTGTTAGACTGAAGACTGCAAAGTATTTTTTGTGCTTTCACTTAAATTTGGAAAAAAAATAATTTCAGGGAGGAGTGTGCTGCTTCTTTTGGAAGTATTTGAGGCCCTGAGTTTTGCCAGCCTAATGCTTATGGGAGGTCTGTTGCGTGGTTTTACTCAAATATTGCATACACCAAAAGTGACATAACCACCCATGTTGGTGCTGATGCAACATTGACTCACTGTCCACTTTAGATATCAGACTAAGATACAATTTGGTCCACCAAAATTTAGGAGCCTGTCTTTCTCACAGAGTCAGTGGAAAGGGGAGGGCACCTCTGTGGAATGACTTGTGCACACTGTCAAGGGGGATGGTATGGATACATCCCCTTGTGACTGCTTGCAGACTAAATACATCTGACAAACAGTGCATCAGTTTAGTGGCCTGTTTAGTAATAGCAAAGTCAGCCAGCATGTTTTATGCTCATGTAAATATGGCTTTATGAATGAAGTGGAAAAAATTCCCAGGCTCCCTGGCAGGGGTCCTGCATGGGATGTGGGCCATGTGATTGTTTAAGCAGGAAAATAGACCATTAAATGCTGTGCCATCCAGGAGATCCTGCATGACACTGCGGAACAGAACAGAGGTATATGATACCTTAATCATATTTTCCATTAAATGATTACATGCAGCAGCCCTACTGCATCCCATGCACTTTCTAGAAGAGGATGATATATGAACACTTAACAGTTCTGAACTACATAAAATATTGTTAGCAGGCATGGTGACCTTGTCTGGGATGTTCAAAAGCAAACTAGAGAGGGTGCAAATGAGGATAGTTTGTTCTCCATATTTTTTGTGGACAGAAAGAAAAATGTCCTTAAGCTGTGGCAGAGAAGACTCCAGCAAGACACAAGAAAAGCCTTCCTTAGCAGCACTGAAAGAGGCTGAGTACATGCTGTGAAATTGTTGTCCTCAAGAATCTCTAACTGAGGAAAATACATCTATTCTGTCTGCCATGTGGGGCTGAGCCACTGCTGAGCCTGTGGGGAGGGCTGGCAGGGAGATGGTGGTACCAACAGCTGAGATGTGAGCTGCAGGGAACACCCGGGCCATACCTGGGAGATGGTGGTATCAACAGCTGAGATGTGAGCTGCAGGGAACACCCGGGCCATACCCAGGAGATGGTTTGCTAAAAAGGGCAGTTTTGGCAGGGTTTTTCTGAGGCTGACACTGATACTCCTCAGTTTCTGTATTAGTGGCCTCAGCCTCCCCTGACACACCGTCTTGCTTTAGTAGCTGGGAGGAGCGAGGCACTTTTTGTCAGCAGAGCGATCCAGGAGTCGTGCTCACTGCCAGTTATTCCGACAGCCATCCAGGAAGGGCTTGTTTACCAGAACAGTTTTCTTCAGCGATTTCCCACCTCGGAATGGAGCATGATACTTTTCACATGTGTTGTGAGCACTATTTATAGCTGAGCAGTGAGAAATGTGCTTGCAGCAGAACTGACACAGTCATTCGATGCAAGGTGTGATTTCTCCCCAACCCCAGATGTAATAAAACACAATCTGGAATATACATTTTATCTATAAGCACAGTTAATCACAGTGATTAATTCTCATGATCTATTAGCCTGTTATAAGGTGAAGAAATATTGCTTGACAGGTAATGGGTTGAGGAAGGATGTCTCTGAATCACTGCCTTATTTACTGTGGACACATCGCTTTGCCTCTTTGTGCTTGGAGAAGTCCCCAGGGATTACTCCGTCTTCCTGAAAATACTCAATAAGGAAAGATTCAGGTCAGGATGTTCTGGAGATAAGAATGTGATCTTGTGATCTGTACTGTGCAATACTACTGTCTTTTCATAATGGTTCCTAGTGTGCATTTTTAATATTTTTGAGAAGCCAATTTGTTACTGCTTTTCAGTTTATCAATGCATGCTTAGCATTTTCAGTCATTCTTAAAAAGCACAAACTTGTTCTTAGAGTAAAGACTGGGACTTAAAGAACTTATGGTGTAAATGTCACTGAAGCAAGTCTGTGTTTGTGAACAAATGAATGGTGTGGAGCTACTTGGATGGAGCTTGGTAAAGATGTAATACCTTCCTTTTCATCTGGATATGTGTCCAGTGTCCTCATAAAGGAGAATGCAGACTCATTCCTTGTTTCCAGTCACATCACACTGCGATTAATGGGTCAAAACTAAGGCAAAGAAGGTAGGAAGACAGGTTGGACCTTCTCCTTCCTGCATCCCACTTATCTGGGTTTCTTTCTTCCCTGTGGTACATGGTACCTGTGCTCCCAGTGGGGCAGCAATGACTGTTTTGACATGAACAGCAGGAGAAGGAGGCCCAGCATCTTTCCTGCAGCACACCATGCAAGCACTCGGTGCGGCTTTGCCCTAAAGGATCTTATTCTTGCTGACAAGCCCTTATTTGTACAGGATGTTGTAATCATGGATTACAAACCGTGTGATTGAGATAGTCGGTGTGATAGCTGGACCTCAAACCCCAGTGCCCTGTGGTGCTGTTGAAGGGGTCAAGACTCACTGTCCACCTTCCCACATCTTGCAGCACCCTCTGAGGGCCACTGAGAACCTGTTGTGAGCGGAGGCTACACCCCTGACTGAGCCATGCCCTGTAGGCACGAGGGCTGCTTCACTGTGGTTCCAGGGACTCTTGCACACAGGGCTGCACCAATCTTCAGGATTGCAGACCTTCTGTGACTGAGCTGCTGGTGGTGGCATCTCCACAGTTTGCCGAGTAAGGGGGCCCTTGTGCCAATGAGCATCTCTGGGCCACCTTATCCTTACTCCATGCACTCTGTTTGCAAGGTCAGACAAAGCCAGCACTTGGGAAATAGTGGGGAGGGCTGACACTGTGGGGCCTGAATCTGGCCATGGCCCTGGTTTCTTTCCCTCCTTCCCAGACCCTGTGTCTTATGTTGCACAGTAGGCTTGTATCATCTACATGGTGGGGGAAAATTGGAGGATGAGTGGTGGATGACTTATTGCACACCACAGAACTTGTGCCTCAGGATTTTCTCTGTGCATGCCCCTAGGAGGTACAGCTGTAGATGCTGGGAATGACTCAAACACCTTTGGTGTGCAGGCATGCAGGATATTCTGGACTATTCTGGATGCTCTCAGGAGCTTTCTGTCTAAGTGGTGCAGAAACAAGTACCCCTTAAATAAGTAAGAGTTCTGTTTTTGTCTCAGTGGCAGAATACCAAATTCAAACCAAATCCAGCTCTGTCCTGAAGTTGCTTCCAGACAGCACACTAAAATTTCCTGACTTGAACAGGGCACATAAAATATGGGACCAAGCCTGAGTTTTCCAGATTGAGCCAGGATTTAGTCAGGAAAAAAAAGGACAATATATTTGTAACAGAAAATAGGCACTGGACTAAGACGGTGTGGTCTGTATTTGTGAAGGCTTCAGGCTGTGGGCAGGCTGTGTTTCAGCAGGAAGGCTCCAGGTACGCATTTTTGATGCCAGCAGGCATGTGCTTCTTAAATTTGTCTGCCCACCTGAGCAAAACCTGCCCTCACAGCTTGAAGGTCTGCTACACACTCCTTGTGCATCGCAGGATCTGTACAGGGTTTGAGTGGAAAGTTGCTCAGGAATGGATACAAACCAGACAAATTATAGGAAAAAATGTTGAAAGGAAAGGAAATGGAATTCTGGAGGATGAGAAAGACAAACAACACAGGGGCAGTCTAGCAATGTGGCAGACCTAGAGGCAGCTCTAAAGCTCCAACACAATTATTCCTGGACCTTGTCATCTTAGCTGCTTTGGCATGTAGTCTGGTAACTGGGAACAGGGAATAATGATCAGAGCAGCAGTAGGTTGTGGTTTTGTACAGCTCACCACAAGCTTTCTCCTTCCTGTCAGAAAATATGCGTACGTGTTTTAAAAATAACTTTAAAACCTCTCTCAAATATTATTTTTGATGACATTGATTTTTGAGAAATCCTGCTGATGAAATAAAGGAACTTTCTGAAATAATCTTTTCTTATAGTGGTACTTTTTATGAGGAGTCTCTGGTAGCTCAATTTTATTAGAAAATATGTGCAGACTTAGTTTTGTTCTAAGTAAAAGAATCCATACTGACAAGTGTGATCTTGTGAACACTTTTTCTAGTTCCCCATTGTGAATGAATTTCTGTCAGTGACTGTTGAGTTTTATGAGAGCACAGGAATAGGGACAGGTAAAACATTAGCTGTTTTTAACAGCAGCTCTTTACTATTCCCCATTATTTTTAGAATAGGAAGTGTGTTTTACAAAAGAGAAGGACTTTTCAACATAGTTCTGAGTCGAGAGGGAAAGCTCAGCATATTGTTTCTCACTGTTCCTGGACTTGGTCCGCCCCACCTTTGTGTGCAGACTTTCTCTTGGCCTTGGCAGATCTTTTCCACCCAGATGGAGAGGTCTGTTTAAGAGTGCACATGTGCTACTAAGGCACTAGAAAGACCTGGAAATGAAAGACATTGCAGGCTTAATTAAACATTTCTATGTTATTCTTCTTAGATATATTAAGGTAAGGAGTGACAAAGAATTGGAGGCTACAGCAAAGTAGAGACTATTTGAATCCAGTTATGTCAGAGAGGATGGGAACCACCGTCCCTCTTAATGGCCCAAAATATAATTTTCATTATTTCAGCTCTCTGAGTATCTTAGAGGAGTGTTATTCAGACTGCTTAAAGGATTTACCTTCATATGGTATGCTGATATATATAGCCAGCCTATAGGTTAGTTGGTAGTCATACTTTTATGATACAAATATCATCAACGGTATTACTTAACTAATGACCTGATGAAAAGTTCAGAGTGGGAAAGAAAGTGATAAGAGTTGATATTTCTGAAATAACAGTCATGTCAGAGCTACAGGATACAGAAATTAATTTTATTTTATTTACATTTTGATATGAAGAAACCGTAAACTATTGAGTATGCAGTAACTTTAGAAGCCAATGCAGTATGGACTACTCACAAAGGCATTCAACTCTGATCTTTTGGATCAATGAACTATTTGGACAGAAAGTAGCAGTCTACTGTGGAAAATCTGTGTAAAACGTATATCTTCACTTTCCATTCCTCTGCTGTAGTCACCAGAATGATGCCTAGTTAAAATGGTTTTGGATTCTTGTTTATGGCATTCATTTTACTTTCATTTTTCTTATTCAACTTACATTATAACGCTCTTAGCAGAGATATATGTTTAGCACCAGAGTCTATGCAATAGAGCAAGTATAGAATGTTGTATACTGTCTGATAATAATACTTTTTTGTGCAATATTTATGAGACACACTAAATCAAAAGTATGCTCCAAAACAGAATTGATACAGAAATGCAGTCCTCACTGTTGTTTGGCTTACTCCTCCTTAAAATTTCTAGCAATCAGGAAAAATCTCTGTAGGTCTCTTACTCATTGCTTAGTTGGCCCTTCACACTGAATTATTTCTCCCACCTCCAACCTACTTCTCCCTTATTGAAATCTTTTCTATTTTTCAGGGATTGTGGAAAACAATTCATTATCTACTTTCACAAAGAATCTTTCTGAAAATTTGAGAATTGTTATCAAACCTTCTCCTAGTCTTCCCCCTCCTGGATTAAGCAAGCTCAGTTCTTGAAAAGCCTTATGCTAGATAACTATTTTTTTTTTTTAAAGATTACTCTTTTTTCTGTTTTTGGGACTTTCTCCAGCTGGTCGATGTGTTGTTTCATATTGACATGTCATAACCTGCAGTGGTCACAGTCATCCGTTTTCTGTGTTTTACATAAAATGTACTAATTTCCCCTAACACAGCATGATTTTTTCTTACACAATTGTATGATTTTATTGCTTGTTTGTGAGCTATTCTATTTGTCAGATTCTTTTCTACACTATGCTTTTCTGGTTAGTTATTCTCCATTTTATATTTGTGCAGGTAATTTTACTTGTGCATGTACGTGAGAATTCATTTAATTGCTCAGCTGGATTCAGATTTCTGCTGTTCATCAAGATCATTTAAAATGTGCGTTCTGCACTCTGAAGGGTTTGAAGTCTTTTTAGCTTAGTGTAATTTTTAAATGCAAAAACCATCATAATCATCTACCAGTTCGTTAATGAATATGTCATACAGATTCTTGCAGACCCTGACCTGCTGTGTCTTGCTCATTTGAAAATGAATCATTGATAATTACTGATAACTAATTCTGTGAATGGGATTTCACAAATAACCAACTGCCTTAAATCTGCCTGTCTATGTGAATGTCCTGTGAGATGTCAAAAGCCAAAATCCAGATGTGTGGCAGTATTTATTCTCCTCTTTCATTAAAGCTTCTCATCTACTGTAGAGAGAAATAAATTTGCTGAGACATGTTTTTTTTTATTAAAAATTCATCTTGGCTCTTACATTCTGATTATATTTAAGATTCTTATGAATAGACCTTTTCATTATTTGTTCTAATACTTTTCTGGTAATTGAAGTTAGGCTCTCTTCTCCTTTTTGACATTTTAAAAGTCACTGTTTGGCCTTTCTAATGTTGTGGAATCTGTATTCCTCAAGTTGCTAAAGATGATTGCTAATGGCTATAAAATGTTTTCTGTTTTCTCAGCACTGAATTACACCTGACATAGCCAACTTGAAAACTACTACGTTATCCATGTAGATGATACATGATTCTTTCATTTTTTTAGCCTGATTTTCACTCTTCTGTTTATGATATTAATGGAGTTGGCTATGACATTAAAACTGGTTTTTTTTTAAACCGAAGACCAAAGTAAAAAGATCATGGAACATTTTCAAGATATAGTGATAATGATGTACCTATGATAGCCTAAGAGTATAAGCAAGGAAAGATTGTGGGGAAATGACATTATCTTTTATTAATCCAATTGATATAACTGGAAAATAGACAAGCATCTGTCTCTGTAGCAGGGTTTGTGTCCTGAAGACCTTTTTTTTTAATGACTAAATTAGTCAGTTTAATGAAAGACATTTGCTCCCCAAATCCTGTCTTAGAGTCAATGCTTCAGCCCACTTGCTAGCATTTAACTGTATTTTGTTGTTTACTATCACCTTCATTTTTCTCTTGTTGAATAAGCACTTTAAAGTCTCTTCTCAAGATGTTTTATTTCCTGTTCAAATTCTGTCACTGGCATGCTTCGGAGCCCATAAAAGTATTTTCCTATGGGTTTGTGCCGTCCTTTTATACTGGCCTTCAGTAATTTGTGCTACTTTCGTAGTTAATTTGATTATGCATCTTTTTATGTGTCTTTCCTGTGTATGGGATCTTTGAGGAATGCATGATCAGGCCAGACCAGTGTCCTAGAACATTCCATACATTTCTTTCAGACAGATGTACTGGGTGTTGTACAGGTGCTGATATTCTCGGTGCAGGGCGCTCTCCACTAAAGCAAAGGATAAGAAGTCAAGAAGTGCTTGTAGTTAAAAAAAGTAATCGAGACGTGAAGACTGATATTCTGGGATGAGAAATAAAAAGGGTGCTGATGGTTCCTCTTTTAATGTATTTACTTTTGGTTCCTTGTAAAGTAACACTAAAACAATAGAGAAAAATATTGCTAACTACCTGAAGTTCACTATAGGCAACTTTTTGATTCTGTAGATTGTTTTTGGTTTTCTTTCTCATCTATATTATTTGTGAAGAAGGACTAAAAGAACTGACCACAACATATTAACAACATTAAATACCTATGTGGATTTAGAGACATACATCCAGATGAAACAGATTTTTTAATGATCTATAGAATTATGAATTTGGTGATCCTGGGAAAAAAAATTGTGTTACAGCAATGGATCGTTTGATGTGTCACAAAATTCTCCTCTGTGTACAAATTAAAATACCTTTAGTTAAAAGTTCCAGAAGTGCAGAGTTACTGAGGGCATCAAAACCAAGTGAAGAGAATAGCATGTAGAGACACAAGATGCTCCTGAGCGGCTGTCATGGTTCATTGCTGAAGTGTCAGGTTTTCAGCTGTGTGTAAGAGATAGAGAGCTGTATTTCAAAGATGACATTTTATTAAACACTCGCTTTCCCAAGGACAACTGGAAACTTGGGTATATTGGCCTAGTTTCAAACAGTCCTTTAATTTTTGCCAAGGCTAATTGTACTCATGTATACTGCTGGAGTCTGCTGGAGCCTCAATGAAAAAAAAGTAGTTTGTAAAAAAGATGATGCATATCTGTACATATGAATATGGAATTTTAAATGTGTATCTAAACATGGAATCTATAGAAAATCTCTAAAAGCTAGCAAAATATTCCAAAAATAGGAATCAAAGCACAGTCTTTTTCATCAGTTCTAATTATTTATGAATCCTTGGAGACATGTTACCAGTGATCTCTGTTCGTTGTGTTGGTTCTCTCCGGCGACCTCTTCAAACTTGGTCATCTCTCCTTACTTTTATAGGTGAATGGAGAAAGAAGGTTGTATTTCCATTGATTTGTGTATCTGGTTCTGCTCTTCTTTTTCTATTTCTCTTTCCAGATTTAACTTTAAATTCTATTCTTGTGCTCAACCTTGATTACTTGGTGAAGCGCTGGGCATCAAGATGGAATGTTATGCATATAAGGGATTATATAAAGTTTAATGCATGTAAATGTTTATTGCAACACACTAAACCAACTGAGGTTAAAGGTAGAATGATGTGCAACAGCTTGCAAAATGTTAACATGCTCACTGGGCTTTACAAAGTAATTCCTGATGAGATTGGTTCGAAAGAAGTGTCATACTTTGCCCATAACTTAAACGTGTTCCTCCTTGACTTCACACTTGATAAAGGAATGAAGTATATATTAGGGACAAGAGCACGTTTCAATCCACTGCAAACATAGATCACTAGAGAGAATAAATCATAACCCAGCCAACTATGTTTTGCTCCTCCTGCTTCCTCTCCAAGCTCAATTAAAACTCAACAAGTTTTTTCTTCCCCCTAGTTCCCTTTCATCTGTTCTTCTCATGTTTCCATGTCCTTCCCCCAGTCTCTTTTTTTATCTGATGAGGCTAGAGCTGTAGGGTAATGAGGTAATTCCTGTTAGTGTTGGAAGTCCCAGACACCTGGATGTCATTTTTTTTTTCCTATCCCAGACTGGGTCAAATAAGACCATGGATATTTCAGTGGTATATGTTCAGATTAAGTCAGTCCTTATAGGATGCAATAAAATTTCTGTGCACTGCAAAATATGCAAATGTCTGTCTTGAGATACAGTGGTTTTGGTCTGGAAAACTAGATTTACATGAATGGCTAGGAAATGTCCTGGATGTGTAATGAACTGAAGTGTTTTACATTTGTCTTCATCCCATCCAGCAATTTACAGATGTCTAACCCCTGGGTCTCTTTCCTGGCATGGATCCAGTTCTAGCATTGACTCACTCTCCATATGCAGTGAATACTCCCAGTCTAGTGAATTTATAAATATAACTGCTTTGCATACACTGTGTAAATGAACTATTAACCTCCCCCAGTCTTCCAACTCAGTGCTCCTGCAAAAAAATTCTGCAAAAAATACCATTCCCAAGACCAATTTTTTTCAACAGACCCTAATCTAAATTAGGTCTCAAACAAAGTAGTTTCCATAATTTTTATTTTATTTTATCTGGCCATTAGAATTGCATGATTATTTCTTACAAAAATTGGATTAATTTAGATTCAATAAAGCAATTATAACCAGCAAAAGGATTAACAATTAAGAGACCTCCAAAAAGGCTAATTATAGGGACAATAATTTAACTGACTCTGTGATGATTCAACTCTGATTCCAATTTCTTCAGCTTTTGTGGACTCACTCTTCTCCCTTGTGCTTTAATAACAAGTTTGCATGCAAATACTTGCTTCTCTGTGACTGAAGCCTGTTCTGCTTTGGGCCAAAATTGATTGCTGAAGTTACATGACTGAAATGCCTCAGGTTAAAAAAAAAATGAAAAAAATAATCACTAAAAGTAAAGCTTCCAGTAGAGAGGTATGTAAAATGTGCAGCCTGGCAGTCACTAATGCTTACAGGATGGAGGATGTTCTGCAAATAAGGTCAATAGAATTAACACTCACCCCTTAAATATCAAAGAAGCTGCCAGGCATACTTCTGCCAACATTTGGGGGTGATCATAATTGCCAACCACCTGCTGCATAAGCATATGGGGTCAGCCGCTTTTTCTTCCTTGGAGTAACTGCTCTTCAGCTAATATTATGGGCTCACTCAGTCATATTTCATACTGTTTAAGAGCATGGATGGCCATATACTGTGTAAACTCCGTTCTCCTTTACAGTTCAGATCTTTCTGCTGACTTAAACTGTCACTGCTTAGGACTGGTGGAGTCCTAAGGTTTTACACCACCTGAGGTCACGCATGTTTATGCAGTCAGTCAATAAAGATGGAGACAATGTAAATCCAAGTGTATGCTGATTAAATAAGTAATTTAAATTTGTTTAATACATGCCAGGATAGATATTGCCACTCTCATTTCTGTAAAACACTGAGGTTTAGGTTCTGACATAGAGCATGTTGAAATCAAGGAGGTTTTCACTTAACCTCAGGGGGCTTTGGCTCAGAACCACAGTCTAACCATTGTGAAATATACAGTTAGTTTCTAGCCTTTTGTAAAATGTATTCTGGAGGTATTTCCCCTTATTTAGCCACTAATTCTGTTTGGTATCCCATGTTTTCTCTTCCCAAAAAACAAAACAAAAATAAAAATCAAACAAGAGAAGGCAGGATTGCAAGTGTCCCTGAGGGGGATGTCATGCAGTCAGTCAGTCATCCATTTACTAGCTCAGCAGTACAAAATCTGACTCATGTCTCCCTTTTTGACTTTTCATTGTCCTTTCCCCACCCTCACACCTTGCTAGCAGCCCCAGTAAGTAACTAGTATTAAAGACCCCCTTTTACTTTTCAAAAGTGGAAAAAAAATTAGCTTTCCTTTTTTTTTTTTTTTTTTTTTTGTCCCAGTTTAGTCCCTGAGTGTCAATGGGGTTGTGAAATCTGAAATCTGACCTTTTCAAATTGGGTTTGAAGAATGAAATCACAGCAGAAAACTCTTTTTTTCACATTTTTGTTCATATGCTTTGTGGCTTGCAATCCTACAGTATCCGAGGGTTCAATTAGGCAGCGTGTGATTGGCAGGTTCCTGAGTTAAATAGCTGGGATGGGATCATATACTTAAAATAGCTTTAAAAGAAAACCTGTAGACAGACAATCAGTCAGACAATCTTTTCAGGCGCTTGGAAAGCCCCTACTTTCCTAAGCACTTGTCCTGTAAATGATCTGGAAGTCTTGCACATAAAGCCGTTTAATATAAAAGATCGCTTGGAGGCAGTTAACATGCAAACATACCCCTTGATGTAATATCTAGGAGGCATTTTTTGAAGTTGTTTTTTTCAGAAGCATTGTTGTTGCTCATTATGAGTGTGACATCACTTCCCCTGACCTAGTGATATGTGTACTCTCTGTGCTCTGATTTTTAACTTCTTTAAGATCAAAGCTTCATTTCTTCTGAATTCAAGCCCACCTTTCCTTTTGCTCTGTTCATTTCCAATATCTAGAGGAAAAATTTACCAACAAAGCAAAGGAAAAAGAAAGGCAAAAAAATTTCCTGTCTTTCCCTGTTGCTAGATTCTGCAATTTGTTGGATAAAACTCCCCAATTTTTGTGCTGCTATACTGTGTTAGAAATCTCAGTTCTGAAGCCTGTGCATGCCAGGAAAAATAGGAAAGAATGTCTTGCTTTTCTGTTCTTGAAAGAGTGTCACTACATAGGGTAAATTTATCCATTTTTATTCACAAAAATTTACAAAATATAAGCTTTTAAGTTGAGAATTTCAGGAGTAAAGGATAACTTCTGAGCCCTACAACATTTCAGCTTAAGACTTATTATAGAGTGAGTCCCTGTTATCACAAAGAGCCTGATAGATCAGGGGCTTTGAAAGTGGAGCAACTGTTTTTACTTCGGCGTTTCCTCCCTCCTCCCAACCTTTAACAAAGCTGGAAAGTATGAGCCCTCTTTCCCCTTTGTATAGCAGCTCATGAGTTGGAGCTTTTGACCAGCATGTGGAAAAACTCAGTTTAGTTCCTAAATTCTGTGGATTTAAATCCAGGTTTATTGCCTTTGAAGAGTGCCCTGTTACTGCTCTTGTCTGAAGAGAAGACACTCTCTATCCCTTCTTTTAATGCTGTTCTACTTACAGAAAACCCTCTGGGACCCGTTAAACCAGGGGAGGGTCAGATGCTTCCCCCGTCAGTCAAGGTGTCACCTGGGAGGAAATGCATCTATAAATTCACCTCTATGAGTGCTCCTAAGGAGCCAAGAAGGATAGTTTGGAATCATAACAAGCAGAAAGGGGTAAATTGGACCAGAGTTCTCCCAGATCCAGTGAAAGTTCTGCACACAATGCTATATCTTATGATGCCAAGCAGTGCTCCTCATGAAAAGGTTTTGTGTTTTTTAGTCCTGATCTGGAGCTCGTAAAACACCAGAGAAGGGTGGTATTTAGTGGTGGCATCTTCTTGCTCTGAGCTTTTCCTACCAGCTAGCTCTGAGCAGATCCTCCTCGGCATGCTGGTTTGGTGATGATTTCATGCTGTCAGGGGGGAAGCAGAGACCGGAAGATCAGAACACAGACCTATGGGTTTTTTTTTTAAATCAGTGGTGAACTTGCATATTAAACACTGCTGACAGTTTTGATATCCCCCTGCAAAAACATATACAACAGCAAGAATATTTAGACAGAAGAACAAGAAGTATGGCAGTAAAAATGGAACAGTTCTCTACGATCTGTTTAACTAACAGATAACAGTTTATGATCTGTTACACGTATCTCTGAGATATACTAAATAGATTAAGAGCTTTTATTTCAGAGAAGAAATATTCAATTTGAGGCAGTAGAGATAAGAGAGAGGGCTAGAAAATTATGAACAGAGAAGGGGATGGGAAATGATCTATAATTTTTTGCAATAAGAAGCAAGTAAAAGTACTGAAATTATCATATAGCAAGCAGCAGGCAAAACAATACACGGAACTTTTAACACAAACTGTTATGGAGATCAAAAAGATGAGTGGATTTTATGGGGGTTTTTTATACATATATATGTGGCCATACACACACCCACACTTACACACACATATATATAGGTAGCTACTAGAAACAATTGTCCTCATTCAGTCTTCAGTAGGGGAAGTCTCTAAACCTCTAGCTGGCAAATGCTGCAAGGACATATGAAAATATTTCTCTTGTACATTATTATGTTTCTACACTCTTTCCCTAAGCACTCTTTCTCTAAGCACCTCATTTGCTCTTTGCAATCCTCTGCTCTTTCCTACACACTGAAGAAAACTGAATCACATAACAGCAGGTTCCAGGTGCAGCATGGTGGGGCACCACCAGAAGAAGCTAGCAAAATTATTGCACCTACCAGTATTGTGAAGATCTATCTTTAAAAAGGATGCAGGAAACCCACGAATTCAGCAGCTATTAAGGGAAACTGAGGCTGCTGGGATTGGGGTTGAGCTGAAGGGCTCTTCAAGCAGTTAATTTGTAAGAGCTGAAGAGAAACCTTGTTCTTAGCAAAACCACAGGAGGCTTTTATAGAGCAAAAGACTAGGTTTCTAGTCTTCTGTGATTACTGATAATGTACAAGCGAGGGAGGATGTTTTATGTTACCTTCCTCTCTCTTTCTTTTTACTGGTTGAAGAGTTGGTTATGTGTAAGTCTGACTTTCCTAACCAACACAGTAAAGCACATTATGCTTGAGTCTTTTTCTGAAATTGAAGTTTTTGAAGCTGATACTTTTGAGAGAAGAGGAGAAGGAATATAGGATGAGTATCTATGATATGTCTTTGTATTTCTCAATTTTTAGTTTAATATGATATAATGATATTACCAGTTTCAAGCCTATAACAACTTCCTGTTGTTGTACAGAATGAGTATCTCAGTGTGACTTGACTGGGAGAATTAGGGAGACTTATAAACTATATCAGGCAAAGCTTCCAAGAAAATCAATACAAATGTTCCCCTACTCTTCCTGATTCAATGAACTCATTCTTAAGACAGATAGTACTAATGTCCAAGAGTGTTACAGGAAAATATGTATGTGTTGTCTTCTGTAACCTGTGGACTGGCATAATCTTAGTGAGAAATTATTCCATTTTCTGTAAAGGATTAATTCCATGAGGTTACAGAGCTTTTGTGAGTGGGAAGTTCCCAGCTGTTCAACAGAATATCTTGCAGTTTCAGGAAGATTAAAGAAAAAGAGCTGGGTGGGGAATTTTGGCTTTAGTTGATTTTTTGCTTGTTCTGATTAGAAATGGAGATGATACTATTGAAGAAAAACATGAAATATATAAAGATTATGAGTATTTAATTCTCCATAACTGGCAGTGTTTAAAATATGTTCTAAAATATTTTTCTCATTCTCTTAATGTGTTCCCTTGTGCATTCTTCACTTAGTGATGGCATTTTTCATCATTCCTTACAGAGGACTGTGCCCTAAACTATTTAGGCAATTAATATAACCCTGCCATAATCAAGAGGAGGAACTAAGCCCACAATTTTCAAGTCTTCTGGAAGTAAATATCAGTCTTATATTTTCCACTTTTGAGCTACTTATGTCTAGATGGCTTTGGAGAAATCAAGTTAATGTAGTGCCCCCAAACAGCCCCCAAGCCCCCAAAGTCTCCTTAAAAAAAACCACAACAAAACCTTAAAAGTAAGATTTTACACATCTCAAAGCAAACATTTCAAATTTGTTAAATGAATCTCACTCTTAAATGCCTGTTTCCTTCTAGCTGATTATCAAGAAAACCTTTTGGTATCCATCCCACACCAATGCATTGCAGACATCTAATAGTACAAACATTGCATCCAGAGTTCATAGACAATGTGAGGTGGGACAAGTGGGAATCATGATGATAGAAATATATTGTTTTCTTCCATACCAGGGACTCTGATACAGCCAGTTGGTTAGTTTATTCCAGTTTTTTTGTGCACATCTTGTGTACTGTCATAGTAAAAAGGAAAGCTACTTTATGTTATCCTGCCTGCTACTGCAGCATTTGGGAAGAAAATAAAAGTTACATTTTTCCCTAACGGAAAGGGATGAAACACAGGTAATCAGGAAGCAGGGTGTTGGGGCAGTAGTGCAGGATCTGATCCGCAACAAGGAGCAGATCCAAAACTAGCATTTAAAAGTGATAAACAGGAGAATAATTGTCAGAGAACCAAGTGAGATAGGGTCAATGTAATGCAGGAAGTCACTGAAACTTGCTGGCTTGTAAATCAGGACTGTAAAAGAAACCTCCTCACAACAAACAAAATAAACTACAAAGGCATCCCCTTCAAACTCTCCCTGTGTAGGAGTGAAATGGTTTCCAAAGATTTTGCTTTACTTATCTCACACAGCAAATCTGAGTAGTCTGCATTTAAAGAATATCATTATAGTCTGTTTTTTTGGGATAAAATTAAGCTTGGGGTTAGAGACTGGAGTCCTGTTGGTATCTTCTAGCAAGTTCCTTTGCAAGGCAAAGGGTGAAGAGTGCCATAGCAAATCCCAGCATTTATAATAGTCTATTTATCAGCTGTACTGTAAAGACTGCTTATGTCCCTTTTCTACTGAAAGTTTTGTTCCAACCCCAGATTTTCACATTTCTCATGCCCCTGCTTGGAGGCAAAGTTCTAGTTGTTTCTTGCTCCTGCATGGGCTGAAGGTTAAGTACATTTCAGCTGTAAGATCTGCAGGTAGGGCATGAGGTTTTGTGGTGTGCCCTATTATGGGCAGGTACTATATACAATAGGTTCTGAAATTTCTCACTGTGTTTGAAAGATCGAATGCATTCTGTAAGACATAAGGTCAATTCTGAACTCCCTAGAAACCTGAACAGTGCTAGAGCAAAAGTCAGCTGTAGAGCAGGTGATCTGAAATGGCAGAGACCTCTGGATGAAAGGGATTCTCAAAGCTGGCAGTGAAGGAGAAAGAAGAAAAGCTTTCCTGGGGCAGGTCAGAGGACTGGTTCGCTGGGAGAGGAGTGAGATCACTGGATGCCTTGGTGAAAAATCTCACTTTTGTTCAGATACAGATACATGTTTATACTCTTTCTCACTTCAGTTACAGTCCTTCAGTAAGTGAGGGGTGTTTAAAACTCAGGACCATAACCAGCCCCTGAGAAACATTATTGCTGAAACTCGGCTCACAGTCTTCGTGTCTGCCTTTTGCTAATCCTTGTCTCATTAGAGCCACTTGAGTTCCCACCAGCTTGAACGGAACAGGAATAGAATAGATTATTTTATGTGGAAACTCTTGCATGGTAGGCCATACAGCTACACTTTCATACTTTCACACAAGTCTATCCCCAGCTGTCATGATTTTACAAAGGTTTCCCCAGGTTCCTCTCACAAATGATGTGGAACAAAGTTTTGAGAGAAGAAAAGACCATTTGACTGAAGACTTTCCTTGCAACGAGGGTTGGCCAGTGTTTTAGTGGAAGTAATTTCATTTCTTCTCTCCTGGTTATGGACTGACCGATGAAAGCCCCCTTTGTGCTCCCCCGTGACCGCTGACCCCATCAGTGTGGAGCTGCTGCTGCTCCAGAGCGGTGGTGTGGAGCTGCCGTCTGGATTTAGTGACATTCAACGCAAATAAAGAGCTACTGTGTGGGACTGCTGGGCAAGGAAGTGACTTTGTCTTAATGCTCTTTTTGAGAGAGGTAGCACTGCCGGGCCCCTTCCACTGTACATGCTAGAGCACGTAGCAACTGTGCAGGCTATTGATCAAATGAAGAGACGCTGTCAGTGCCTTGAAGCCTGAACCATTAAAAGGGATACATATGGTAGGAGAATACAAGCCCAGTCATGCACATCTCTACGAGTTAGAGGGAAGCTCTTCTAACTCCATAGATCTTTTGAATTAATTTAACTTTTAGACATCAAAAGGTAGACAAAAAATATAAACAGCCAAAATATAGGGAAAAAAAAGTAATTGAATTATAACAACACATCATATTACAGTATTTCAATCACATTCCTGCCACATAGGGAGCCAGTCAGAAAATTCCCCATGTTTTACTATCCATTATATGTTCTTTGCACTTCAAACTATTCTATGAAACAACTGATATCCTGAAAAACATTCCAAAAGTAAGATAAGGAAGTGAGCTTATGTGGTGGACTTTGCAGCTTAGCAGTGGGGACAGGTTTGTTGGTATTGCCTTGCCTCAGGTCAAATTTTTCGGAGTGATAGAAATGGTTCCAGGAGCTGGATGTGCATGATTTGTCTATAACTTGTATGTAATTCTTTTCTCACCTATCTTTGAAGTACCATTCCCTTTCTCTTCTATCCTAGAGTCTCCACGTACATATTCCCAGCAGTTTTTGGTCACATCACACAAATCAGCTCCTTGTCCATTGTACCTGCTTTTCAGGTCCACTGTAGTTTTCTCTCCTCTTGCTGGGCTCTTCTCTCATCTCTCATCTCACAGATCTCAGCTACTGGGGTGTGCAGACACGTGGCTGGCTACCATTTTACCTGTACCATGAGTGAGCTCATCTCACACCTTTTCCTCAGCCATGAGCTGTAGTTTGGGAGATTACCCTATTAAAAAAATTCTCAACAGTCTTTTGCTGGGCTTTATATGTTACTACCATCACTTAATTCCTTCCTGTAAATTTAATATAAACATTTTTAATTTGACATGAGAATCGGTTGCCTTGTAGCTCCTGTTATCTAAAAAGAAAAGCATTTTCAGCTCATTGTTACACCTTAAAACCTGTTTTCTATCTATAATGTCTTTGCTATCAAATTAAATAACTTCACTATTCAAGTTGGTACATCATTCAGGGATATATTTTGCATGAAAGGCAAAAATCAGAATTCATATACAAAGTCCAATATGGTATTCTCATCTTGAGGTTGGACTCTTTCAGAGACAGTAACATACACCAAAGCATCTCATGTTATCTTGTTTCTATGGAAACAGTGATGCAGAACTGTTATGGGTGGAGATCTGTGACATTTAAAAGCACAGTATAAAACTGATACTCCATAGCCTGCATTTTTATTCATCCTTAGTGCTATATAATAGCATGGCATAATAGTTGTGATAGTTATCTTGCTCATGTGTGTGGATAAGTAATATCATGTGGAAGAGGAAATAATAAAAGTAAGAAAAGTTTGAGACTGAATAGGGAATAAAGGTTCTGCCACTGATTTATTGTATGTCTTTGTAAAACACTTTTGACAAAATCAGTCTGTGTCTCAGTTCCTCATCTGTAAAATGCCTTCTTCTTCATTCTACCCTTGTTTTCATTATTTAGGTAACAAAGCTATTAATGGAAGAATGCTTCCTACTGTGGTTTCAGAGTATGTGGCACAATTTTGAGAAGGGTTCATTAGGTAATAGCAGTAAAAAAAAGTACATAATATGTCTACCGTAAAAGAGCTATAAAAAGACATTGTGCTGTAGAAACAAAGCATATTCTATAAAAAAATGTTTTATATGGTAGATGACATTCATTCCAGGGAGCTGGAATAGTCAATGGGATAAATATTTAAGCCCTGTGGAAGTAACTAGGAACAGAAGGTGATAATGCAATATGATATGTAACCACAAAGAATAACACTGCATTCTGAAGAGATGTTTG
Source organism: Grallaria varia (assembly GCA_013396735.1). Taxonomy (NCBI): domain Eukaryota; kingdom Metazoa; phylum Chordata; class Aves; order Passeriformes; family Formicariidae; genus Grallaria; species Grallaria varia. The sequence goes on from VWZG01000461.1 coordinate 1,346,011, forward strand.
TCTGCAGGAAAACTCATCCATTTTTTTTCTAGTTATAAAAACTGGTGTCAAGGCAGAACATCATTTTTCCCTACACAACTTGCCATGCTTCTATCTGTAAACTGTCCTAACTTCACTCCTGCGTCTCCTCTAACTAACTTTTAACATGGAAAAGATGTTTCTAATTTTTTCTGTTGCAACCACATTTTTTATAGTCTGAAATTTCCTTTTGGAGCTGGTTGTTAATTGTTCTTTTCACTAAGTAAGATATTCACAGAAGTATTTGTTTATTAGTATTATTATTTAGTCTTTTGTATTTTTAATGAAGTACCTAGCTAGCAGATAAAGAAAAAATATTGAAAGAAAGAATTATTTAATAAGAGAGATTTATGGAAAGATTATATCCTTAATGAATGATTATATTTACTATTTACTCATTTGTAATGTAATGCCTGGAAGTGGAACCACAAGCCAAGCTGCATTTTTCTAGATGCCAGACAAATGCTGACTAAGACAAGGGACTATCTACGTGTTCCAGTGATTCAAACTTGGAAACTACAATATCAAAGCAGAATGGAATTGGCACAAAACCCCACATTTGAACTTCAACCACTTACTTTCCTTGCTACTGTTAATTTACACGAGGTCTATGCCAGATTTGTGTTTTCCATGCTGATAAGCCTTCATCTCCAATTTCTGGCAGCAATTCTGAAATGACACTCTTTGAAATACTGCAGTTGCTTTCTGCTGTGGCAACTATGAATGAACTGATGACTGATGGTTAAAAGGATTGCTAGTTGCCTACATAAAGGTGTTTTGTTACCTTGAATTCAGGGGAGACCTTACTATCTATGTTAATTTCTTTATTTAGACTGCTTGTTTTCATGGTGAGTGTTCCACTACTAGCAGATCATTGCCCATGCCAAGATTCTTCATTTCTGGAAGACTGTCTGAGCTTCCCTGGCCCCAAAACCCCTGGCCCCAATTCCTCTCCTGGTGAATCTTGCGTTTTAAAAATACATAAGATTTTCTGACAGTCAGTGTGAAAAATGGGCAGCTGTGCTGTTTTGTTTTAAGTGGCTGTCATACATGTTTAATTATTATGGCTATTTCTCCCATTGTCAGCATCCAAAACTCTTAGGGAAAGTCTAGCTCAGCCTTCTTAGTATCAAACATTTATACATTTCTGATGTAATAAACATGAATAAATCCTAACCACAAAAATGAGAGATGCTGAGAAGGTCTGTGGTGAGGCTCAGATGAAGGTGTGATATGCAGAACTAATTTTGATTAAGAAAAGTTCTCATGTTTGGGGGATAGAATAATTCTATTACTGATAGTCTGCTACTGCACTGCACACCTACAAATTGCCCTTGCACTGGGCTTTAAAGTTAGATAGATCCTCATTTTTAAATTTCATACAGTAGCTTATTTGTCACAAGAGGAGGGATCAGTGTCTTGGAGTGTTATACAAGATCTCTTAAGCTAATTACTTCATTAAGTGAACAACAATATATTCTTCCCTTTCATCACCTGTAATCAGACAATCTAATTCTCCAAGAATTGCAGGCAGAATGATATCTGTTCTGAAGTTTATAACAAAAATGTGTTCATAGAGGTGATCCCAGTCCTTCCATGTTGGCCCAAATCCTTTGCTGCCACACAGAACTCTAATTTCAGGAACCTTAATGTTAGACATTAAGCCAACTCAGCTTCATTACACTTGTCTCAGACACCTACAACAGGATGATGCATGCTTTCTTTTGAACTACCTTAATTTCAGTGTCTGTGTTTTTAAATGGGTGAGATGAATCCCCACAGTATGCTTCATTACAAAAGTAGTTATGTTTTATGCTTTCTTTGTATGTGTATTTACAGCTATTTGTAATGTGAGGAAAACCAAATGAAATATATTCCTTTCTCACTCAGCTAAAATTTGTTAAATGATATCCTGGAATCATGCAGAGACATGGTTCTGATATGGTTATAAATTATTTTTAGATAGGAAATTTTGAATGGATAAGTTTTCCTTAATGGTTCATATTACGTTCCCAACAAAGGCCATGAATGAACTCTAGGCAATTCTACAATGCTGAAAGAAAGCCAAATGTATTGCCTGGAGAGACAGCAGAATGTCTGGACTTAGAAAAAGCTGAGAGGCAGAAATTGTCTTGGTATGTTTGTGCATAATATGTGCTCAGTACATGACATACTTGGTGATGCTTTAATAGGGAACCTCACCATCCGCTCTTCATTTTCTCCCCTTCCATACTGCTAGGAGATGAATTTCTAGTAACAGGTCAGGGGACGCATTTTTGCTGTTGAGCTCCCAAGCACTGTGTCTCAGAATTAAAGCATATTTGGCACTGATTCTGCTTTCAGCTGCAGTAATTGTGATTGAAAGAGAAATAGAATAATTTAAGTGGATTCAGAGCAACATTGTCATAACTGAGGTCCTGTGGCCATGCATACTCTGGAAGCACCCAAGCGCTGTGTCAGTCTAGATATCCATTCTGCAAAAACTGAGCCAGTCTGTTTGGTGGTGGATGATTTCTTGTGCTTGATCCATCTCTGTGAGTAAGAGCTTGGACCAACAGCATCACTTTGCTGAGGAGCTGCTCTTCCTCTCAAGGGAGCTGTGGAGCTTGAGTGGGGAAGGTGTCTCAGTGTAGCATTAAGAGACTGATTGCTATAACAGTCTTGGATTGAGCCTCAAGTATCAGAGGAGACATATGCTGAATGTTTCTGCCGGGTGTTTCAGTGGGACTCAGGAAATGGCATATTTATGCATTTATAGTGCTTTCCCCATCCTCTTGTTATAGCTTAAAGCTAGAGACATCTGCCCACCCTATCTCCTGAAAATGCTGTCTTACTTTACAGCGGCAAAATGCAGAAATGTTTTGAGAAAAAGTAGAATGTAATTAACCTACCCACTCGAATAATAACATAAACGTCACAATTCGTTCCTTCAGAACATGACAAAAGTTATGACAGGCTTGGAAAGAGGGAGAATGAAAATAGACTGAGTTGCCTGTATTTGAATCTAAGCCTCTGTGAGTACTAACAAAGATCAAGCTGATGCCAGTCTTTGAGAATAGTTTGTTTCACCAAACCTGTGGAATGCAACAATGGAAGACCCATGGACTTCCAGATTTCAAGTACAACTGTAGCGATGACTACTTGGGGCAGGCCAAAAATGAACCCCAGGATTTGGGACCCTGCTAACTTCACCAGTAACTGCTCCAGAGGAAGACTGGCCTCTGACAGTGCCGCTGTGATAGTTTTCCCATACTGAGCACTCAATTTTTCTTTCAGGTAATAAATGTAATACCTTTCAAAATTTTGCAAATCCACAGCACTTCATTATGAGACCAGGCCTTGGGTGATTAATTTGTTGCAGCAATGAGGTGCTGCCTGAAAATGGACTTCTGAAGAACAAAGTAGCCCAGGCAAGTTGCACTTGGCTGTGGAAGTTTTCTCTTGTCTCTCTGGTATTCCATCTGCTCTGGTCTGGCAGGAAATTAAGAGACATTCCATGATAGACATGAAAGACAGAAAGACTAACAGGCTTGAAAATAAATAAGAGACTGTTCTTTATAGCACCTTTCAGACCTATGTTTTTATGGACATAATCATATTCTTAGGACTTGAAATTTTGTCTCATTAAGCTGGGTGAGATGATTGTCTTATGTAGTGGTACTTTTAATATCTCTCCATTGCTTTACCTTGTGATATTGTCTGTGATTTCTGTACACAATATTATGTCAATTCTGAGGCACTTAATTTCACAAGTTGCAAGGCACTAATATCAGTGATATTCAGATCAACATGTTAGCTATTAGCTATAGCCCAGCAAGGAATAGAGGAGATGAAGAGCTGAGATAGCTCCTGGACACTGACTCTTGCAAATGGACTGTGTTAAATGCCTCCATTATAGTGGGGCACAATGTGGTTCCTAAAGAGACTACCACTATTTCTGTAGTTACATAAAAATATAGTCTGTTTCTTGAGGATACAGAAAGTTTCTGATGTTTCAGTGTCAGAGAGCAGCAACAAAATGAAGCAAGGACCTAGGTAATAAAGATTATGTTATATTTCAATAGAGTTGTAAAACAAATTTCCCTGGCCTTATACAAGAGCAGTCTTTGAAGGGCAAACTTCGTTCTCCTCTCTCCTTGGGCTAACCTCTTGAAGAAGTCATTAAATATTCATTCCAACAGTAATAAAATCTCCGATTTAGGCTGTTTTGCCTTCGTGCAGGTAAGAATTTCTAGTGTCAAGAGTAAACTTAATAAAATATTGTTTGTGTGTATGGCACCCCCACTGAATAGTAATAAATGCAGAACACACTGAATGGCAGGTTAAAATTTGTTCTGGATCGTAGGTTCCTGGCCTTCAATTATTCTTTGCTATAATCATGTCCTGCAGTCTTTTTGCTGCTGTGGCTTCCTTTGTGCCATCAGTGTGGCACAGAAGCTGTGACTGAAAAGACCCCTGTTACTACCAAGGAAAATTATAATCAGAGATTAGATATAAAAAAATGTGTTGCAGAGCTGATTTAAAGTATAGATTTTCATGTATGGCTGCATACTTTGACTTCCCCTGGATCTGGAAAAAGAATTACCAACACAGAGTGAGAAAAATCTGGTGTAATCTAAAAGCAAATAGAAAGGAAAAGAAAAACCTCTTTTGAGGTTCTCAGTCAGCCTTTTAAACTCAGTGTGTCTGTATACAAAAGTTAAAACTTAAATGCTTTCCTGGGCCAAACCTTGAATACTTCTTAATTGCTATTGATGGGTCATACAGCAAACTGGACCAAAGCTCTAGTTTGCACCTCACCTGGCATATTTACTGATTATGATATTTTTCAGATAGTCAGTACGACTTTTCTTCCTGTGATGATGGTAAATGGACTTTGGAAATTATTCTGCATTATAAAAGATAAACGTTCAGTATTCATTATGTCACTCCATGGGGAAAGTATACTGAGAAACAGGGTTTGGTCTTCAGAAGCATGGCTTTATGTCTTTATTTTAGGCTTATATAACAAAAGAAAGGAGGAAAAAAGTCACCTCCCCATAAGAATCCATATTTTGTGTTATTAAAGACAGCCCCTATCTATGTTCATTGCTTCTACAAGATGACCCCCAAACCCAAAGCAGTGGGGTGGTTCTATCGTTCTGAAGGAAAAAGAAGTATAATAGTCTCTTTTGGACACTGGAAGGCTTGTGCTTTAGATTTTTTGAGAGGGAAGGCAAAAACAAAGGTGAAACTCTGTTCCTGAGAGTTTTTTTCAAGAAAAGGTGATGGCAGAATACCACAAATACTTTCCATGAGCATCTCAAGAAAATACTGAAGGTGTGAGCAACGAAAATATGCCTTACAATAGAGCCACTCCTGAGATTTATTGTAAATGCTGGATGTGACCTATGTCTTTCATAATGTGGGTTGCATCTCAGTACAGATCATGCTCCCTCCCATCCTCGGACACACAGCCTTTGTCCTTTCCTCCCAGAGATCAAATAGTATCTGTATGGCAAGCTCAGCAGTTCTTGACATGGAAAAGCACTATGTAATAAATAAGTAATAAATTAATATTTAATTAAAACTTCCTTTAATGAAAGTTAGCACCTGAAAGGTGCTGGAGAGACAGACCTATGTGACCAGTAAGCCAAGGCTTCTGTAAAAAGCCGAAGCGTACATTACAAAAAAGAAACCTGATTGTATCTCTTAACTGATCCCCATGGCCAGTGCAGGACTAACACTGCTTGGAATGTAATTACGTGGCCTGAAATCCTTGTGTGATAGTGCAGACTGCAGTCCTGTGGTCCACTGGCCAAAGGTGCAACTCTGAAATGGCTGTTTGACTTCACTTGCTCTTAGAACTAGTGTGTAGTTTTTGTTAAATACAGGTCAGGAGATCATTATGTGAATGACTGCCTGTTGGGACTGTTTCTACCTTTTCTCTAGGCAGAAATTTTTTTGCCATAGTCGCTTCCTGTCTATTTATGTTTCTGTAACATAAGGTATGCTGAGGTAAGGGTAGCTGCAACCTCTTCAGCTTTCTATGACTACTCTCTGGTTTCTGAAAAGTTAGTGGAACAAAAATTAGCTTTATAGAGGTTATATGCTCCTTGCTTGTCATTATCTATTTTGCTTAGACTATCAAGTGGATGGAAGAAGTATGTAGATTTTTGGTCATTACAGAAGTGGCTATAAGAGGTTCAATTAATTCACAATCTTCCTCTCTGCTGGCTTGCCTTGCTCTGTGCAGAGAGAGGGTTTAGTGCACTCATAATGGCTATGCTTTTGAATAGGTACATATCTAAGTGATTGGAAGAATGTTCACCTTTTCACATTCAACCCAGTTCAGCCCATGTATTAATATTCCTTGCATTTTCTTGTGCATCTCCTCAGAGAGTGGATTAAAATTAAAATTCTGCCAAGGCTAGGTAGCAGAAAGGATTAGTGAGCTAGGTCTTCACCTCGAGAGAGAAAGGTGACATGAAAATGATTGGACTGGACACATCCTTATTCTGGAAACTATTTGGACGGATAAAAAATTCTCCATGCAGCTGACAGTTTGTGCTGAAGAGATATCCAGGACCAAAACAGCAAAAAGGCTGAAGGTCAGGTTTGAAGCACAGCACATGGAGAGGGTTATACAGACTTTGCCTGTTTATCTCAAGCTATTAGCATTTCATTTTCAAGATCAACTCTTTGCTGGCAAAACTTTAAAAATTATTGTGCCCAATCCTCCCACACAAACATCCTTTCAAAAGCTTTTTAACAGGCAAAAAAAAAAAAANACAAAAAATTGACGAATGAAATAAAAATTTCTCCTGTCTCATAACTGCTTTGTAACTGAAAGGCTAAATGTAATATCTCATTTTTGAGGAAGAACTTCAATGGGATTTTCTCTTAGAAGAGCAAAGAACTATTTGAGCAATAAAAAATGAACACTGCACTACTCAATTTCATGCCTGTGTCAGATTTAGGAATTGAACATTTGGCCTAAATTGTAAGGATGAAGATAACTATTGTAAGTACAGAAAGGGGACCAGTAAATGTAATTGAAGGAATGTCCTTGCCTGCATAACTCACCTTGCAAACCTTTCACTAAGAAAGGCAGAAAATAAGCTTTAAGAACCTGTCCTTGCTTTTTGTTGCCTTATTGTTAATGTAAGGGAAAACTGGGACATACACACACATTATATACACAGTCCATTGAATGTGTGTGTGTGTAAATGTATAGAAATGATACACAAACATAGCCCCAGATCATCATCACCCTTAAATACAGTATCTCCACTATTTGATTGTTATTAGCAGGAAAACCCCACCAACAGTGCAGTCATCTGTGCTTCTGAAAAATGTAAATGTCAATTTTTGGTCTTTAAAAATTATTAAGCCTAGCAAGAGATAGCAATTTCCAGTGTTTGCTTGCTTGGTAAGATGCAGGAGAGTGAGCATTACTCCTGAGAGCTGCCATTGGTTAGCTGGAGGGAAAATGGATATCAATTATACATAATCTAAGAAGCCTCTGCATAATAATCAGGCCCAGTAGGGGCTTTGGGGCAGCTTCGTTATTCTCTTGTAAACACAAGAGCCCAGATAGACATGTCAGTCAGGAGTAGCGGCTGCAATTCTTCCTTTTTAACACCTTCACATTCTATTGCTTCAATATGCAAACAAGGCTGTTTAGCTGAGGGTTGAGGCTGTGCTAATGAGCTCCCTGCACTAACCCTGAAGTAAAAAGGTTCTGTTTCACAGCTGCTCAGAGACTAGCTCCTCTGGGCATGCTCAGGTATTGGAAAATAATTCCTTTTAAACAGAGAAACGCCAATCAGGATTTCTTGCATTCTCTTTTCTTTTCTCAGCGTGTTAATGCAATTACCTCATAACTTGTGAACTTTTTTTGGTGGTGGAAAAATGTTTTGTCTTTGAATTATGTATTTTTGTCACCAAAAAGAAGAGAGGACTTGGAAAATTTAGCAGATGTGAAAATCATATCCTCCCTTTATTCCTGGAGGAGCATAACTAAAGGTAATTTTCACATTTGCTTCTTAAACCTCGATGTATTTCTCCATTTCCAGCATAATTTCCATTTCCTTTTAGCCGGTCCATGTCAGAAGTGACAGAGGCGGCTCCTAGGACAGTGCCCCAACTTGGTTCCTGCTTGACACTTCTGTTGGTTTAGGACCTTGAATCTGTCCTTAAGCTAGGTTTCAGGGCATTGCTGAACTTAACCAACTGCATAATCGCCTTGGTAAAGATATGCAGACCCCATGATAGTCCATTATGGACAAGCCAACATTTACAACTCATGATACGAAACATGGCGATCTCTCAAATATCCAATTATTCTTATGAATAAAGTAGTTTTCTGCCTGGAATAGTCAGAAATCCCCGCTGGGTTAATTTAGTGCCTGATAGAAATCATTTGGGTTTTCTGTTTAAAATAGGGCGGCGTATGATTTCTGATACAACTCTGTGAGATGCTCCCTGTCTTCCCTCATTCATTCACTGACTCTTCCTCAGGACCGTGCCTTCTAGCAACATGACACAGGAGAGCAGACCTACAGGCAGAGCCACAAAAATGTCTGTCAAGTGCAAGTTACAACCATCTCAAACCGCAACGTGTTCCTATGAAGAGAGACGGCACATTTGTAATATTTAGCAGTCGAATATTGAGATCTGCTCTTTTTCACATTGTTATTGGTTGGATTTCTAATGACTGTCTCCATGTGTGACAATTCACATTACTGAGTCAGTGGGAAAGTCTTAGCTTTGTAATACTTCAGCACTTAAATTATTTATTATGTTAGGTTTATGGCATATTAAAACCCTGCTTAGACAGGTAGAGCCAACTCCCTTCTGCCTTGCTGGAGCTCATTAAATGGCCATCATAACTGGACGGACTTAATTGTGTTATATCCAAATAATTCTGTCATTTGGATTCAAATCCAAAGCAAATGGCCTACCCATAAATCTCACTTATTTGACTGTGACTGGCAAATGATTATAGTATGCTGTAAGCAGTTTACTTATGGCGAGTTAGAAAATTTACAAGTAAAATTAAGAAACTGAAATAAGATGTGACTTTGTTTGTTTCAGAGTGTTTTTAAATTATGCCATCCCATTTTAGTACTATTATCCTCAGACAGCAGAAAACTCATTTATTCATCTTTTTTAGGGCATTTAAAAAATAATAGTTGCCAGTGGTTACATTTATCTGTAGTTTAGAATTCAAATTTTCCAGCTCAGAGAGTAAGTGACGAAAAAAATATCTACTTTTGATTCAGGTCGCCTTTCCAAACGTCAGTGTGCAACTCTTCAGTCCACTTTGCATGGTCCAAGTGATGAGCTTTTAAGCACTGTTATTATGTAATTATTCTATTGCCTTACAGCTCTTGATAAGGAAGAATGCTGAAGTAATTAAAAAACTTTTCTGGGACTCAGAGTACCCTCTCTTCTGAAACGTGTCTGTGTCTTTTTAGACAAGTCAATTGACATTAAGGTTTTACAGAACACATTTAGGAACTCAGATGCTTTTGCAAAAGCTCTCCAGGTGCTTCCTCTTCATGCAGTTATTATCTCTTACAGCTGGGGTATGGGTGTTGCAGAGGTCTGTGAGCCAGAGGAGTGCCCTGCTCCAGCATCCATGGAAAGGTTTGACAATGATAACGTCTTTCTTTCCTTCATTTTGTGTTTTGCTTTATCAATTTATACTTCAAGGAATTAGGACTAGAATGTCTTATGCTGTGACTATGTGGTAAAAAACACCCTCAGGTTTGAAAATACCATTCTGACTACTAGTTTTCTACCAGCCATCTATAAGGTAAGGACATCTATACACTGTCATTTGCTTCCTATAGAGGTGAGATTAATCTCATATAAATATGAAAAAATCCCAATTAAATCCTTTAACTGCACTCATATACAATTTACCATTGACATTTTTGGTATTACAAGAGATAACAACAGGGTTATGACACCAAAGCAAACAAAACATTCTAAAAATAGTAAACTGTGTAGTGTATGAAATAGTGAACTGTGGTGTATGATTGGGGGATTGTGCAGTGGTTTTATATTTGATTTTGATAGTTGAAACAAGGAAAGATTGAGCCATGCAAAGCTGTATCTATAACACTAATTTTTGCATTGTCACCAAAGTACCAATAATTATTACTTCATTCTATTAAAAAGTACCTTGAATTGTGATTCAAGTGAGTGATATTCAACAAATGGACTGAGAGAGTCCCAAAACCCAGACATTTTGTATCAGTTCACTGAATAATTTCCTAATTCTCTAGGATTTTGCAGAAAGTTTGAAAGTTCTCATCATGCAAACTGCTTGTTTGAAAGGTTAAACATAAAAAATAAAGGACAATAGAATGCATTTAATCACTCTTGGGACATTTCCCCCTTCTTTCTAATCACATATAAAAACCTTTCTGTGTTTATTTCTTAGACTTTATGCACATATCTGTAACAGATCATAGGCAGTACTGACTAGCTGGATATTTGGTTTTGATATTTAATTTACCGTTGTATATACAAAACAATTAAAAATAATGTACACAAATATTACTATAGAAAACACCCTGCTTCCTATGCAACCAGACTATTGGAGGCAAGGCATTTAGGTGAGGTGGCCCAGTAGCCTGGTGGGAAACAGCAAAGTCTGTTGTGCAATTCTGAGCTGTGATATACATTTTTCATTTGATTTAGAGGGCACAGGTTGTCCCAGTTCAGGCCTACTAGCCATGGGCTGATTTGGGAGGTGGGTATCTATGTAAAAGAGGATTTTGTTCTCTTCTCTTGAATATATCTGAAATAATTGATTCTGTTTGGCCACGCAAAAGGTTGTCCACCTTGGCTTGGGAAACGGCATGGACCTTTGTTGTGCATTTGAAGACAAAATATTCTGATAGTGGGATAATTCAATTTCCCTAGGAAAATAAGCAGAGCTCCCATCAGTAAGACAGCAACAAGGGAAAGAGAATAATGCAATAGACTTTGGGGTAAATGCTGTGGCTGCCTGCAGTTGGGGTGGGTGTGGAGACAGACTTGGCCATGATACCCATCAATGTGAATCACCATTTCACTGGTGGGAGGCAGGTACTGCTGTGCATGAACCTCTTTCTGGGATCCTGGTGAGTCTAATACTGGCTTTGTTATAATACATACATTAAGATTATTTATTGTTTTCCTTCCATTGAAAGAAAGGCGATTTGGTTTCTAATTGGTTTCATTAAATACTTTTAGTCCGTGAATGTTTTCAAATTAAGCACTGACTTCATAAAATCATTCCAGGTACTGTTTTAGCTGGAGGTCATTAATTCTATTTTTTAAAGTATTAATACAGAAAAAGGAACTTTGTTCTTTGTCTCTGTCTACTAAAGTGCCTGAAGTGAACTTTTTTCCCTCTACTCCTGCTAAATTACTAATTAGTTCAATGTACCTCAGAGATGACAGCCTTTGAGATTGGCAAAACTTGTGTTTTGAACAGAAGTTTATTAAGAGGGTAGTTGGTGCTCTTGATGACAGATTTCAGGAGAAAATTATATTCCTTTTTTTTTTTTCCTTAAGCAATATCACAGAGTAAAGCAGTTGATTAAAACAGACACAGTGTAATCAAAATTGTGCAATAGGCTAAGTTTAACACAATAAGAGAGATCTCCTGCCTCGAAGGAAAACATTATATATCTTCTCATGGGAAAGTATTATTGATGTGTGCAATTTCAACTCCTATTGGGTAGTGTTAGGTTGAGTGGAGTGGTTGTCTCTGTTGGCGCCAAGCACAGGACAGGTGAAGTTGCATAGGAAATGTGCACCCCACCACTTTGGCTCCTCCCCTGCACAGAGAGGAGAAACAGGAAAGCCAGGCCTGAAGCAGTTGGGTAGGACTGCAAATAGTATTCTTGGAGTGCTTGAGCTCAGTCTGTCTGTCCTGGGGTAGATTTGCTGAGGAATTAAAACACTGATTCACAGCGCACATCTTAAAAGCAGAAATGCTTATTCGTGCACTTGAAAAGGTGGAAGATGGGAATATTAGAAAAATACTTTCCCACTTCCATCATGCTCCCTTTCAAATGTATTGTGGAGACCCAGCTGATATTGTGCAAGTAACCAATTTAAGTAATTTGTTTGCTATTATTTGATAAGTCATTGTATATATCGAAGAAGGGCTGAAAGCTAAGCCATGAAATTCTGGCTGTGCTGAGTATCACACACCTGTCTATGATTTCAGCCTTTACCTGGAAAGACTACTATGCAGTTGTATTTTTAGATGATCTGTCGTCTTTTGTAAGTCTTCCTTGTTTAGCTTAGTTTTTTTCAGTTATTTCTTCAGGAAGCCTGGGGAGTTGGGAAGGAAAGACAGTGGATGCTAAGAAAAGTCTATACTTTGTGAGCACAGACGGTGTTTCAGATATTGAAACCTTCTCCTTGCATGCACTCACCATTGTTCTAAACAGTCTTGAGGAAGGAAAAAATAGCTGTGGTGGAGAGTGTTTGAAATCCACTGTGAACCTGAATCTTCACACGTAGAGCAATAATGTTTATTCCCCAATGGCTGTACTCACTTTAGAAAAAAATGCAGCTTTTGGGTAATATAACAGGTATCCATTTGGTATTGATGTGTTTTGGAATTAATTAATTTAAATAAGAAAACTGAAGGTATTTGTTTAGTGACCTTTTCATTCTGGCACTTTTTAAAATGGGGACATGATGAGTAAAAGCAGCTTTTCCGATAGTCTAAGATTATTTTACTTTTGCTAATCTGCCTCCAGAACTGGCCCTAGCCACTAGGAGACCTTATGGTCACATCTTCCATGGCCTCCAGGGGTGGGTCTTGAGAAATCTCTTAATTTTGAACAACCCTTACCTCTCCCTCCTTCCTCGCTTTGCCTCCAAGCCAGCGATAGCTTGCATCACTAAATGAGATTGTGCCGTAGCCCTCCAGGGGATTAATGCTGGAAAAGAAAATAAACAGAGGATGGTGGCTTCTCAGGCTATTTCTCAATTCTGCGCCACGCTGGAATGACTTTTTATTATCTTTTCGGTGGTTTGATTGCACGTAGAAAGAAAATGATAGGGAAGCAATGAGCAGTGAGGAAGGCCATGGCCACAGCCTCTTGAGCCCCTGCAAAACCGCAGGACCTCCTCTTGCGTGCTCATTCCCATCTACCTCCCAAAATCCCAGTGTTTCAGTCCAGAGGCTTCTGCCAGAAATCTCACTGCTCCTCTAAGGTGCTCCCTGGCAGAATGCATTTTACTGATTCTGGAAAATCAAATTTGCCTACGAGGCTGGAGTGCTTTGAGCTAAGTCTAGGTAATAGTATCAGTTATCTCTGACATTATTGTCCCAGTCAGCAAACTTGCATGAGGTCCCAGAATGGCCCAAGACTGGATCTGAAGATCCTAGTTATGATCCAAGACATCTGTGTCTTCAACATTCCTTTTGCCATCCAGGACTGACAATCCTGCGACTGTGTTTGAAATTGAAAAGAAATTTGTGCTTTTATGTCTTAGAAATTTGTTCAAGTAGATTACTGGCATTAGATCATTCAAGTTAGATATTTTGAACATCTCTAGACTTCATTTTACGTTTCAAAATTATACCCTATGGAAACTTATTTTTCCACATATGAGGATTTGGATACAGTGTAAGAGGGAAGACTTTTTTTGGTTTTTTTTTTACTTCCATGTGTCAGAAGGAAAGGTGTTGGAAAACTAAATACACTGTGGAATTAAGAGTCACTATTGCACTCTCTGCTGTGGGTAACTGCAGTGGAGGGATGGAAGAACATTCCCTAGACTGTCCCACAGATAAGGTGCATCGGGGCTCTGTGATAATAGCTTTTTATCTCTGATGTCCCCCAGATTTTGCTAGACTCACCAGGACAATGCTTTCTACCTGCAGGGAGTCAGCTGGCTTACTGAAACAAAATATTTAGTATGAGCTTTTCAGGGAATTTCTCCTTTCCATAAATCCTTTTCACAGATTCATATAACTCTCACAGCTGCCACTGAATTCTTCAGCCTTTGAGAAAAAAACTCTCTCTTGAAAGCAGAGGAACAATGCTGGGAGGGGGAAGGTGGCTCTGTTTTTACTGATTTTTGTTAAAGACTGCCTATGTTTGGCAGGACTCTCCTTCCCCCACCCTGTCTTTCCCATACAAAGGTCAAGTGCAACCACAAACCACAGTGAAAAGGCTTAGTAGGCTCAAAAAGCTTAGAAGCTATAAGAATGGTGACTGGGATACTGAGTCCGGATGGAAGCCCGGAGCTTGGCCAAGAGTGTGTCTGAAATGAAGTAATTTCCCCTCCAAATGCATGACATTGTTCCTGTGGGGTAGAGTTCCTACAATCCCTGCGACAGAAACTGCAAAAAAGTTTGTGCTTAAATGACCCTCTGAAAAAGAACCAGGAGAGGAGTCACACTCCAGTGTGATGATGAGGATGTTTACCTGTGCCTCCAAATACCCTGAGAAGTGGCCTGGAGTAGTTTATAGCACCCTTATAGGGGCGTGCTCTGCTGAGGACTGTCAAAAAAGTCTGACCTCAAATCCCAGAAGCAGAGGAAAGAACTGTAGTTTGGAGGTTATAAAGTATGCTCTAGTGACTAAATTAGTGGATAAACCAGTGCAGCTTATCTTGCAACATATTTATGAACCCAGTCCTTCCTTTCCTTGGTCTTTCCTGACAAGTGCCTTTAGATGTTTCATTTTGTCTGCAAGGAAACATTATGTACAAATGGGAGAAGATGTCTTTATCTTTTAGTTTTGGTATGGAAAATAATTCAAAGTATCTCCAATTCAGCAATTTTTTTTCCTATTCTGTTGTTTTCATGTAGATTTGGGTGGAAAGGGGAAAGAATGGGTTCAGCAGTCAAATGTAGGATTTAACTGTGTGCAGAGCTGTACTCTCAACTCACATAAGCCCTTTTGAAATACCATGCTTTGTCCTCACTAAAAGGAAAAGCTGTTCCTTCATGTGCTAGTTAACAAAGGTTAAGTAAAACATATTACAATCTGAATTATACAGGGCTGTTGCAGCTTGCTTGAGTGTTAGCAGGTCAAAGAGAACACTGTGTCCTTGATAATGTTTTAGTTTGACCTGCTAACAAATGTTAATACATCTGTCTTGTTCAGTGTGTTTTTGTGTGTGAATGTGCATGTATTTAAGGACTAGAAAAGAAATGCTATATGTCAGATGAAAGTCCTTCAGAATTAAGCAAGTGTCATTTAAATGGGAAGCAATAAATCACTGAGCATACTAGACATTCCCATAGATGATATACTGTTTTACTGAAGGCTTTCTAGACAATATATGTGCAAATATTCTTCAATTTTCTAAGCATTTCCGTATATAAATCCATTAAATGATAGGCAACCCAATAAAGCAGCAATTGGCTGTCTTCATCAAAATGTTGATAACATGCACTAATTTTTGATTCAGGGGAATATTAGCAAATAAATGACAGCCCTATCAGTTTTTAAATTCTGCTAGCAAATATTCAAAGTGAGTCTTATTGTCTTAAGAACTTTTCATTATTTTTTCCAAAAAGTGTAGCAAAAAGTATTACTTTTGTTAGCTTCCTGAGAGTAAATATTTGTCCAGCGCTCCTTGGTTGTATGCTACTATTGCACTAGCAGTGATCACTGACTCAGCTGTACTACACGCTTTGAAAAGACTCAGAAGGAAGAAAATCCTTCATTACACAACTCACAGTTTTTAAGTACGAGACAGACACAACTGGCAGGTCCATTGCAACCAGAGGGAGCACAAAGAAACTGCAAGACAATGCAGGGCCGCACGTGTGGCTCAGGGCACTGGCTGCCTAGACACTGTCAGGGACTTCAAATATGAAAATGTTTGTGAATTTAAGGTGTAGGCAACGTTTTGCTGGTCCTTGTGAGCTAGCAGGAGTGGGCTGTTGAAGGCAAAGGTGAGGAGTTCATGGCTGATGAGATAAAAAGTGGGAGTGCTGGAGGTACACACAGCAAGGAGCAAGGTGTTAAAAGCAGATAGTCCAGGAAATGGTTGCAAGGCTGGGTGCATATGGAATATCTTAAGCGGTTATAATGAGATGACATTAATGAGTGTTCTAGCAGTAACCCAATATTGCTACTTTGCTCTGTGATGCCTTTTCTGTGCCAAATTCTTCACCTTTCAATGCCCTTTTCTCCAAAGGGGTCTTCTTTACACTGCAGAAGAAAACAAAGGTCCTCTGAGAGAAATACATTGCTCTAACCACTATAGAAGGCAATCATTGCACACCCCCAGAACACATTTTTCTAGTGGAGGAGGGAAAAGGAAAATAAAACAATTGCGGCTGTAAATTGAACAACTATTTTTGAGGCACTCTGCAGATTTTGGTTTTGTTTTCTATTTTTTTAACTCTTTGTCCCTCTTATTTTACAGAATAAAAAGCTTTTCAAATTATTATTAGCAGGCAGAATATCTTACTGTGTTGTCTACAAATTCTGGCACAGTAAAAAAAAGTCTGTTTGCTAAAGCATATGCTATTTTCCACTTAACTAAAGAGATGAAGTTACAACTATGCTGTGATGTTTTATTTAAAATAAAAAATAGCAGGCTATCAGCACAAGCCAATTAAATAATACCTCTTGTCTCCAGATTAGCCTACACACATCTTTATATTTATATTTTATTTGGTAAAAAAAATCAGCCTTTATTTAATATAATGAGACTCAGTATTCCAGAAAGATTATCATTTCGCTGTTGCTGGAAGCACAAAAACAAATTATATAAAAAACCCACAACAAACCAGCAGTTCCACACATTAGACATTTTAGAAACCTGTAACACATCAGCATATGGTGTCCTTAGATTTTCACTGTCCACAAAACAGTAAATATGTAAGAGTGACCAAATATTCAAACTGACAAGTGGGGCATGCAGGTGAGCACTTCAGCTATTCTTGTGTCCTTTCACTGATGCTGAACCCATCATGCTCAAAATAATTCTTTCTGAACAGGTGAATTGTCTAATCCATCATCAATGCCTGGGCCTGTTTAATTTTTTAAGAATTGTCTGCAGCTACACAGGAACAGCACGCTATCCATTATAACTCAGCCTATAAAAGGCATTTACAGTGGGCCATATTTTCAGTAAGAGTTAGACTGGATGGCTTTCTGAGTATTTTTTAAAAATTATTTGTTCTATAATTCTGTATTTAATTCTGGGCTTTAATCAATATGTCTACGCCAAAGGAGAGTGCTTATGAATTTTTCCAACATAGCATATAATTTTGATTCATGACCTGATTCTTTCTTGGGAGACCTACACCCTTTCTATGTAAATCAATATTTTTCAACTGACTTCTGTGAAATTGTATCACTACAAGCCAAGTATGAACCTGGTCCATTTCTTCCATTAAAATTAATGGAAGAAATATGTGTCCAAATGACCTAGAATACTTTGAATCTGTATTCTCTTGAGTTGTGTGAAAACAATGTTTTAATGCTATATATCTTATTATACATTGTTTGTGTAAGTGTGTGTTAAATGTGCTGAGTGGCCTAAATGTAAACTGTGATTGATTATTCCCATATGAGCCCAGTCTACTTCTAACCCGTTGGTAAGGATATAATATAAGACTGTCTTCATCAAGGACTTGGCATCCTCTCGAAAACTGGATTTCGATAGGATAGCAAGAATGAAAATGGTAGAAATTTGGAAGTTAATCGACTTTAGCCAGAAGTCACAGCTGGCATGAGCCTAGCACTCCACACTCAAAAAAATCTGCATTCATCTGCTTTAGGAGCTGACTAGACATGTTATACAAGCCAGAAGGAGTATGTAGCCTGTTAAAGTGTGTGTTTCTAAGAGAGGGTACAGTATACTGAAATACTAAAAATCTGACATGTATCACATAATTAATGAAACACAAAAATTAACAAATTAAAAGCCAGACTAAAAGGATGTCATATTCTTTGACCGCTGTTATTTCTTTAAATTAAAAATGTTGAAAAAATGTTAGGACTTTTTATTTCTCAGAAAGCATTTTTTAATTCAAAGGAAGACAATTTTGGGGACTAAATAACTCTACTGTCATCTTGGTAACTATGCATTTTCGTTTCTGTTTTGATTGTAGTTTTAGTTGAAAAAATCTGGGAAGCTGAAACATTTTCTCTAGCACTGATATATCTGAATCTGTCAGGAATGGCCTGACACTTGTCACTTTTCCATATCTCCAGCGATGCTGAAGCTTCCTCATTGGAGATTTACACGTAACATAAGCAATTATATCCCAGGGTTTTAAGGAATTTCCAGGGACCCTACATCCCTGCAGTGCACTGAGGTTTGTGTGCAATGACTATTGATCTCTGCCAGTCACGCAGACCATCACTTCCTTGGGAAAGACGAATTCTGAACTTCTGGTCCTTGCTCCCAACACTGTGGGTTACTTGGTCTTTTAATCTTTTCTCAGCCCACTGAAGGTCACACAGGAGGAACCAGTGGACAGCTGCGGGCTTGGGAACTAGGAGGATTTTTTCCATCCTAGCTGTCACTCTTTGCAGAAGCAGCAGGGACAGAGTTCTGTTAGCAGTGGTAATTCTGAGTGGGGTGGTCTGGGGGCATCTTTAGTGAACCCACAGTATAGCACATGCTCCTAGCAAGAAATAGAAAATAAAAGATTGAGTTAAAACTGTTTTTTCATCAGATCATTCTAACACTTGGTAACGATAATATTACTTATGACTAAATTTTACAGATGAGGAATGGCTTAACCTTTATAAAGTTTATCTAATTATTGATGTGCATTTATTTTCTTGAGTATCATTTTTAATTTCAAGCACAAATAAATACTGGCCTTAGTTGTAATATGTGTGCTCTTTTCTGTTCCCCTGTATTGTTATTAGGGAGTTCCCTGGTTACATGTGGTTTTTCACATCTGTCTGCTAAATTAGAGCTTACCATATAAAATTTAGCTCTTGGGAGCATTCTTTGGATTTATGACGTTTTCTTGGGGCAACCTGGATCTGCAAAGCAACAGTCAGTATTCTTGTTTTGTTTTTTTTTTTTTTTTTTCTAAATTGCAGAGCGTACATGAAATTTCCAGTGAAATCAGTCCTATTTTATTGTTATATTGGGAGTCAGAGTTTTCACCCGTTATTTTCATGCAAAATAGAGTTTAACCACATATTTTTGTACAATACAGCTTTGCAAATGCTCTTCACATCTATTTAGCCCCATGCTGACAATTCTAAAGACAAAATATATCTATGAGTACACACAGAATTTGAAATCTGACGTCTCTAAAACATCACACTTCAAGCCTGAGAAATATCAGTGAATTTTTTTCCATTTCTTTTACATAATTTTAAAGTCTGTATTTACACTAGAATGGAAACAAACTCTGAAAAGGAAAATTGAGCATCTATAACTAGACCTCATATATACTTCAAAAAAAGGAATATCAAGGTATATTTGGGCTATCTCAATAAATGTTGTTATTATGATATCAAAGTTTTGCCATATTTTAGAAGACAGTCATAAGGTATATTTTTATACACCAGTGAAACCATGCCCTATAGCAAATACATCCATAATATTGCTATACAACTCAATGACGCTGTAAATACCCATGAAAGGTATTATGCGTTTTAGAAAAGTACACAGTAATGTGTATTTTACCTCAAAAAGCAGTGAAAAAATTATTTGTTGGTATATGGAATATTTAATCAACAAGATACATCAAAACAATAATAAAAATGCTCAGACAATCTGTGATCTAAATCAACAGACGA
The DNA here is from genome assembly GCA_013396735.1 of Grallaria varia. Classification (NCBI taxonomy): domain Eukaryota; kingdom Metazoa; phylum Chordata; class Aves; order Passeriformes; family Formicariidae; genus Grallaria; species Grallaria varia. The sequence continues at coordinate 1,365,777 of VWZG01000461.1, forward strand.
TAGTTTTTTAGCACTGCCAATATGTTTCAGCTTAATTTCTGTAACCAAACACTAAAGAATTTGCAATTTTAAAGGGGCATCTTGCAGTAGGTTTAAACAGAGGTGATCAGCTTTTTTTTCACTAGAAAACTAGGTTAAGGGAAAATAAAAGGTATTTTCCAAATATATAAAAGCATATTAGACATATTATTACTTTCCTGAAATTTAAAATATATTTTAAAAATCTAAAACCATTAAGCATTCTTCACTCAACTTTTGTAGTAGTAGGAAACTGTAACAGAACTAAGTAGTAGGAACTAAAATGCAAGAGAAAAATTTCCTTCGTTCTTGTTTCTTGAAAAGAAATCAATGGAAATATAAAATTTTTCAATATTTTTCAGGAAACTTATGTGCATTCCTTCCTGAGGAATGTGCAATGTAGCAGTCACAGCTAACATGACACAAGTGCTGGGTGACATCCTGACAGCAGAGGAGTCACTGGGATAACAGTCCAAATTTCCTTCATGCGTTCCAGCTTCAGTTCTAATCCTATTTAAGCCAGTCTTGCCTTTCTCAGAGTCCTTTCAAGTTGATATTTTCCATGACTAGTGAGTCTGTTTTGAATTTTCATAAAACGTTATAGGGGCTACTTGTATTATGACAGTGTGAGAAAGATACACTCCTTTTGATACGATTTCAAAATACATGTTCAAATGAATAAAGAACGCAATTGATGCCAGCTTCAAACTTAGCTAATTTCGTTGTTCTTGCAGAAGAAAATAAATTAGCTTGAGCTGAAATTAAGTTATTCTATATTAAATATACTAATGTTGGAATATTGCATGGAGATTTAGGTGATTTACCAAAGGTCACCTGGAAATCTGTAAGAGGGGTAAGACATTAACTGAACTCCTGAGCTGTTAAGTACTTAATTGGTTTTGGACAACTTGGTTTTGATTGCAGGATTCCATGCAAAGATTATATACCCAAATTGAAATTGGCTCACTTTCGTCACGATATTAACTTGTCCAGATAGAATCTTCTACTAGTCTCAACCACAAATTGAGTAACACAAGCATTAAGAAATTAAAATGAATAGAAATGCTTCATATGTTTCTATGTCAGTGAGTTCTGGGTATGCAAAATAATTTCAATGGAGTTCTATAAGAGAAGACCATGGACCATTAACTTTTGGAATTTCCTGGTCTGTATGGTTGATTGAGCAATCTCAATGCGACCTTTGACGTTAGACTTTGCATTTAGCCATGTATATATTTTATACACTTTCCTATGCTTTATTATAACCTGTGCAGGGTATTTTCATTTCTGAAATAGTTGGAACGCATGATTTTTTTTTTTTTTCTAGCAGGGGAAAGTTCATAGAGTCCATGTAAAGTGTGTATCTAGTTTGCCAAAGCATATTCAACTCTGAAATTTTCAGCAACACAGGTTTTGCTTCTGGCATTCAATATGCATGTAAGGCATGTCTGGTTTCCCATCATATAGGAGAAAAAAAAAAAGTCTTTGTCGATCACAAGTTTTAAACTTTAGCTCTGATACTATTGCATGTTTGTGTGGGGCGTCCTAGGTAAGTGCAGAGTTAGGCTGGAGTCAGTGGTGTTTGTGTAACCCACCAACGAGCATTGGTTAAATATGCCACTCTGCCTGTTCAGAGTGTGTAAGCTGATGATGGTCTCTGCCTTAGAACCTTGCCAGTCTAACTGTGGGTGCATGCCTGCTGTTCTGGTGGTCTCAGCTTAAATTTAAGATAAAGAGCCATCATATTTGTGAGTGCACAGACATATTTTGCTGTGTTCACCTGAGAGCCACCCTTTGAAATAATGTGTTGAAGGTAGAATAGGTAAAAATAACCCTTAGAAGGTTCACAACTCACAAAGTACGCTACAGTAACCCAAACACACAGTCCCAGGGCTGTGAGACCGGTGCCCAAGCCGAAGACATAGCTCAGTATTCACCTCTCTTCTGGCAGTTCCATTCTCCTACGCCAGCACTGACTGTTTTTGCAACAGCCAGGAGTCAAAGTTAGCTTTGGAGCCCTGGACCTCAACTCTTTTTAACCACACTTTCCTTTTATTTATTTATCTGATGAAATGCTTTGACATGTGCTATTTTTCATTGACCACTAGGGAAAAATAATTGATTTTAATTTTTATTTTTTTTTTAAATACAGCAGGCTTATCATCTTGGCTCTGCTGAGAAATAGTTTTTACACTTTACTTATTAACAGTCCTGTGTTAGGTTGTTGAGATTGTGTACTGAGGACTGCATAGAAAAGCATCTTATTTATTACAACACCTGAAGCCAATGGTTTACTAAGTCCAGCCTTCATAACAGTTATAACAGAGGGAGGTGACCCCTTTCACTCTCCAGTCTCTCTGCATCTGTAAAGTGCATTATACTCAGCAAAATATGACATATTGGGGAGCAATTTAGATCACAAGCGTGAGATCCAATTGCATTTAATTTGTATAATCTAAACAAAAAAAGCAAAGAAAGTAAACCTTACAGCATGTCAATCAGGGAATAAAAAAGCCTCCTCACTGGCATGGAATGAAAGAGCTATAGAGAATGAGTCTGGGCACTGGACGTACCTGATTTTGCTAACTTCATCCAAAAAATAAATCAGCTCTGTCTTGTTGAACCTGCATCCAGTCAGGGTGCAACAGAAAGGAAAAAGAGCTTTTGAGGAATGCTAAGGATGTGGCCTATAAACTAAGACATTCCTCAGTGGCTTTAAACAACTTAGCCTAAGGCTCCATAGCACTTTGGCCGTAGCAGCTGCAAGAACTCTGTTCTGGCTAATTATTGAATATTTCGTTTGTTTCTTAATGTTCCTGTTTCAGGGCCTTCTGTTACCCATGCTGAGCTCTGTGCTGCTGGGATTGTATTAACTATCTAGCTTGAAGATAACTACACAACCTGCAACAGACATCCCTCAGCAGCATGAGGGTCTTATGTAATTCACTTAGGATTGAAATCTGCTCCTTATTTTGTATAAGGAATGACATATAATTGGCTGTGCTCCAGAATGTGCCCTGGTTGCATTTGAGAGATGGAAGGTTTCTTATTTCTTTTTCCCCAGACCCGTCTCGATTCAGTGCTGCAAAAGAATAACTTAATAATTTGGACTGTGCAATGCTAATAAAAATCTTTTCCTTGAGAAAGATGGTTTGAGAATATTATATCTCACCAAAAAGAATGATGATTTGTTCACTCGCTTTAGTCCAAAATGAAGGCTCTTCTGGCATCCTTAGGTGAATGTCTCTGAGCAGCTTGGCTAGCATGAACCTCCACAGGCTGGGGGAGTGAAGAGAAACCTTAAGGGAAGAATTTAGAACTGTTACTTTGCCACTACCTGTCTCTGATTTCTATAGATGCTGGAATAATTAGGTGGTTAGGAGAGGGTGTTTCATTGTAATGTACTCCACAAAACTGCTTTTAATAAGAAAAAGAGTTCTAGCAGTTTCTCTTTGCAAAGCAAAATTCTTCAAGGAAGAATCATATTCTACCCTGGGAAAATTACTTAGGGAAGGATGCAGCAAAAATGTGTTTTGCTCACAGCAAAATTTGTAAACCTGGAATGGATGAGAATAACATATTTCTGTGCTGTTTGAAATTGGCAAAAAGCCAGGTTTTTCTATTTGACTTTTTTAACATTTATGCAGTTGTGTAGAATATGGGAGAGATAAACTACTGGCATGAAGTTTCATGAAAGTGGGTAAGGCTACAGAATGAAATACATCATGGATTGAATTTTTCTTGCACTAATGTATTTAATTTAGGTAAGCTAAGAGCCAGTTATTTACTCCAGTGTCATAGAGTTGAGATTAAAGCAGGAGGCTTTAGCATGGCTGAAATATGATGTTACAAGAGACTTTTTGACTTCATTAATTACTTTTAAAGTGCTGGAAAAAAAAAAAAAACAACCTGCTATAAGGAGTCCAAACAAAGGCAAAATATGTAGTTACATATAACCTTGTCTGAAGTTTGTTTTCAGGGAAGGAAGTAAGTTCTCAAATAAAATTAATTAGGAAACTGCCATATCTTAAAAATCAAAGTTAGATTCCTTCATTGAAGAATTAAGGAATTAATGCAATTAATTTCTCCTTGCCAACATTAAAGAAGCAATGAAAATGAATATAGAAATTATTCCATGGAAAATGGAGATGGAATGTATGAATATTTAGGTATTTCTCATCAGTGATCTGAAAAAAGTGTAATGTAAATAATTCTTTAGTATTAATTTTTAAATGGCTAAGCTTAAAGGAAGGTCAGTGGCTCGAGTACACATTAACATGTATTGTAGCTCCTCTGAACTTGCTGCACAATTGTGTTTCAGCAAGTTAGATTTCACAGAAAGGTGAGTGGAGTTGAGTGGAATCTCTTCTAGCCTCAGGGCTCCAAGCTGATTTTGAAGAACTGTGCAGTTGTGCCACCTGTTTGAGCTACTAGATAATCCAATTATTGTATATTTAATATCAAAGAGATATGACATGTAAAGCCTGATAGTATTACCCCCAAATTTTTGCACCAAGCTATATGTGTAAGCTTGGGGATCTTGCAATGTGTCTGTTGCTGTGCTGTATGAATTCCAGCTCCTAATTAGGTGCCTCCATCCCTCACATACCCATGTCTGTCCAAGGGGGAGTGTGTGACTCAGTGTGGGACTTAAAGGAGCAGTGAATTGCCCAAGGCAGCCCTTGGAAAATGCCAAAGAGAGGCATAGCACCTCTGTTTCTCGTAGCTTCTGTCTGATGCTGTGTGGTCGATGTTGGTGGCACTGGAAGGGAGCAGGCACTGCAGCTGTCACCCAGTGGTGGAGCCCAGGAGCTCAGACACAGCGATGGGTGCTGGTGGTGCTTCACTGGGCATCAGCCATGGCGGTGTCAGCCCAGGGCAATGGAACCTCAGCACGGCCGATCAGCAGGTCGCTGCTGCACAGAGAGGCTTGGCACAGGAATGGTGGGCTGGGGGTGTGTTTGACACATGAAGTCCACGAAGTGTTTCTGAAGTGAGCAGGAAATATTGTAGGGACTGACTGCTCATGTATTGCTCACTGATTTTTGTTGCTGAATCTGTCCCTCAAATAGTTAAGCACAGTGAATAGTAACATAAATCAAATGTCTGCAACACTTTTGTCTAAACTTCCAGTAACCCAGTATTTTTACAGTTGCAACGTATATAAACATAACAATTTCAGAGGAGGTCAATGATTTGGAGTAAGAACATTTCTGACTGTTATTTTTATGCTGTACACTCAGGTAAATTGATAATGTTGATAAAAGTTTAGGAGCTTCAGCAACTAATCTAAGCAAATGCATGTAATTGATTAATATTTTGAGAAAAAAAAAAATGTTTTCTTTCTTATTTTTCTTCCTTATCCAAACCAGGATCAGAAACGATGCAGTTTTTGCACGCAGCTGGGATCGAACTGGAAAAACAATTTGTGCCATGTGGCTATTTCAGAGACCATGGATGTAGAATTAAGTGATTTAGATTTTTTTTTTCATAGTCAAGTAAAGATGGTGAAATGAAACACTGAAATAATATACCCCTACTACTGCTACTAATTTTTTACACTGTTCTAATTAGCTACAAAGTGTCTTTCAGAACGTGTGGAGGTTTTTGTGATGTCCTTGTCAGATTGCAATTTTATCTTTCGGCATCCCTCTGGTGAATTTTAGGGCTCCTTCTCAACAACAACAACAAAATGTGTCTCTTCTCTTGCCCATCCATGTCTAAGCACTGCCACCATCCTCCACCTGTAAAGGGACAGAGGTTTTTGAAGTTTTATCTGAGAACAAGGATCAGATTGACGTTACATTTTTCTGCTGAATGCCCTAATAACACTGGTGTGGAATAAAAATTCATAACTGCCTCTGTGTTTACTGTACAAAGCCTGGATCTGATAGGTGTGATCAAAGACTGAGGATCTGGGTTAGACGTGTTAGCTGAGCAAAACCCAGGACTTGGTTGCAAACTGTGTTTACTCAGAGCTTCATGTTGCAAGGACTGATGTAATTTTCAGTGTGCTTGCAGATTGAAGGTGCTGAAGTACTGTATTGTCCACCTTGCTGACACTTTAGTAAATAGGTACCTGATTCCTATTTTGAACTTTTAGACTTTATATATTCAATAGTTACTTATTTCAGTAGATTTCTCAGGGTAATGCATTGTGTTGTACATGCAAGATGTAGCACATATGGGTGTTTCTCTTCTTAATTTAAAGCCTGTCCCAGCTGCCCCTATTTCTGCCAAAAAGCTTCATTTGTTTTTTAGTTGCCAAAAAAAATCATATATTGCTTAAATGAAGTAGTTTCATCTGGTCATATCCCTGTTGACTTCCTGAAATAACTAACTTTGCCTGGACAATTTCTGCCTACAAACATGCTTTTCAATATGAGCATATATAGTAGGCTGAAGACATTAAATGAAAGAGTAAGAATTTTAATGGGACTTGCTGACGTGTCTAAATAATAATTTATTTTTCTATGCTGGTTGCTGGGTCATCCACCTGCACAAATTCAGTTTTGGAAAGCTAACACATTGAAGTGAAGAGTAAGCATCAGCTCACTAGGTACAGGGTAGTCTGTGTTGTTTTGTCTAGATATGAAAGAGCCAAAGAGAAGTGTATTCAGTAGTCTGAATAAAATATTGCCTTTGCTTCTTACACTCAGGTCTTGTGACCCCTGCAAGAAATGCCAAAGAGGGTCCTTTTGTTTGGCATATGCCTTATGAGTGTCCAGAGGCTGTATCAGTGAAAAAGCTCGAACTGATGGTACTTTACAGACTGATCAGGCAGCAGAATTAAACAGTCCAGCCATGCTCAAACCAAAGACGCTTTCACTCTCTATCTGCTTTTGAACATAAAAATTTGTGCAGGTATTTCTTGAATCAAATGACTGGAGCCATTTTGCCCTGGGAAAAGGCTGTAAGCAGCAGCTGCTAGTCTGGGATCATTATTTGTAGCTTAGAGAACATCCCTGGTTTTTGAACCCCTAATTAGACAAAATTTGAAGAAGTTGTGTTTAATTTGCTATTGATTTTAAAATCACAGAGTGTGCATTTCAGAATGCCAATTAACAGCTTTTAAATACTCTTCAGAGTTTAGTGTTCCTAAATTGGTCCCCAATGGTAACTTTGGAAGTGAGATAGATCATAGAAGTTCACAGGGCACAACCTAGCCACTGCTTTATTCTGGTTCAAGAAATCCTCAGGTGGAGGCATGTGGGCAGCCCAGGACCTTGCTGGGCTGGAGGAGGACAGGAATGATCACATACTAGGGTGGTGTTTTGTGCAGCTTGACTTGGAGCAAACATCTGAAAATCGTATATTAACAGAAATGTGTCACTATGGAACAGTGTTCCATAGTGAAAAGAGTGGTACAAAGAGTGGTAGAAAATTGTCACAGCTGTTCACCCACAACCTCTAAAGGAACTCAGATAAGGAATGCAAATGTGGCAGCAGTGTCTAAAACGAATGTCAGAGAGTTTTAAGTAATTGTATGGTTTTTGTACTAAGAAATCTGTTGTAAACAATAGTAAAACTGAGAATGAGTATACACACTGATTTAGAGGGAAAGAGCCACCATAGCTTTTGAAAAATTGTTTCCCCACAAATCCCTTTGAATTTTTTTAAGCAGTAAAGGATCACATGGATAGGGTTGCCCCGGATGGTATTGTCTATGAAGACTAAAAAATCCCAACTTTTCCATCAGTTCTTACCAAAGCTTCTTAAAGAAATAAAGCTATCATGGGATGAAAATTATTAAGAAAGTTAAGAATAAGCATAAATGGTCATTTTTAAGAATGGTATGGAATTAGTGGTTTAATGTCACAAAAACTTGTTCCAGAACTTATACCACTTAAGGTATTTCTAAATAGTTTGGGAAAGGGATGAAATATGACTTGACAAGGACTGACAATTTTACAATATTGTTCAGAGTCTAAAAAAAAAAAAGAGTCTAAAGAGCTGCAGGATGATCTGATAATACTGAATGGCTGGGCAGACAAAATTCTCATTGATAGATGCAAAGTAATGCACCTAGAGAATATACATTCTAATTATATATAGCGTATGGTGGGCTTTAAATTAGACTCAGGCCCCGAACTGCTGACTACCAGAACCTGGGAAATTTACCAGGGAATGTCAGTGTGCATTCCCTGTGTTTTAGATATTCTCCCTAAACACCTGCTACCAGCCACCATCAGGGAGGCAGGAAACTCAGCTAGATGAACCTTTAGTCTGACTTAGTGCAGCTCTTCTTATATTTTGGGGAGTCCCAGCAAAAGAAAAAAATGTGGGCTTTTTTAAAAAAAAAATTAACAGTTGAGATTGCAGCTAAAATTGAGTGGAATTTCATAAGACAAAGGGGAAATAATTTTTTTTAGCTCAAGACGTTTCTCTGCTGAATTTCAAAGGTCTGCAGAAATGGCTTCTATTGCAAAGGTGTCTCAGGAAAAGGTCATAATCTTTCATAATTGAAGAGCAACCTAAACATTAAGGTTGCTTCTATTATTTAATGCTGTTTATCTTGCCTTAGACATTACTTCTCATAATAGCTAGCATTGATTTTTTTTTTCCCCCCTAATGAAGGCAAACCTGTACTGACTGATTAGATGAAACAATCTGCTCTAAGAGCTGGATTGGTAGAACTGTTATCTGAGCGGAGAGAGAAGCAGGAAACCACAGCTCTGCTCTGAAGTGAGAGGCAATTACTGCTAATGCCTTGGAAGTCCAGGGAAACACAGAGGCAGAAGACTATATGATATGTAGCAAATCATTCTTTACTTACAGGAGTAAAGAAATACTAGAAGAAGTTTTCTATTATTTTAACATGAGTTGAATGTAGACCAGTTTCATTCTCCTTACTCCCTGATGTTGGATGCCTTTCCAAGTGCAAGATGCCTAAATTAGAGGTCTTGTTAGGGTAGAACACAGGTGCCTCTAGGTGATGAAGCCAGCTAACATATGGTCAAAATTGCTTACTGGCATTTTCCTTGCTTAGCAAAAGTTGTGGGAAAATGAGCCAAAGCTGATTACATCATTAGGTGTTTAGTTTAAAGAGTCTGAAATTAAGTGGTGTGAATCTATGCCTACTGCACTTCAAACTCCACAACAGAGTATTTCAACAGATCAAATTTGGTCCTCAGACCCTGCACTGCAAGATTATGAATCAGCTTCATTTGCTTCAAGCAAATGTCCTTTGTGCAGACAGGAGAGAACTTTTGAGGACAGCACCTGTGACGTCTGTGTAAGTTTCATACACCTCTCATGCTGTTTCGAGCTGTATCTAAGCTAATTAAAAATACGGTGCTTTTCATAAACTTCAACATGTGCATGCACTTTCTGCTATCCTGAAAATGAACGTTTCATTGGAGCACACTATCTAGTTGATGGATTAAATAACATTGCTAGAGGAAAAATGTAATCATTGTGAAATTAAGAAATTAATTCCTCATATATTTGTTCTGCTTCAGCATTTTTCCAAACTCACACACAATGAAAAGTCCTCTGAAAACCAGTTGCTTGGCTACTACAGCATATCATCTGAAGTTTCAGTGCAAATACTTTTCTTCTGTCATGTCTCCCTGCTGGGGTAAGAGTCAGGAAGATGATCATGTATAGAAGTGTGCTCACCTGCTATTACAGACCTGCCATGAAGACTGTGTACTGCTGCCCAGAAACCTTCCTGGGCTCTTTCTCTATATACTGTGGACTTGAAATATCACAAACCTCTTGACCTTAAAAGGTGTCTTTGCATTTCTAGACTCTTAATGAAGCTGCTTTATATGACATGGAGTAGTTTGATAAATAAAGGCTGGGAAATGCATAGTCTGCCTTTAAGTTCTTAGACAGAGCTGTTTACTGAGCATGATTTAGTTAAGTAGAATGATAAAACTTCCAGGTCCTAACTGCCTGATAGTTTGTTATGGAATCCATTTTCTTCCAAATGATGATTGCATCTCTATTTAATGAAGACGAGTAGCCATCTTTCAGATAAATCTAAACTGCAAAAAATGCTTATACAAGTGCCTATAGCTCAGAAAAAGGCCTTTTCTTCTCCAAATCCTGTAAAACATTCAACTGGAGTGGTTTTGTTCTTTATATTTGCAGTAAAATCCAAAAGGCTGAGGCATTAGTTCTGTCAGTTGCATAAAGCATTTCTTTCCTTTTTTTTTTTTTTTTTCGTCTTTGTAGCTTATTATTTTGCAAGGAAACTCAATTAGCAGAGTATGCATAATTTTGGGCATGGCATGTATTTCTTCCTTGGTGGGTCTCATTGATGGCAGCATCAGATAAAAGGGTTTAGCAAGAGCTGTGCCATGGCAATGCAGATCTCATTTACCTGGAGAAAGCCTTCTGCTGTCTTGACAGCTGTGTAAGACTGTCAGCCAGGGGCGAAGAATCCTAACTTGCACTCTAATTTGGTTGAAACTTGAACGCATGGGAGAGTGCTGCTATTACCTCTAGCCAAACAGAAATGAGTCAACATGTTGATAGCTTGAAAGAATAAGCAACTTTTAAAGAAAAAGTTTTAACATGAGGCTCAAATTACCACTCCCACTGCCGTCTTTTACTAACCTGAAACTCCCATTCTCACCCTGTGAGAAAACTCCTGTCTTCCCTGCGTCTGTGTGGAGTTGTGTGTGCTTGCACTGGAACTCTATAATCTACTTACCTTCCTCTAATAGTCTTACATTATATATATTCTGAAATGCTTTAATCCTATGCAGCACAAACAACAATTACAAATGTAGATCTGCACACTGCTTCTCACAGATGAACACTGGATTGGGAACGGGGCATTGGCTAGCTGTTTGTCCACATGCTTAGCCCTAAATTTCTTTGCTTGACTGCCATTTTAAAAGTTCACTGCACTGGTTTCTGTGACATTTGTCTCCTACTTATTGGGAAAGAACCAACAACTTTGTTTGTGCAGCATTAGTAACCTGGTCTGTATTTGAATCAGCTGTCACAGGAAAGTGGAGTTCAGCTGCAGCTGGATAAATGTGTGTGTGCATAGTGGGGGAGGGATTCTTTATCTGCGGTAGGAAAATAATAAAAATTTAACAGAGTCTTTGGAGGTATTTTGACTGTGCTGGTGGCACATGCTTGGCATATGAAATACTGGACACTTATGCCAGTGCATGTTCCTAATTACAATCTCCTTATCATAAACAATTATCATTAAATACAATGCATGGTGCAGGGGGAGGAGGAAGAAACCCAGGTAGGATTGTTTGGAGCTGCATGAGTCTGTGTTTGCCTCAGGCTTAGTTAGCTGTCAAGAAAACCCCTGGAGCACCCAGAATTCACAGGCTTTACAGCTGATCATAATCAATAAAGGCAAAAGCCTAAGCCAGGGGAAGTGGGCAAATACGTGTTGTCCTCTTGACCATCGCAGGATAGAATTGTGTGTCGCTGAGTAATTGCAAAGAGGCATGGGGGTCAGAGACACATACCGGCTTTAGGCACCTGTAAGTGGTGCATGAAGCTCTGATCAAACTGAGGTGATCACTGTGTGAGGTGATGTCTGCTCTTCTGCGGTCAATAAGGATGTTTTGTTATTTGCGTCCTCTGGGTTCCTGTGTTTCTTTGCGTAGGGGCACAGGATGCTCCCTGGGGGAGGGAAAAGGCTCAAAAGGTCAGGCTGCTGCTTGATGATTATCAGCTCACAGCATGGTTTGGCAGTGATCTCTGCAGCTTCTGGGGAGAGACAGTATCACAGAGAGAGCAGTGGCTCATGTTCATCAGTGTTAAAACTATCACCTGCCGTACCACAGCAAATCCATCTCTCTTACCATGGCTTTGGAGCAGACTTACAATGATAACATATTTGCTCAGTTTACATATTAAAGTGAGCTAGATTCTGCAACACTTAGCTACCTGTAGTATATTGCTCCATGATTTGCCTTAATGTATTTTGGGGAATGAGAGATCTGATTGCCGTTGTTAAATGTGCCAGTAAAAAGCCTTTGAGGGTACAGTGTTAAATACTGTAAAAGTACGGGTTTCTTCACGACATAATCTAGACCCAAGGTTTGTACTGAAGTTAACGTGGCTTAACTAACTCAAATACATCAGGTGAGGCTGCTGCTGCCTAAACAGTCTGCACAGTATAATGTTTCAGCGTAGGTCAGGTGACTTTGTTGAGCTTAGTATGTTTGGACCTATGGTAAACTTCAGTATTTCTTCTGTTTTAAGAATGCACATAGGGCCAATCATGACAGAGCAGGTGATACAAGTTTGTCGTGTGTCCAAGACTTGCTCAGTAGAATCACTATAAAATTATGCCCTTTCTGATCTTGCTGTTTCTATACTTTGTATCTTCACTTCTGTGCTATTGATAGAGAAGAATTATAAGGAGCCACAGTAGTATTGGGATAAAAAGTAGTGGATACAAGCTCAAGCAACTGATGCTTTGTAATGCCAGAGGACAGGTGGATCACTACCTGGTACTGTGGACCTCTGGTATTTACTAGAAGCATTATTTAAAATGGCTCTTTCTGTATGTGTGGAAAGGTGTTAGATCCCTTAAAAAGGGAAAGATATGTATGCTTTGACAGGTAATAATAATAGTTCTGTTTTATTAAATGACTGGTCTCGGTTCCTACAAGAAATTCTGCACTTTTGTCTTCTCACACAGACACATCTCTTTCTGGTCCTCTGTATTAATCTGCCCTCAGTGGATTGACATTTGGATACTTTCGAACAAGGACAGGATTCTGACCTCAGCTGAACAAATCCTGTGACCCCGTGTCTGTGTACTTGGCTGACTGAGCTTATCTTTCTATCATGTACTCCTGTTCATCACTGCAGGTCATATGTTTGCTTAGCATTTCTGCCTCTCCCCACCCAGACAGGATGGGTTTGCAGCCAACTCATTCTCTACCCTCCTGTTGCAATGTCCGTCCTCAGAAAGATTGGCAGGATTGAAACCTTGCTGATGCGGAAAGTTTGCTTTAAACCTGTTCCTTAGAAAAGATAAGCATACAAAAACATGAATTTAGGTGGGGCTTCATTCTCATCAGCTTTGTTTTAGAAGAATGAAAAGGATGACAGTGGAAATTGCAAGGAAAGGCGAATAAAATAGGGAGAAGGTCCCAGCCAATCACTTAACACTCAGTGATTGTGATTTTGACTGATTTAATGGAATAGCAATTTACTGAGTCAAACTCCTTAGTTCCCTGAGAAAAGAAATTGCAAAAAATTAATGTTGCATCATTTGATACTATGTAGATAATGACTATAGACATGTAGGTGGTTTTGAACAGTCACTATTCCTTGTGAGGGTAATAGGCAGCATTTTACCTGTCTTAAGCCAAATCTTTGCTCCTGTCTGAAGACAATAGCCATTCAAGCAATTTTTTTCTTTTTTCCCCCTGGGAGCAGTTTGTAAAGGCAGAGATTTCCTTTTTTTATCTTCTTTCCTGGAATACGCAGTTGGAATGGTGGTCACCTGCCTCCCAATTCTTCAAGGAATCTCTGTTATAAGGATCCAAGAGAGACAGAAATTACTTCCTTAAACTGTAACAAGTGCCTTTAGTGCTATGAAAGAAAACATTTGCCATGAAGTTCAAACCTGTTGCGTGAACTGTGATACAACTTCTTTAAGTTTTCTCATGATAAATATGTATTATAAATTAAGGAAGACAAGGAAAAGAGATTCAAGTAAAGTCTTGGAGAAAGTTTGAATGAGTATCTGCCATTTTCCTCAGGATTTATAAGAATAAAAAGGCTGTTGTAAAAGGCTTCTTGGTAAATATACTGGAAAAGCAGGAGAATAAAAGCACAAACTGAGTATGTGGATAAAACCCTCACCTCTCACATGCTAGTCAGTTGTGCAGTCACTTGCTCTTCCATGGAGTTTCCTTCTGGCCTCACTGATAAATACTTAGTTCTAACTAATACGTGCTCCTTAAAATGATTGGTTTTTTTTTTAAGTTCTCTTACTCATTTAGAAAAAGAAAAAAGCATTTGGGGAAAAGACTCACAACCCAACAACACCCAGACCAAACATTTCTCACTTGCAACATTGCAACCAGCTCTCACTCTATGTGTGGAAATCAGAGGCTTTATAGGCACTCCATACCTTTTTTTTTTTTTTTTTGTGCGACTTCAAAGTTTTCCTTGTCTAACCTCTTAAGTGCATGAAAGACTCACACTGGAATATACTGTGAGCTTGTTCTGAACTTGCTTCTACTTTCTATCAATGTCCTAGTGAGTCTTTTGCTCAGAGGAGTTGGTTTAAATGACAAAAAAATTTAAAACTTTGGCTTAAATGTTGATTTGTCTTAGTTTCTCCTGGGCCTTTTCTTTGCATGATAGAACTTACCTACCTTTATTTTGCCCCAATATTTCTGTCTTACTCATATCCTGAGATGGAGTTAATGGTAGCACAGCTAGAATAATTTTCTAACCCTTTGTAAGATCTTGGTAGTTATTAGAGGACCAGACAGCTTTAACCTGAGACCACAAGTAATCACTCAGAGTCAGGGAGTCTGAGAGTGCTGCCTTTTCATTCAAAATTGTGTAAAATAAGCCACTGCATATTGTTACAGTCTGTGCCCACTGCTGATGTTAGAGGCTATTACAGGAACCGTTCCCTGCAAAGGACACTGTTAGGTTTGAAATGTGACTTTGTGGCTTTTAAGGGTTTTTTTGCAGAGGCTGTATTTGTTGTCTGCTTGTAATCTGTTGAGATATAAAGGTATAATAAATAGTGAATATTTTACTGTAATCCTGTTTGTTAAACTTTTCAGTATTTCTGTAGAATTGAAAAAAATTTTGTCTTCAATTTTATAATTAGAAAATAAATCCACAACTATTATCTACACTATAGTTATCTTGTAAAGGAAGGACTAAGTGAATTAAAATACAATTAATTTTCCTTAAATTTCCTTTTTTTTTTTTTTTTTTAATATCTGTCCTAGTAAAAATGTGCTTTGAAAACTGCTGACTAAAAATTAACGTAAAGTTTGGTAGTCTTATGGTTATCTTCTCTCTTAGATATAAATATGCTGAGGATTTACTCATTTGAGAGACCAGAAGCACCACTAGAAGATGTAACTTCTTGAAATGCAAAAGCCCATTGTCTAATTCAAATTTTCCCCTAACTGAAAACTTTTCAAAATATACCTTTTACAATACTTCTGGAGCAGTAAAAACATCTGGGATTGCTTGGAATGAGTAACTATTTCAGAAATTAGCCAAGTTCAAGGGCATTCTTATCTGCTTTACAGTTCCAGCCACAATTTCACATAATTCTGTTACTTCATACAGCTGACGTCTCAAAACATATTTCTGACCACTGTCAGGCTGCTTGTCAAGTTCACACATGAAAGCATTTACTTTATTACTAGGCTTTTTTTTTTTTTTTTNGTGAGGTTGTGTTTTCTTTCTTTTTCTTTTTCTTTTTTTTTTTTTTCTGCTGGGACCTACTCAGGCCTCTTTTCTCAAGCATAACTCCCATGGGGAGTAGAACCGAACACTCTTTTAAATCAGGAGTGCAAAATTAGGCAAATGTGAGATGGAGGAATTACAACAGTGTATCCAGGAGAGTCATAAATTTGCAACTGGAAAACATGACAGGTCTCAGTTCTCTGTTATAAAGCTTGGAGATGTAACCCTGACAAGGAAGTTAGTCTTTTTAGAGGTTAGTTTATAACTTGTAGAGTACTGAGGTAGCTGATGGAAGGAAAAGTTACAGACCAGCCCCAGTATGGTGAACAGCACAGATGGCTCGCTTTCTCCATTAATGAATGTTGTGTTTTTGAAGCTGGCAGAATCTGTGTTAGAAAAAATTCCAAGCTCAGTAGCAGCACTTCTGGGTACAGCTGTAACTTGCATCTGTCAAAGTTTGTCTCCAGGCAGTGGAGGCAGCTCAAAAGTTCCATCAGTAGCACAGGACATAAATACTTGGATACCAATACTCTGTGCCTCATAGCATTTGGCCCATATTTACGCTGAAGGTAGCATACAGGGCACTGAATATTACAAGTATCTGTCAACGTGCTCAGACTATTATTAATAATAATTTTATTACCATGGATGTCAGTTGGACAAGTTCCTTTCTGGTTTATCTTCCTACCATGCCCTCTGTTATTTTTTTGGACTGAAATGCATGAAGAGAGGAGGTCTGTGGTGTCAGTGCTGGAAATTTCAACCTCACTCTAATGATGTAAGTTCTCCTGTTTCAAACAGCTAAGTTGTTGTGTTTTTCCCTTGCTTTGGATACTCAGCCCATATTTTGAGAAATCCAAATGCCTGTACAAAGCTTTAATGGATGGTTACCTACAACTTTGTTCTCTGGGTTGTAACTTCCTGAAAGTAAGTAGTAAATTATTCTGTTAGGCAGTCAAAAATGGTGCAAGAAGCCTATTAATGTTATCATGGTAATGCTAGCCAAAATGTCTCCACCTGAAGCTTTATATAGAAATGAAATATATATAGCCGACATCACTGAATGATAGATTTACAATGACTGTCTTGGATAGCTTTCTGTGAGATTTAAAGCCAATGAATATATTTTATCTGATTGTAACTTTTCCAGGAAAATAAAAGCTATGCATACAGTGTGTGCTACATCAGACTTTACAGCATCAACTCTTTTTGGCATAGTTACCAACACAAATGAGTTGTTCTTCTCCTACCTGATGAATACCATAGTAATTTCTGTGACGGGAACAGTAGGCATTTTGATTATCTGCTATCAGTTAACAGTTATTTCCTGCTACTGAAAGATGCTTGCCAAATAAGTTTTTACAATGTAGATACAGAAATCCTAGTTTTGGAGTTTTCATTATGCTACTGAAAGCCTCCAAGAACTGAAAAGAGAGATTTCTAAGTCCTTGGTGAGGGATCAGCATAGCTATAACAAAAGGATACATAGAACCATGGTGGAAGATTTGAATATATTGATGATAGTGACACGTTTTTATCCTTACTTCTTGTTCTTATCTGAAATTTATACATTGGTGAATTTAAAATATTTTACTTAAATTTCTGTTCAACAAGTCTCTATGTCTCAAAACAATTCCCACACACACAAAAAAATTACTTTGCAGTAGTCTCAGTAGGGAAAAGATAAAATATTTTCATGGTTTTATAACTGGCTGAACATTTCACTTTTGAAAGAAGATGTGTCATGTGAAGAATTCAATAAATTTAGTAGATAAAGAGTTCAAGGATGGGTTGATTGTTTCATATTGTATCTGTTTTGGGGCTGGATGTAGACATCCAGTGCTGCTTTCCCAAATTATGTTTAAAAAGTATATGTAGTTTCCAGGTGCCAATGGCTTTGACTGAGAAGTAAGCCTGTGGTCTGGAGATCTGAGAACAGTGATGCTCCAGAATGTATCTCAGTCTATACTTATTTTGAATCCCAGCCCATAAAATACTTAACTACCTATTCAGTTTATATTTCTGTAAGTCAGAAGGCTGTTGTATCATCATATCAAAAGCCGAGTGTCAAGTGGCCGTGCTGTCTGGCACTGATACAGGAAAGGTTCCCCAGCATCCTCCTCCTGTAGCGGGGCTGCAAATCGAAGTGGCCTTGGGAGCTCAAGCTCTCCCCCATGCTTGAGTTCAGTTCCTGCTGGAGATATCTGAGGTTGTTTTTTGGAAACTACTCAGTTCCTTGTGACAGTAGACAGTGGGAAGGGAATGGGGAAAGAGGGAGGAAATAAAAAGGAAGAAGCTGGTAGGGAGCCAGTTTTTCTTATACCTTCTGCTGATCAGGTAGTGAGAAAGTATTCATTAACTATCATCAAGCTCTAGGGCAAACAGCAAGGGTTCTCCACCACATGAAAAAAAAACATCAATCTGATGGTACAGTAAACTGATTTTTGTGTGTGACATTCTTCTGTGGTCAGGTTTACGTGGGGGTGTTTCTTAAACGTAAAAGGTACATTCACAAGAAAGCAGAGAGGGGTCATTCGAAATGAGTATAGACTTTGTTCATCAATTACACGGCTGAGCACACCTGAAATTCAGGAGGCCTCTTGATTGCAGACAGTTAAACACAAGATATTCTGATTGATGTCACTTTCACAGGATTTTCTACGTACTCTGTAGGCCCAAGTGTTCAGAAGTCAGAGGCCAAGTTCTCAAGAGATCATAGGATGGCTGAAGAATCACTCTTTCAATATAACAAGTTATTTGTTTAGATATTGCAGCTAATTACCCTATTAAAAATACTACTTTCACAGAAGTAGGTTATTTTTATATTTATGCTTTTCAATCTTATGAAATCACATTTTCAGGTTCTTCCTGCTAATCTTGTATGAAGACTAGAGACAGACAGCAAAAATAAAGAAATAAACAGAATGTCTTTTGTAAGTGCATGGATCCAGAAATGAGGCTTTAAGTAAAAGATGATCACAATGAAGCTTACCATTAAAATGAATACATTTGGCTATAGACTATGGGCCAGATGAAGGATGGTAAAAATGCTTGCTGAGACAGAAAACCTTGTGAGTGACTAAATAGCCGCAGTATTCATCCTTGTACCATAAACTTTGGAACTTCAAGTGACACTGAAGTGTCTGAGTACACATATATGCACACATCCCGACCGGTTCATCAGCAGAATTGACTGCAGAGGTTTTTACTGGTCATTTCAGTAACAGCTTGGATGTGTTCACTGGGGAAGGAATATGCTTGGGTAAAAAGGAATATTCTTTTGACAGGAGTAATACTTTGAGTGGGAGTGAATTTTTTTTTTTCCTACATTTTTTTAGACTTTTTTTTTTTTTTTTAGTATTTTTGAAAAACTACAAGTCTGGAATAGGTTTTCTTTCAGTATCTGAATAAGAGTGAGCAGATTTGAACTGCTAACCCCTTAGAATGACACAGACATGAAAGGGATGTGTGTATCCTTTCACTGTGCTGAGATATCAGGATAATTATCCAACATACGGTTCCCTCTCAGTGCTTTTCAGTGCATTTTGAATGAAGAGACTGTGAGGATAGCTGATTTTAATCTGAGAATCCGCTTTAAAGGGGCTCAGGAGATTCAGTGCTAATAGAAGAGCTAAGTGATACAGAAGTATTACTTACTCCTCAAATGGAAAGATGAAAATGAGAATCCATAGATAATACAGGGTGAAAATAGATACCTGCTGATCTTCCCCCAGGCTCAAAAAACGAGACTGAATGGAGAGTATGGAAGGAAGCCGATGCCATATAGGACTGTCCTTTATTGACTTTTTTCATTCATTCCAGTGGACCTTCATTCATTCCAGTGGACCTGAACTCCATGTTTTGACTCAGACTATTGAAGAGTTAGTAAATCTCGTATGAGGAGAAATTGGGTCTCTGATGAAACAAGTAGTTTATTGGGCTGGATCATACAGTGGAATGCAACAGGCTAGTAACGATGAATGCTTAGATATAGCTTGTGTGTCTCAGTGCCTGTGGCTTTTGATATCTGTATGTTCTTTCACACCATTCTAGCCCTTCTTTTGTGTTTTTAGACTGCACCTGCCTTAATATTGCACCCAAGAGATGGGCCAGATTCTTACTAGGACTCTTGGAAATTGGTATAATATAAAAAGAACATAACAATAACTTACCAGAAAGAATAATGCATTTGGAGTGGCTTAGCTTTGCTCCTCTTTGCTTTCCTTTGCTGTTGTATTTATACAACAGAGTTAAAACATTGTACTGCCTCTCCAAGAACAGTACTATCTCCAAACTGACTTTTATCAGATTGACACCTATTGAGGAGCAGGGTTTTGGTTTTATAGAACAGAAAACTACAGGTAGCTCTGAAAGCCTAAGTATAACAGCTCAGTTAGAAAAAAAAGTACATAATTGTTATTTCTAACACGACTTCTAACATTTTTCCAAAATATTCCATCTATTGCATCCATTCCCCTCGAACTACAAATGAACAGCTCCTGCATGCTAATATTCTGCTGTTCACAAATCCTGTGTTTCTTGCCTTTATTTAAATTATGTGCTCTGCTTTGGGAAATACACAATGTAAACAAGGTCTGTACTGTTATTCAGACAGGAGTACAACTGTTCCAGCTAGCAAGCAAAGATAATAAAAGGTGAGCTGGGTACATGGTGAAACCTTTAGCTACCTAATAATGAAAGAATGGGAGAAAATTTATAAGAGAAGAGGAAAGAAATGAATAAACCTTTTCCGGCAGAAAAAAAGTAAAACTCTTTGTGATCAAATGAAAAATAGTTTTTCAGGAGGAACAGTAGCAAAGAGAATACTGGAATTAGCTAGATGATCTTTAAGGTCTCTTCCAATCAAAACCATTTTATGAGCCTATGATTCTCTTTTTCTCAGCCCATTTTCCTCAGTACAGGAACTAAGGAATTACTCTCAGTTGCTGCTTGGATTTTTTAGGCTCAGAAGGTTAGGAATCTGACAGTATCAAGAATCAGTAATAGAGTCTTGTTTTCCCTAAATGGCATTTCTGGAACTGAAGTCCCCTATGGAGCACGAGTTCTAAGCTTGTGTCTTTATTTCCTGTTCTCCTGTGATGTAGGGAATAAAATGTTTCTTTGAATGCTTGTTCTTTGTTGAGTGCAGCATGGAGACGTTTGAGAATCAACGGTCCCTTGTGTTTACAGAAGCAGTCACTTCCCCACTGCATGCTGTCTAGGAATTACCACGCTAGTCAGTTTAGGGTAAATTTGCAAAGTGGTGCCCAGGGAGTCACACAGTTAAATCCCATTGATGTTAATGGGAGTCATGCAGCTAAATCCCTGCACGTTGCTTTGTAATTTACCTCTTTGTGTTTCTCAAACCTGCTGGCTCATGAGTAATTTGTGTCTCTTATAGAAAAGCTCTAACGTGTTTTGGTAGTATATGGAGTGGGCAGAGTCTATTGTTCGCAGTTTATCTGCCATATAAACATAAATTGCAAAGTACAGACATTTTCTGTAGTGATTGATGTCTTCATGTATTTGCCTACATGGGTTTCCTATAAGTTATAGAGCAGTGATACTTAAAGTTAACATCAATCACCACCATCCTCAAATCTCAACTTCCTTAAGAATGAAAATAATATCACTAAAATTTTTGAAAGCTAAACCAATCTCACAGTAAAAAAAAAAAAAAAAAAAAGTATTTTTTTAAGTGAAAGCATAATGACTTGAAATTTTGCTTGAACAATTCTGAAAATGCTTTTAACTTGCTCTTTGGTCTTCAGAAAGGCTTAGGTTGGACTTCCAAAATTAATTTCATTTTTTTCTGAAGGGAAGTGCTTTTAGGTTCACTTGTGTGAAGGAAAAAATGCAAATAATTAGCCAGTGTTTCTAAAAATTAGATTAAAGAATAGTGAAGTGGCACAATGAAGGCTTGAAAGTGCTTCGCCCCCGTGTGTGTTTAAATCTTTGTGTTGTGGTAGTGAGTATCATTAAGCATATTTACTCCACAACAGGATATGCTGCAAAGCTGGTCCAGCTAGCTGTGAGATTGCCAAAATGTCCATACCATGGAAAGCCATGCAGGTATCAGAAGTAAAACAGCCACGCTGAAGCAATACTGCACCAGTTCCAGTGAGCTCTGGCTGCAAAGAAGTTTATTAGTTCAGTTGCAGCACCCTGCTGATGAGGCAACACAGCTTCTGCTTCAAGAGCTGGCCCAGGTAACACGCTCCAGAGTCTTAACACCACCCTTCATTGTATGGTGAAAGCATGCCAATAGAAACACTCGTAAGATAATAAGTGACTCTGTTTTCTGTGTAAGGTTTGGATGATTCTCAGTAAATGGGGCTTAAAACTGCACAATGAATGTTGAGAGGAAAAAGAAAATATTGCTTCATTTACACTGCTGACTCACCTACTGAATGGAAAATAAGTTATGAAATCATGTAATTCAGGACCCTGTCAACAGACATTTGTGCAGAGCAACTAACTGAGGCGGAATAGGCAACCTGAAGTAGAAATCCCATAACTGCTCTGTTGGTCGCTGTAAGGTCTGAGACATACAGTTGGGCAATATAGGTCAGGCTGGTAAATCTGCTATTACCAACAGAACTGTCAGGGTGGTTTTTTATCATTTAGACCAGACATAAAATTACAGAATCATAGAATGGTTTAGATTGGAAGGGACATTTAAAGATCATCTAGTCCAACCCCACCGCTGTGAGCAGCAACATCTTCAACTAGATCAGATTGCTCAAAGCCCTACCCAAACCAATCTTGATTCTTTCCAATGATGGGGCATCCACAACTTCTCTGGGCAACCTGTTCCAGTGTCTCACCACCTTTATACTAAATAAATTCCTTTATTTTATCCAATCTATATCTACTTTCAGTTTACAACCATTGTCCCTTGTCCTGTCACCGCAAGTTCTGGTAAAAAGTCTCTCTCCATCTTTCTTATAAGCTCCCTTCTTATAGGGACCACAAAAAAGTCTTCCTGGATGTAACGGAGATAGGATGTGACTGTCTCAGTAGGTTTCTGTGTGGTTACTGCTAAACCCAATATTTTTGGTTTAGTCTTGGGTGGGCAGAAACATTTATCTCTTTTAATATATCTCCAGCCAATCTTAACTCGCCACCTCCTTGTGTGCTCCTATCACTCCATTGTTGCTTGATTAACAAAAGTCTTTAATCTTCATCTCCACATTGCCCCACTTTCAATGTGGATGTGATGGGTGAAAAGCAGGAGTTTATGCACAGACTGCTTCCCTGCAGAGGCTCACATCAGCACCAGCAGGTCAGTGTTGTTTCCAGGACCATCCCTGCTTTTACCTGAAACCCTAGACTATATGGAGCAGTAGACAGAGACTAGAGTAGAACCCTACAGTATTTTTCTTCCATGTTTTCTTAAAAGGAGTGTATGATTATGGACATTTTAGAAAGGCTCAACATTGTCATATTCTTATAGGGAAGGCAGGTTTGTATACTTTGGTCTCTCCTCTTCTTGCAAACTTCTGGACTCTGCTTTAAAGTACAGAACCAAAGACCTGTATCAAGAAGTCAATTGTGCAAGCATGTTGACCTGGGAAAAATAACTTACTTTTTCTCTTACTGTCATGCAAGGAAACTGATATATAGTTCTGTCATAGACTTCTTCCCTTTCACCTTTGTCCAGCCCTTCTTGCTCTCCCTCCATTCCACATGCAACTGTATGGATGCTCTTAGCGTGGAATCGATAAAATTCAGGAAAGTCATAAGCAACAATAATGGATTGTAATAAGAGGAATTTTAGCCAAGTTTAGTGCAACTCGCCTTCATATACTTTTATAATCAAAGAAAACAGCAAAAGTAAAAGCTAAAAAGAAGCTTATTAAACAAAGTAATGATTAATAAGTAGTGATAGCTGCAGAAGTATTCTTGAGAGTTTGTTCCTGTGTGCAACCTAAACAGCACTTGTCCAAATATTTTGGTGAGGGTTCAATTTTTCATGTGTTTGAGGCCATAATGAATACAAAGTTTTGCTAACTGGATGGAGAAATTGTCTCTCTACCTCGTTGTTATTGAAAAGGGTGCAATTGTTAGAACATATTGCTTCCACAATAGTTTATAGTTCACACCACAGTTGCAGTGTAGTTGGGAAGAAATGAATCTGTGCCACAGGAGCACTGCTAATAGTGTGACTGCTCTGTAATGTCCTCCTCCTCTCCATAGCCATGTGTCTCGTAAAACTGACTAAGGCTTTGGGGGAGGGATAATCTGAAGGCTACAAGATCTTGGGGAAGGCTATGGAATGGTAGAGAACCATATGGAGTGGAGACTGAATGTCAGCTATATAGCATTGGTTTGGAATGTGGATTATCCATAGAGTAGCCAATACCATGGAAAAGAGGGAAACATAGAATGAGTGAAGAAAAGTTGAAAAAATAAGTTAATGTTCATCTCAGCTAATGCTGAAGGTGTCTGCCTGTAAATAGATGTCTTTCTGAGTGAGTTACCCTAAACTGTCTTTCTAAATATACTGGAGGCATAAATGACCTTTGAGTTCCCTTTAAGAATAAATAGAATTAGTCTTCTAGAGGGGTCTCTCTCTGTCCCCATTAACTGAAGGAAGTGTGAGCTACTCATCTCAGACATGGATGTAGAATAACTTGTTTTGTTAGTATATTTTAAACTTAAAAATCCATGAAGGCTAGAAAAGAATTGGGCTTTTCTAAAAGAAGTTTTAGAACTATGATAAACCTCTTTATTATTCTCTGTACACAATACAGTGTAATAGACCTACACTGTATTCCATGCTCTCACTTTGATTGCCTATGAAAGTGTCCAAAAGGTCATATGAATTTTACACAGGAATAAGGGTGCAGGACAAGCAACTTTTTTGGTGTGGGTCAAAAGTTTATAAGTTAGTCTTATGAGAATACATTTACATTTATTTTGCCTTTGTAATTTGGAAGTCAGACTCTCGTGAAAAGAATGGTAGAATCTTTTATATTTGAATTATAAAATTGACTATAAATTTGTGTGTTCTTGCCTTTTTCTGGTTTCAGAAAGGTTACAGGCATATGGGACTAGCGTTTCTCATAGTATTTTCCGTTCTCTGTTTACCAATGTGATACACTGAGATATGGAGGAGTTTGACACATCTGAGCCCTCACAAACATCTGGACAGAGCAGGCAGAGCTATTATGGCTCACCAAAACGTGGCTTCCATATGTTATATTCTTCCACTTGGTCTCAGGATTGCACCAAGGGGTCCCAATTTGTTAATCTCTGCAGGCATCAAATCTGTTCATAACAAGTGGTTTTGACTGACATGTGAGCAGCTGTGATAAACTGGCAGGAAAAAACTGAGACACAGACTGCTGACTGACTGTGCTTCTCAACATTAAGTCAGCTTGTTCTAACAGCAAAAGCTGCTTGAAGAGAAACAGACAGAGTTTGCAAACTTCTGATTCAGTATTGTGAATAGAAAGTCAATGCTCTGATATGTTGTAGCCATGACCAAAAGCAAAAAAAAAAAAAAAAAGCATTAAGATATTTGAATCACACGGATCATAATATTCTAGTTTTGAGGACAAGCTATGATAAGATGTTTAAGCTGATATTAATAAATGTTAGTAACTATCACTGGAAAAGCAGACAACAAATCAGGGAAATTCAGAAAAGAATTTCTTAAATGTGTCAGGAACGAACAATAGTTCAACAACTGTATCAGTACGACTTGAGATAAGGGTAGTAATCACAACATTGAAAAGGAAGTGTTCAACAAATATTTTTTTGATCTGTTCCTGAAGAAAAGCAGGACGATGTATTCCTATGATAAAGTATTAAGGAAATACTTTCTATTGAGCCAGCAGATAGGGAGGACCATAAACATAAACACTGGAAGTTAAATATTTTTCTGGAATCAGAAGGACTGGCATCCTTGAGTGCCAAAGGAGTCTGAATGACAATGAAGGAGTGAAGACACTAGACGTAGTGGCTACTAGACACAAACTGGGACCTTATGTTAAGTAAGTTGGACATCTGGATATTTCACAAGCCCCTCAGAGCTTTCTCTTTTAAATCAGGAAGTTTTGCGAAAATGTTCAAATACATTTTAGGCGTATGCTCCATCTCCACACACATTTAGCAACATAACAATGTGCATTGTGTCCTAGATTATTCAACTCTATGCCACTCTATTTTTAGACTCACGGCTTTCAAACGGAAGTTATTTATAGGTTTGTCCAGCCACAAAAGAAGGAAAAAATGATGTAAACAATACACAGAAGTATGGAAACTGTCAAGAAGAAAAGAATGATTAGCATAATATAGCACTGTAAATGAAATAGAAGACTGGTTTTTTGATAGATCTCCAAGCCTTATGTGAAGGAATTCATCATCCTGTGATGCATTTGTAGTCCAATTACTATTTAATACTCTTGTCAGCAATATGAAAGAAAGTATAAAATAAATGCTGCTAAGACATATTTATCACAAAGACTACTAGAGAAGTTATTAATAGGATAAATAAATAACACAGATCAATGTGAATTTTTTGGCTGAGAAACACTGAAAATATTGTTTTTGATACTGCCAAATAAAACATCACAAATCCGGAAAGGAAAGCCACAGGTCAAGTTTACAGTATGTCAGACAATGCTATGGAAGGTAAGAAAGGTCTTCAAGACTCAGGTAAAGACTTGACTGAATATGATTCTACCATGATGCTACAAGAAAAAAAAAATCTTTGGATAAGACTAGAGAAAGTTTGGCAGGAACAGGGAATCGTATTCTGCAAATAGAGTAAGTGACATCCCTACGATAACACTGAGTCCCATTAGTGCATCTATGCTTTATAAAGGAGATTAACAGAAATGATGGAACTGGAAGAGTTACAATGATGATCTTCTGTCTCATAAGGTCCATGAGATCTAATTGTGCGAAAGAAGCAGAAGACATTTTATTGCATCAACCAGTATTTTCATGAGGGAGGTGAAATTCAATCATAAAAAATGGCCTGATCTGATCAGAGTGATGTGAAGAAAGCTAAATGTAAGCAACTAGAAACAAACTGCAAATATTAACAGTGAGAGTAAGTAAACATGGGGCTAATATTGTGCAAATTGTGGCAGATTATTTATCACTAGGATAGTTTTTAAGTTATGACTATGTGGCTTTTTAATAAATGTTTTTATTCAGACAGACACTGTGGAGTCACTGCAGAAATTACAAGGAGAAAATCTGCTCCCTTGATATGCAAGTGTCAGATTAGATAATCACAACATTTCTTCTAGGTTTCAAATCTAATAATATTCATAAACATTTTGTAAAGGATCATATGTTTTGACTTACCTCTATCATTAACTGCTCTGCTCCCTCTGAGACCTGTGCTTCTCAACCAGTACACTCCTTTGACAAGGTAAGGTTCTCATCTGAATTTGAGTCGAAAAAATATTTTTCCTCTATATTTTTATGTTGATTCTTTGTTCCTGTTAATTTCTGTGCACCTTATTCTTTGTACTGTAAAAAAAGAACACAATTTCTGGAGGGATAATGAGGTCTATTAAGTAGTAAGAAAACCTTCTCCGGTATAAGTCCGAGAGTGAATTTAGTGAATTCCATAATGTGTTACTTGGGACTAAGTTTAAGAACTTTGTGTTTCCTCTTGCCCTTATTCAACATCAGGTTAGTAAAAACAGCAGAATTCCACAGGAAAATGAAATATCCACTGGAATCTACTGTATTTTTTATATTAAAAAAAAATCTAGAGTGAGGAATTTTAAATGAGGATTTATGCAGCAGAACAGGGTGTGAGTATCATAGGAACACAGAAATTGCTAATGAGAAAAGAAGAAATAACAAAAATGACAAAAAAACCCTAATCATGCTACAAGATAATGAATCTGCAGAAACTTATTCTCCTGAGAGCAAGGTGAAATAGTTTCTTTAAGGCTGGTCCCCAAAAGGAAAACAGTGTGACTAAAAATATGATTAAAGTTCTCATTAACAAGAAGACAATAAAATTAGTAGCAAATGCTTGAATAGAGGAGGGTTTAGGAATGATGACACAGATCAACGGATGAAAAATGGTAAATAAAGTTACTATAATTTACAGATTGTTGGACAGGACTTCTTTTTCCAGGATGCTGTATCTTTTTAGATGAATCTGTTTTCCTCTCCTTGGTTTTATACGAATTCAAGAAGTTTTTCTGATCATTGACACAAATGTCTCCAGCACAGGAGGATGTTCAGATTGTCTACTCTGTCTTCTGCCCTTCTCTCTCTACATCCTCTGCAACTCTGAGGTTAAGTGCTGACAAATAGGGCAGTTGTCCATCTCTTACACAGATTACCAGATGGTCATATTGGAAAAAAAATGCTCCTATGGGTTGCACTTAATTTTCTTGGCGTAAATCAAAGCAGAAAAGCCGTAGTTGAATTTAATCAGTCTGGCTGTCTATTAATCTCCATGCATTGATGCCACCTGATAATAGTGCATGGTCTGTGCCACAAAACAAGGGATGGCTCTGCAGATGAGTGTTCACCTTTGCAGCATAGACTGGCAACCTGTTTGACACCCCACATCTCCTTTACCACTAGTAAAATTATTCAAATTTGGCAATTACTTTTGAAGAGTTTTCCTGTGCTGCTTTATGGAGTGGCTAAAACAGCGGTTGAAATGGAGCTGGTTACATTACTCCCTAGCTCTTGGGGTGAGGTGTGTTGAAAGGCTTTCTACATTACCAGCACAAATGGATACTGGTTCAGGAAGGTGGCATTTAAGGACTGTGCTGCTCCAAATCTCACTGCTCCTCATCTGTGTTATGTCCCCAGAGAAAAACAAGCTAACTCCCAGTAAATACGGTTCGAAAAGAAGTAAAATGTGAGAATTTTTTTTTAAGATAAAGAAAAGTAATCCGTACTTCTACCTAAACACAACATTTTCCCCATTTTCTCACACATCTCTGTTTTTCTGGGTTGCAGCCAAGACTGAAAGCAGGAAATACAAGTATATTTACAAGAAAGTCTCGTAATTTTTGTTCAAGTGTGTAACCACAACAACACAAGTCAATTTAGCTCACCTTAAGCATTTTGACTCTGGGAGGGGTGAGGACCTCTGCACGGAGTGTTGGTGTAGAGGAAACCAGGCAAAATGGGCCAGGGGGATCAGTGAAAGCAGAACCCAGTGCCTCGGCTGCGAGCTTGTGTGACAGTGACTGAGAGAGAAACTAGAACAACACTCAGGCACCAGTCATCTGCAGCGCGGAAAAATTATAAACACTTTTGCGTCATTCAAATGGTGGTGTAAGCTCTGGGGAATGGGGAGCCCCACCTTGTCGTGCTACAGCTGTGAGATGTACAGGCACTGCAAAACATGAATTTTGTCTTCATGCCCTTGTTCATATAAAGCGGGAAGATACCTACACTTGGCCCCTGTTCGTCTTCTGTGTGAAACATAATTCTGCAGGCAATGTTTGAAAAAAGATAAAGCTCCATTTGGTAGGATATAGTCTGGAAAAAAATGAGAAAGAGGGATGTGGGAACAGAATTCAGAGAAAGGCACAAAAGAAAATCCAGGTGTGGATACCCTTTATTTTTAGTGCTAATTGGGATCCAAAACATTCAGATGCAGTAAAGAATTTGATATTTCAGGAAAAAACAAGCAGGCAAATGGGATATTCAGTCCCATCTAAATGGAAATATGTTTTTGTGAGCCGCAGTGTTTTTGCACTTCCTCGATGACTTCCCACTCACAGCACCAGCTGATTACCAGTGAGAATATGTTCTTTCTTTCTTACAGATACTGGGAGAGTTTAAAGGTATGTGTGCACAGAAATGAAAGCCATTTCTAATATTTCTGGAGGTTTATGTCCTCTATGAAAAGGAAATTGAAGACAAAAGAAAAGTCATCAAGTATTGTATGGAACATTTAAGCACATTACTTAAATGTGTCCATATTGAAAATGGCTGCACTGAACATTTGTTAATTTTTTAAACTGTGTAGAATCTCCAGTTAAAATATTTCTTTTTGAAAAATAGTTCACTTTAGAGCTGCTTTGTGGTCTAATGGAGATTAGATAGCTGCTGTGGAGTAGTGCCTGTTTTTCTTTCCTAGGTATGGTGCAGGCAGGAGTGACCTTGCAGATTCAGTTACCTAAATTTAGGCACTTGTGTGAACACACACAAGTGAAATGTAAAATGGGTTTATAAACTTCTGTAACAGAAAATGGAATTTTAATCTAAAGCACGTGGAGCTTTGGGGTTGGTTGATCTCACCACAATGCAGAATCCTACGTACCTGCAGCTGAGCCAGCCTCAAGTTTCTGCTGACTGCATGTGTGTGAGCTGGGGTTCAGACACGCAGAACCACCATCCCGTGCATGTATATATATAGATATAGAATTATATACAATGGAACACTATGTACATATGAGTAGGGACCCCAGGGAACCCCAAACCAACCCCAAGGGGAAAAGGGGAAAGGGAAGGGGAAAAGGGACAAAAGGGGTAAAACACAACAAATATACACAATCGAAACTCAGGGGATAGCTTAACAAAATAACTAATACAATGAAAGTCTCACCACTTCCCTTGCGAACAGCAAATCCCTTCCCTCTGACACGACTGGGACAGAGCCCTCGGTCCAGGCCTCCAGCCCACAGAGATAAGCGAGGCCTAAACACTGAGGGCTGCTGTCACAGGCTGTGACCGGGAGGAAAGCTGAAGCCCAAGAGAGAGAGCCTCCTCCCCGTCACCTATCTTTTATACACCTGATTACGTGAGGGAATAGGATTTTTTGACCCCAGTTGTTAAGGAAGGCCTAAAGAACAACAAACCTCACCAAAGCCTAAAATTTAAACTACTACAGGCACATACAAACAAAAAAGGAGGTTTTACCTGGCTTCCAGGTGCTTCTTCAAATATGTGGCTATTGTCCCTGACATCTTTGTCAAATCTGCCATGCCTGTATGAAAATGTTGAGATATACCATCGCAAACATTATTAGATGCCTGCCTGTAAGTGTCAGGTTCCACCTGAGAATTCCCAGCTCTTTCCAGTCTGTCATGATGGCTTACGTGCACAGCTCACCCACCCACACCTAAAGGTAAGGATCTGAATCTGCAAGTTGGATCTGGTAAATGTTAGGTGCTGTTTCAGATGCCGTAGGGTGTCTGGGGCATCCGCGTGAGGCTGGTTGACATTGCAAAGCAATTCTGGAAGAACCATGCTCTTCTGGACTGACCATGTCAGGCGGGGTGGGATACTCTGCAAGCTGGATATATAGATTACAGATACTGGAAGTCATGTGACATGAATCTCACCCTGATGGAAATCATGTAATTAGTGAATTGGTGAAAATTAAGTGAACGTGCAATGTTTTGAAAACTGTTTTAAAAAACATTCTGAAGAAGCAAGCTGTCTTTCAAGCTTAAGAGATACTGTGCCTTGATAGTATTTGCATAAGTAGCTTAATAAAATTGCTTATTCCTCTTGTATTTTTAATTCTGCTGAACATTTGCTTGTGTTTTCTCCAAGAGTGGATCCCAGGATTCATGGGGGCTAGAAGCTTGCATTCAGAGTAATAAAAAATAGTTTCACTGATTCATCTTGGTGAAAATCTTCATATATTTGAGTGAAAGGAATAGATAGCGTACATCTAGTTGAAAATATTATCCACACTTCAGTAGCCAATGTGAGAACCTGAATTCTGTCTAGCAGCCCTATATGTGTTCCCATAACTTTAATCCTACAATGTTATCCTCCTCCAGTTTGAAATAATTATGAATAGTCTAGTTTTATGTATCCAATTCAGTATTTTCAAATGTCTTCCTTTAACTTTCAGGTGACTTTATATACACATTTGCATCTCTCTGGTCCTTGTTGTTTTTACCACAAGCTCAGTGGGTGTAAGTCAGTATAATTCCATTGATGCCAGTGTAACTTTGCTGATTTACACTGGCTGTGGAGTTCCCTCAGCTCGGAGGGTTTATTTTAATGTCCCATTTCTGTGACCATTAGTAAATTATACCTTTCACTAAAATTTTCAGTGCTGTAATTAAGTTTGAAATACCAAACCCCAATATTTTAACTTTTAAAGCACAATAATCAGCACTTTTGCCGCCTTCTTTTTATCACTTAAAGCATTGGCCCATAAATACCCCATTAACAAGAAACTGTTGCAAGTGTTTTCATTGTTTTCCCATTGCTTCCTGGTGAGCTAAGTGTTTCTGAATTTCCTGGGCGGATGCATCAGACTGTGACATGCTGAATCTGGTTTTATCAGTTTTATTCTGTATAAGTGATTTTAAATGCGACTTGAGGTATGTAGTTATATCATTATAATCATCATCATAATTATCATTATTACCATTGTCACTCATTTTATTGCTCTTATTATCAGCATTTGGGAACTACTGATTGTCAGTTCTGTACTGAGAATAGCTTAGCATAACTCCAGCCAGTTCAGCCAGGAGCAGACTCGGTTTTCCTTTGGTTTTGGTTTGTGGGGCTGGTGGTGACAAGAATACGGTGGGATTTCAACTCTTGCAATATCTGGGGTTCAAGCACTGTTTGTCCAGCATGGGACAGAGATTTCAGTAAAAGGACATATTTCTTTGTGATTTGAATAAAACATTGAGAGACTTTCATAACACCTACATGTTCTTTCTTGTACTAGGAACTCCTATGAGCCAGAAATATTTGTTGCAATGTGAAATATTCTGTGAGATTATGATAGCTTTACAGAAATCTTGAAATATGCAGTTGTGGCAGGAACTTCTTTTGACATGAGCCTACATTTATAGATGTGTTCAACATTGCTTAATTAGGGATACAATAGACATTATGAGTCCAAGGATTCTGGTCCTGGGTCTTAGTTCATTAATGGAACCTTGGTTCAACAAACAGGAGAAGAAAAGGTTCTAGGTGTAGGAAGCATTAATTAAAGAAGAAAACTCCGGGTGTGAAGATTTCAAGTATGATCTGGGAAGCACCGTTGCTGTTGTCAGCACCATCTCATGTGTCCAAGGCAGAGGTACCCCACAGCTGTGTAGACCCCGACTCAGGCAGCTCAGGACAAAAGGCAGCACCGAGCCAGAAACTCCATGGTCAGGTTTGCTCCTCAGGAAGTGCTGGGAGGATGTGTAGGTTGGCTTGAGCACACTAGTGTGTCTGAACAGTGTTTAGATCAGAGCAGGTCTCCACTCCTCCAGTGTGAGCTGCTGGCAGCAGGTCTGTCTGCAAACAACAACTTCATCAAAGCTGTGCGAGAGGGGAGGGGTTTGCTCCAGAGTAATGCTGGGCTTACATGTCCCTGTAGCCCTAGAGCGGGGTCAGATACAGAGTCCTGCCTCGCTATTCCAGCAGTTTATGGTCAAAACCACAGCTTTTACAGGTGTTTTCAGATGCTGACTAACAAAAGATCCTCAGGAGTAGAAAGAGTTTTAGACTAGGCTACACTTTTAAAAGGAGTGTGTATTTATAATTGGTTGAGGAAAAGGATCAATTTACATTAAAGTTCCATGCCAGAGTGTCATAAATGAGACTTTTTTTCAAGTTTGTTCTTCCATATCTCACAAAGAGTTTGGGGCAATCCTTTCAATCTCTCAGTACTTACATGCCTAATGACTGCTCACTTTTCTGGGCTATTGGAAAGGCTAACTCATTATTACTTTGCAATCTGAAACTATAAAACACTATGTAAAAATGTATTCTTAACTACACCTATTTTTTATTCAAGTCAGGGCTGGGAATAGTTCCAAAACCTTATCAATTGCACTCTGCAGTTTTTATTTTGTGATATTCAGCTATAGGTTTCAGAAATACCTTGGGGCTTTCTAAATGGCCTTGGTCAAATATTTACATCAACTCTATTAATCTTTCTGTCTGACTTTGTAATTAATTGAAAAATGGTTTTTCTATATAGCAACCTATTCCTGTCTCCAACAGTTTAACTTATCAGCAGAAGTTATTTCCATCATCTTCTCTGTACACAGGCCAAGGTTAGAGCACTCAGCAATTTTAAAAGTGTTATCTCAGCTGTGGGCTCCTGAGCCAGATTAGCATGTGTGTAGTAAATCAAAATCTGTTCAAGATTCCTGCAGTTGTTCATGTGCTAATTCTTTTTGGGTGTAACTCTGGGATGAGAGAGTGAAAATAGGGTGGTAATCATCAACTGGAGCAGGATTTCCCAGCTGGTGGACAGGTGTGTTACTGTGGGTCTCCTCAAAGCAGAGATGCCACTGTGAGGTTACAGTGCCAAACATTAACAACAGAGGCATAAAAGGGAGAGAAAGACCAAAGATAAGACATATGGTGCTTTTCTTAAAGATTCTGAAATTGAAGTCAACTGCTTGCTCAGTTTTGATAATCTATGACATGATCAAGGGACTTGTGTGGGTTTAAGAAATGAGTGAACTCTGACTTGAGGTAAAGCAACACCTTTCTATTTGCTTTCCACGAAGGCAGGAAAAGAAACCCTCACTTGCTACATTATGAAATAACTTATTTGGCTGCGTATTACGCTACAGTAGGGTGGTAGCTGTCTTAGCTAGCTTGCTTAAGTTTCGACTGTTCACCCCAGTGCATTGCTATGGCGCCTGTGCGCTCTCTGCTGAAACGTGGTGGGGTTGCTGCCAGTCCTGGGTGAAAGCTGGCTTGGTCTGCTCTTGGACAGACTCAGCAACCCCACACTTGAGAGCAGTAATTGAGCTCAGCACAAATGATTCTTATGAAGCTCAGCATGAGAGAGAATCTAATCTGGAATGGAATTCTCTTTAGCACTGATGGCACATTGGGCTCTGTTTATGTCTGGGCTACAGAAACAAGTCTTGCTTATCATTAGGTTGTAGGAGTATTGTTTTGAATTCATATTTGATGCAGCCTGTGCTCATGTGTAACACATTAGATGGTCAAATAAATGCATATTTAACTCTGCCTGATTGTCCCTCCGAGTCCACTTCTCAGGTTGGATTGACTTTTAGAAACAATTGTATGTATCAAAAAAATTACTTAGCCTCTCCTGGACCTCTTTCATTGCTTCAGGAACTTATAATTGACTAGTTCAACCATTGACTACATAAAGTTCCTAATTACTTAATCAAAATGAAAGATAAGAGCACAAAGAAGATGACCTCTAGGTTTTTAATCAGCTGTAACTATTCACATGAGCACTGCTGTAAACTTGACAAGCTGTGATACGTGCACTGACGATCATAAAGATAATGAGATCAGCTGTTCATTTAAGACAAAACAAGAACAGACTTGATTCAAATGAAATAAAAGTCAGCTGTAAAAGTTTGAGTATGTGAGAATGACTGTAAAAAAAGATAGTCCTGAATGCAGTGTTTCTTTTTGTGGAGATACCAACTTTGGTCACTGGGAGAAGAGCTGGAATTGCTAACTCATTTCATTTTGCTTGCTGGTTTCCTCAGTGCTTGATGGGTTTTATAAACCTCTGTGGCAGATGTTGAATTGCAGATACCGTTACCAAAATTAGTTTCTAGCCCTCCTCTTGTGCAGCCTTTGAAAGGCTTGTCCAAATTCAAATTACAAACCACCCCAAAACATTGATCATTAATAATATGATTTTGCAGCTTTTTGATCAGCTACAGTCTTAGGCTTGGGCTTTTTTTTGGTGTTTGTTTCTTTGTTTGTGGGATTTTTTGATTGAGTCTCTGGTTCTCAAGGCTGACCTTGTACCCTCTTTCATGGCATCTCCTATGGCTGCCATTAATTGCAAATCATTCTGTAGCTTTTATGCCTTTGTTGGTGTACCTTTATATCCAGATCAGTCACATAAAAAAAAGAGTGAAGAAACATGGTTTAAGAAAAGACAAAAAAGGCATAGTTCCTATAATTAGCTGTTCACCTTTCGCATAAATCATTCTCCTTCCCTTGTAAAAGACACAGAACTCATAGAAGTGTGAGGTGATCACCGACAACATGACTCTTGCAGTAGTTATAGCTCCCAGTTAAATAATCAAATACTTCTAGACACTGGATTATAACTTAGATTAATAGACATTTCAAGGCATTTAAAAATCCCTACTAGTGACCTTCTAAGGAAGCTTTAAAAATATGTATCATTGTGCTGATGAAGAGTAATAGCTTCAAATTCAGCATACTAAGAACATTGTAAATCATATTATGCATTCAAATAAACATTATCACCTCTTCAGAAACCTGCCATGCTTCCTGTTACTTCTTTCTCAGGTTCGAGTTATCATATCTGAAGTCTTGTACAGTTGAAAGATGACTAAAAAATGCTTTAATATAGAGAAATGAAAAGAAAAAAACGCCGAATTGTTAGAAAATCTCTTACCTTTATATTCTTGTTGGTAATCACCTGTATTTCTGACTACATTATTGTAAATTCATGCTTATTATTTTGAGACAGGAAGATGAGTCATCTTGTGGACTGCAGAAATTAACAATAAAACTTTAACTTTGTTACTGGTGACACCAGAGTAAAGGGAAGCTCTACCTGACTTTCAGGCTGAGGTTTCAGAATTTCCTTCTGCTGCTGGTCCCTTGAGGCAGTGCAGTTATAATGCACTCCACACAGGTCAAGGTAGAAATGGCATATTGGTACCCCGGGTGTTCTGCTTGGGTATTAAAAGACAACAAAGCAAAAATAAAGAGAAAATTACTATCACAGTGAAGCTGTCTAATCTGCATTTCAGGGCATTTTTTTTCTCAGTCTGATCAAAAGAAGAACAAAAACTTACTTTGTATATATTACTGAATTATACATAGATATACTGAGTTATTAGGACATGAAGGGAAAACAATTCTGCCATTGCAGTAGGCAGAGTAGGGCTTGACAAAAAGATTAGGCCAAAAAAAGTTAAATATTGTTCCTTTAAGATCCAAGAACAGGGTTTATAGCATTTTAATGTTTGTGATTAATGAGGTAGCAAACAGATGCTCTATCAGTGGAGATAATATCATCAACATTCTGAGTAAGGAATAGTTTATTATTTCACAAAAGCTTCATGCCCTTCTGGCCCTGCTTAGGGATTTGGCAGGATATGAAATGAAGATGAATGATAGTTTAAACAGAGTTCACCCTTCCTCACAAGACTTTAATAGTAAAATAAGAATACAAAACATTGGATTGCAAGATTAGTAACATGTGAAGCATCTGCTGTAATATACTTTCTTTCATTTTTAATAATTGATTAGGAACATGTTGGACAGATCTCATTATCAAGGCCTATTGATTTTTCAACTCACAGCCTGTTGCTAAATAATTTTCCAATTAGGCAGTAATATCGTAAGTATAGAGGACAGATTTGGATGGAAGTCTTAATAATTCAATAAGCACAGCAGCTTTTTTTAAGTTGAGAAAGACAAGGAGGTAATGTGGAACTTGAACAGGATGGCTGATCTAAGTAGGACTATGAACACAGCCTCTAAAAGGAAACACCATGGAAATGTTTGTGTTTTAATGTGGATTACTAGACTATAGTTGCGTATTTGTTTACCATAAGAAGATGCAGCACAGAGATCCTGACACTGAAAATTTTTAAGAACAGGAAAACTGTTTTATGTTTCTGAGAAGATAGTGTTACTTTTTGAATTCTTGGAGATGTAGGAAAAAGCCTTACAGTTTAAGAATGAAGCATAATATAAAGGGAATAGTTTAATCTATTCTTGCAGCTTAGAAACCAGGTAATTGGCACTGACTGTATATAAAGACGTCCATGAGCATCACTGATAAATACTTCTGGTAGTTTTTGGCAACACTTTCTTGCTCAGGAACTCTCAACATCTATAGAAAGTGAAGGGATTTTGCTTCTTAAACCTTATGCTTATTTTGCTGTTGCTGATGACAAACATTACACACGATAAGAGACACAGTTAGTGTCATCTTAAGTTTGCCTTCCAAAAGTTCACAGTGTATGACCTAGGCTCCTCTATGATGCATGAAGGGTAATTCAGGTGACCTGCTTTGGATCCCTTACTTTAAGATGTAAATCTCACTGCAAAGATGCTTGTGTTGGTATTGAGGCATCCTATTGAGTAGGTTCAGACTGAATAGTGAACTTTCAGATGCCTAGAAAAGGTGAAACCTGAAGGAACACTCTTCTCTGCTAGTGAGGAACTCCACCTTTTTTTTTTTTTTTTATAATTTCTCATACATCTTAGACTTATTTAGATTTATTTATATTCATTAGTAACTGATTTTTTGTTTTGTTTGGATAACAAATCTTTACAACTCTTCCCAATAAAATGAAATAACATCAATACAGAGAAAATATTTTTTGGGATAAAGGTAACATTGAATTCATTTCCCCATGCTTTCTAAAACCCTTTAAAAATACAGTTTAATTCTGAAATGGAAAACCATTTCAGATAGTGAAGCTGAAAAGTTTAATTTTGAAAATGTTGAGTAAAACAATAGTCAAAAAACTGGAATGAATCTTTAGCATTCTAATTGTCAGACCTTTTGCTATTTAACCACATAGCAACAGGACTCTTCTCCTGGTGGCTGTTCTAATACCAGAGCAGTCTGTGAGGACTAGCTGTTCCTGTTCATTGGCATGTAAGCGCTGCAAGACTGCCTTCCACCAGCAAATTTTAGTTCTGATGGGATTCCTGCATGCCTTGAGGTGCCACAAGTTCCCCCTCTCATTCTTTCAGAACTCCAAAATCCACAAGCTGTTGAAAGTGCATACACTGAAATGATTTTTGGAAGGTGGTTCGAAGTCACAGCTTAAATAAGCAAGTCAAAAATCTACTAGACAGGTAGTGCTGCACATTTAGATGAAGGATAGTCCAATTCTTCTCACACAACCGTCTCCTCACATTCATTAGCCCTACAAATTGTGTCATGAGATCATTCATTGAAGAATTTTGGTTTAATGCTGAGAAGAACAAACAGGTCAGCAGTCCTTGGCCTCAGACAAAAACTTGTAACACACCTGCATAAGTAAGTAAGAGCAACACCATCTACCACCTGGGAAAACACTCAATAATTTATATCGTATTTCCACACTTGAAACAATGTGATTTGCAAGTGACTCAAATTTAAAAATAACTCCATAGTAAAGACTGAGAAAATAACCCACAAGAATCACAGCAAGATATAATGTAACAGCACAGGTAGTGTATTATTTAGGATACATGACTTTTGTTTTGCTTTAAAAAGACTACAGCTTCTTTTCTCACACCCCTTTCCCCTCTATAAAATGGCAATGCACCTTGCTGCAGCCACACTGGGACTTGAGAGACATGGGATGTGGAATTTAAAGGAAGTACATTTTAAACCAAGTTTTGAAAACTGCAATATATAAGTTCTCATGTTTTATGAGACCAATGCTACTTGCAATGATATATTTTTTCTTATTGCACTGTTGCTAATTTTTTTCTTTGAAAGTATTTTTTTTTTCTATTTTACAGAAAGCTTCCAACTGTGTATGATACAGGATCTGGCTCACAGTGATTAGGGATACTTGCAGCAGAGGTAGTGATATGGGACTCAGGACAATCAAATTCTTGGAATAGTTTCAGGTGGCTTTTACTGCTCTGGTGAGCTCTGTACTTCCACAATTAATTTTTTTGCTGAAAAAAAAAAAAAGAGATAATAATCTGTACAAGTATACTTTCATTCTGTATGCATTATGGTGTACACCAAGTGATGTAACACAAAATGACAATTTGGACTCCAGGAAGATAAAGTGATTAACACAACTGACTGCTGTGTCTGCAAACCAGGTTTTGCAAAGCAGGTAACACCACAAGCAGAATATGGTGCACTGTGCAGGAAATTACTTTCATATCACTCAAATAGGGATGTGGTAACCACTGGGACTGGTGTGTGGTGGCCAGCTTACAATCAAATTGATGTCACTGTACTTTCACTACAGTACATGACTATAGCACTGAGACAAGCTGTCTCAAATCTGTTGTCACGCCTCCAACACTGGAGAGTTGTCTAAACTATGATGAACGTTACCTGACTCGAGGACAGAAATACATCTGAGTCTGTAGGTTCTGTATGTTCAGTCTTGTCCAAAATTTATCCTGTCTAGATGATGAAAGCTGGGATTTTGTGGATGGGAGTGGGTCAGTAGAGGGAAAAATTAGGGTTGTCATGGAGAGCTAAAGAAGAGAAAGCCGGGCATTGAAGTGCGAGAAGTCTTCAATGTCTTGTGGAGTAGAAGCTTTCTGGAGGAAAACAGGAGACATATGAATAGTGCACTAGACAAGCGCAGTAACTACCTAAATTTCCAGGCAGGGAAATATGAGTGTTTGAAGATTGGAGCCTTGGGGCTGCAAGTATAAGATGGATAAAAATACAACACCTGGCTGTAAGCTTGGAAGCCTCCGTCCTGTATCTTGTGATGGCTGTAGTGGCCTATGTGCCTACCACTGTAAAAATAGCAAGGAAATACTACAGCTTAAAACCATGGGACTCTTTCAACCTACATATTTTATTTTCTTGATGTTCAGTCTAAGTCCTCAAAGAGAAGGGCCAAAAATAAAGGACTGCATAGGCCACAGGATAGCCTCAGTAGTTGTATTCACACTTGTGAAAGTATGCAAAGACACAAGAGCACTCATATACTTGTCATTATAGTCAGATTATGGTGGCATCTGACATCTCAGACAAATTTGGATAACAGTGAATGAATAGTATACCTGAATAAGACAAATCAGATTGTATGTGTGATCCTGACTTTTTTTGAAAGTGAAATTTATTTCATTAAATAATTTACTACTTTGCATTTTTCTTAAATAATTAGCATTTCAGCATCAGAGAATATCTGCTTAAAATAACTGTAAAGCTATTTACTGATATATACATATTTTCCCTGTCTTTCTCTTACTTTTGAGGTAGCAGAATTTTCCTCATGAATACACATTGACAAGAATCTTGAAGCTTGGAATTAAATATGTGTATACTTATATGTGTATATATATATGTATATATAAAGGACATGATTTAGAGGCTTAAAAGTGTGGGTTTTTCTTCTTTTATTTTTTAAGAAGGCTTTCTTGTTTCAACTAAAATCTTCACAAGGAATTATACCCCATTGTCACATTTTAAATCAAACACTGTCATGAGGTTCATGCCTTGTCCTACCTAGCAACAAACTTGTATGAAATGATAGTTTGCATTCTAGTCTGGAGCAAGAGCTGTCATTTTTGGTTTATTCTTTTTGTGCTGATAATATCTATTCTCCAAATCTAAATTGTTTTTCTCGGCTTCAAGCAAGGCAGCATTATATTTTCAAAAGGCAATATGTTCTAAAAAATTAAGCAATAAGATTCTTTATTATTGATATTATTGTAGCTCTTAGAAAACTCAGGGCTGATGCTGTGTATTTCTTAGTGTTTCACAAATGCAGAGTGAAAGATAAGCCAATTTTGGAAGCCTGTAATTTCAGGGGTAAATGGTTTCAGCACCCCTGTATGCTACTTTTCAATGAAGATAACCTCTCTCCTCTTGTGAACTTTAACATCATGTTCTCACATAAAATTTTGGCATTTACTATGTGGTCGTCATTTGGCTGCTCAACACTGCTATTGCTCCAGATCCATTATTTCAGTACTACCACATCCTAAACTTGCCAAGGAGCATGATTTCATCTCTGACAGGACATGTTAATCAGTCCCAACCAGACAATAGGAGACCTGCAGGAGGACACAGCACCATAAAAAATGGAGATATAGGAAGCTTTCACCTGTTTCATCATTTTATTGGAGAGCTAAACAAGGTGACATGCATACAAATGTTAGATGGGAGAGAGCTTAATGGAGAGTTTGTGAGGAAAATTTCTCTAAGGATAAAGAAACCAAATCTCACATATTTTTTTTTTTTCCCTGTGGATTAGTCACATTAGTGTCTTTGTGTGATGAATGAGTCTAGTATTGGAAAAAGGTGAATCTTCATATTGAGACTTATGTATAGGAATGTTTTGATGAAACAGAGGGCATACATTTTCCTTAGTAATGCAGAGGCCTCTGGATGAAGCAGTCAGGTTAATCCATAATAATGGCAGGTCTGTTTATTGATCTCATAAATTGCACTTTACTTGACCTGTCAAAAAAGCAGAATTCTCAGCATGTGCTTTCCTGCTACTCCAAGAGCCTCTCCTCACCTCGGGCAGATCGCTCCCCCCCAGCCACTCCCTGTATGCTGACAGCTGT
Source organism: Grallaria varia (assembly GCA_013396735.1). Lineage (NCBI taxonomy): Eukaryota > Metazoa > Chordata > Aves > Passeriformes > Formicariidae > Grallaria > Grallaria varia. The sequence goes on from VWZG01000461.1 coordinate 1,407,315, forward strand.
TGTAAACTCTGATCTAAATTCATTAACCTTTCTCCAAACAATCTATTTGAGTTCATCCTTGAGAAAGTACAGATAGAACAATAAACACTCACTACTGATTTTTCTTCCCTGCCTTTCCTAACACACCCCCGCCCAAGCTGCCTACGCAGTTTTCTTCTAAAAGGAGGAAAATTTAAATCAAAATCAGTAGGAATCAAAATTTGCCATGCAAATGTTGTGAGTGGGTCTCCAGTGAACCCTGGGTGGGTAAGAAGCTTTGTTTAGGCTGAAATGGGTAAATTTGCAGACAACTGCATGGCTGGGATGTTGGTGTTTCTGCATAGTGTTGCTGAGTAGTAACCAGAGCCAGGGCAATCTGGAAGTGCATTGCTGGGTATCTTTAAGTAGTACCTTTTAAGAGAATGTATTTTTGAATTTTAAAATTTGTGTCTTTTAACAATGCAGTTTTTGATACCATAATGTGAAAGCTGCAGTTAACAGAAAGGGAACATTTTATAAGGAATCAATGATCTTTAGATGCCTGATTCCCTTTACCAATAAATAGAGCTCACATTTAGTTTAATTGGAATTTTGAATCATAAGTCCCTTGTGATTGACTGGAAAAACCCTCTAATTGTATCATCTGAGGAAGAATAAAATCTGGAATTGAATAGTAGGCCTAAGGCAGAGTATTTATATATTTTTGTTGACCAATAAAGTGAAAAAAGATGCCTAGTTTAGGCCAAGCATTAAATTTCTGGTTGGCTAAAGATAGCTATAATGAATCTCAGCCAAAAGGTACTGAGAGACCTGAATGGAAAATTTGTAAATGTTTTGCTAAATTTTTGCAAGTTATGCTCTCATTTGAACTATATTTAAATAGCCATTTCCAAATATTGCCTTAGATAAATAGTTTTAAGATACCAGTATTTGACAAAGTGTCAAAATCATGTTCAGATAGATGGCTGTGCTAAGTACGGCTGCAGGTCATATGCGTGTTCTTCCAGCTGTGTAAGGTTTCAGTAGCATACTAAGTGGTTTCGAGTGCATTGCAATTTTTGCAAAAAAGTATTAAAAAACAGGACAGGTCTCCTCAATGCTCTTTCTGTATATCCAATAGCATTATTTTTACATTAAAAATATGCAGGTCTTGCAGAAATGTCTAAAAGGATGTCTTGCATTTTGAGTGTGGGAGATTGTCTTGGGCTTGATGTGTTTGCCTGGGAAATCAAAATTTTTTAGTAGACTGATGAGCAGAAGCACTGGAAAACAGAAAGTACAAAAAAATTGAAGTTTATGTGTTTTCTTACACAGTCTTAGTAAATCCAAATTAATGTCTAAACATTCCCTGCCCCTGGATCTGAGAAGTCACTTTAGGACACACTGTCTCAAAGGCTGTGAAAATTTGAAGGCATGCCATTTGGATAATGCTACCTTGCTATTTTACTCTATCTAGAAGACTGTGGTGAGTTACAGTGTTTGGCTGCTGTTGACGATGGGATATCGATGGGCTTTGAGTTAGTTCCTCGTACACTGTGAACAAAATAGGAATATTATTTTAGTGGCAGCTGAGTAGATGTAGCAGCTCTGCTTTGCCTTCCTCTCCCCATTCAGATGTCTTCCCATCCTCAGATGACTTCTGCTAATGGTCTCTTGGACCACAGAGCAGTTGTCCAGGCTGATAGCGCAGGATCTTAGTGGAGATAACGGGAAAACTGCCTTATTTCTTTTTCAGTTCCTGGCTGGTCTGCACTGCCTCTATCTTTTCAAGACAGTCCAATCTGCATCTTGTGACCATAGATTCAATTCTTCTCACGCCGAAGGGCAGTTGTGCTCAAATATTAACAAAAGAACTGTTCATTGCCTGGCATTTCTCAGAAGCCATGTGTAGATGAAGGGAGCCGTAAGAAGCAGCGTGGTTGCTGGAGGATACAAACTTATCTTTCCAAAGATCAGTCTCAGGCAATGTCAGTTGATGGGTTGTCTGAGTTTGCTAGAGAAGGGGGAGTTCTTGGAATAAAAATTCATGTATTGATTTGAGTGACCTTAGGTTAGAATAGCTCAGAAAATGTTTGTGCTATAGGAACTTACTCAAGCTGTGCCCCAATATTCCTTACTTCCCAGTAAGTTATGGTATAATAACGGAGTGGTCAGCCATTCCAGCAGTAAAAACAGTGTATTGCTTTACAATGTTAAATAAATATGCCCACATTCCTTGCTTGGCTCATTTGTAATCTTCGGTGCACAGCACCTGATTAATAGGAATGTAATGATAATACAGCTCCTCTGTTTAACAAGCCAGAGAGAACATCCAGCTAAAACATTAGCCTGTGTTCCTGACACCCAGAGAATGGGCTGAGATGCCTGCCAGAAGTTATTGAGCTGGAGAGAATTTTAAATGAATGAATTGCACATGAGTCACATCTTTCCACAGAGCAACTGCGGGCTCTGGCTGCTGGAGTACTTGAGAAATCAACAAGGGCCCCTTTTGAGGGAGCCGAGAGAGAATTTCACAACTGACTTGGATTTGGAATTCTGCAGTGCATCTGGGATAGTAATACCCTACAACAGCAAAGATTATTTAAAGACAAGCAGCTTCAGTTTGTCAATAACTTAAATACCAGGAAACTTGGGTGGTGAAGGGTGGCAGAGTGTTAATTGGTCTGGAAGCAGTATAAATACTTTCTGCATTTATCTCACTTACAAATGTTCATTGGTGATATGTTATCAGTAATTTATGATGTGCCGTGACAGACGCTTACATTTCTGACAAAAATAGCAATTAGTTAGAAGAATGAGGATTCTCCTTGAATGTTTTCGTCAAGTTGGAAGGGGGATTTCTTTCCTTCCATGCATGAATTGCCTGCAAAAATCCTTTAAATTTGGCAATTTTCTCTCTTACCTGAATTTGGTCCAGTTTTTAAGCTCTTCTAAAGACTTTACAAGTGCTCTCATGAAATTACTGGTATTTTCTTATTAGTAGTAAATTATTTGCATATCCACTGCGTACATTAGTGTGCCGTCATGGTGATAAATCCAAAAGAAACTCATCAATTTACTCATGTACGTTCTTAATACTTGATTTAGGCATTGTTGCTTATTTGATTTTGATTTCTCCTTCACAGACATGGTAATTATGAGTAAAGGTTGTCTATAAAAGAGAAATAAAATGTATATCAAAATTTTCAAGCAGTGCCTCATATATGCGGAGTGCTCTATAGCCCCAAAATTTCATGCAGGATGCTTATCAGGTGCAGGGAAATGAGTGGAGTGGTCCAATTTTTTACAGTTAAGTATGACACTGCAGATGGGTACTGCACTGTGTCTTCGCTTTCATCCTCAGGGAAAGGGGTTTGCATCACTGTCAGAAAAGTCAAATGCTTTCTGAAGATGATGACTGCCATGAATCCAAAAGATCTCTGTGATATTAATGGTTTGGTAGCTGGAATCAAAATACAATAATATTCAGCCATCCTTGATTTTTTCAAAATTATATTCTAGGCAACATCATCTCTGTGTTTGCTAAGTGCAGATGTTTCAGTCATGTATATAAGTGTATTTACCTGTGTTATTCAACAGAGTTCTTGTAGAGTTTGTTTTGAAAAAGGAGTATTTACCTAATTCTTGATAATTTAGATGATCGTAGAAATACAAGTTTCTGAATTCAGAGAGAACTTGAAAATACAGATGTAATATTATGTTTGCATTCACAGACCACCAAAAGACAGGCAGCATTGGTGAAGATTCAACTCAGAAGCAATTCACTTCTGTATGTTTCCTCTTTGCAGGAGAGCCTGAGAATGCAGTAATGAAACTTGCCTTAATAAACTTTCTAAATAGAATATCCAAAGATTACTGGAACCAATTGAAAGGAACCTCTTAGGAATGTTGTTAAATCCTGGAATTGTTCAGATTTTATTTAAAATTCAGATAGTTATATTTAGTTATGCACAGTCTCTTCCTTCTTGATGCACTTGTTTTATAACTCACCTTTTAGAAGCTTCACCTGACAAGTCAGATTTCAGCTCTGGATGGACTCTAGGATCTGAGCAGCAAGTGTGGGGTGTTAAAATATGACCTAACCACAAAAGACAGAAAATGGGCCTTTTAAAAAAAGTATTACTTGGAAGTGATATAGCAACTGAACCTCTTGGACCCTTTTATATCTCCTCTAGAGTTTAGTGTGAGGTGACCAAAGTCTCAAGTGACAGTGTTCATTGCCTGTGGCTTTGGGAAGGAAAGACATTGGAATAAAACTACTGCATAATTCCCTAGGCACGCGGGAGGTGTGAAACGCTGAAGCTCAAATGGAACAATGTTGCTTAATGGTAGAAAGCAGCCAAATGTTATGCTCCACATAAAAAGGCAGCAGTTGGTCAGTATGATCATTCAGTGGTGTGGTAGTTTAAATTTTAGTTTGGCCAGGGTCGAACTTCAACAAATGGAAAAGGAGACTCAGTCTTCTGATTTCTTACAGAAACAGCTCTGTTTTAAAAAAGACTGTTTGCTAATAGGGATGTATTATACCTCTTTATTGAACCCCCTAACTCCTGAACTGCATAACAACACAGTGGTATGAGCTGCCTAACACAGTGCTACACACTTTCCATTAGACCCACAAGGAATATATCAGAAATGCCTGTAGATCAGATGAGAAATAATAATTGCAGTGGAAAAATGCTATTTTTTTCCTGAATTTTTCTCATTCCAGGGACAGAATATATTTCTTCAGTTCTCAGAGAGTGGGTGACAGGCTTATTTCAAGGGTGAAGAAGATACTGCAGAAATACTCTGTGACAACAGTGTGAATCATTGGGTTTGTTACTTCTGGAACAGTGATTGACGCAGAGGATTCTTCTTTTTGTGAAGCTGCTGTTATCTTCCAGTGCCTGCCATCAGACATTGAGCTGTTCTGTCAGGGGCACTGAATAAAAATCATCCAGACTTAATAGATAAGGAAAGACTCTTCAACCTAAAAAAAAAAAAGGCAACTAACAATTTAAAATACCCAAACCCAACAAAACAACACCCCATGTTTAAACTATTTGGTTTTTCAGTTAAACTCATCAGGAAAAGAAACTTATTTTGCTTCTGGAAAGAGCAATCCTTGCCCAGCTCCTCTCTTTCTATGATTCTATGATTTCGTGTGCAGGAACAGTGTGTGCTAGAAGAGGTGGCCTATTCTTTTAGTCCACTTTGATAGGAGCAGTGAATTTCAGTTCCCAATTTCCTTGGGTGTGGAAACTCTGAGCCACAGAAAAGCCTAACGCAGTTCATGGACCTTGGCTGTCTGCTGGAAAAACTGCCAGGAATGATAAAAATGATAATAAATTTGCTTTTACTGCTCCTCTCTGTTGTAGTAAATTTGTCCTGTATCTTTACACAAAAATGTATACGGACCCTCTTTATAAACCCCTGGGGAGAAGTTTTTGCACAAAAGTAACATTCTCTTTCTCTTCACTTCTGTCTGCGGTGTCTTTTTATAATTTGTGGAAAGTGTCCAACAGGTTGGAAAAATGCATTGAAAACCTAATCCAGACATGTCAGTACAATATTGGTTTTAGTTTAAACAAAAACCAAGCAAGCTTTACTTTTTCCAAGGTAGTGTCTCCAAAAACACTTCTCAGGTTTGAAGAGTACATTTTTGTCCTGGTTTAACTCCTTCTGTACTGAATAACAAGCAAGGCTGTTTTTGCATAGCAGAATACATGTACCTATGCAGAAAAATATATTCCACAGAATCACAGTACTGTTAAGGTTGGAAGGAACCTCTGGAGATCATCTAGTCCAACCCCCTTGCTAAGGCAGGGACTCCTAGATCAGGTGACGCAGGAACATGTCTAGGTGGACTTGGGATGTCTCCAGAAAGGGACACTCCACAACCTCCCTAGGCAGCCTGTTCCAGGGCTCTGACACCTTCAGCATAAAGAAGCTCTTCCTCACGTTGAGGTGAAACTTCTTGTCTTTTAGTTTACGGCCATTGTTCCTCATCCTGCCACTGGGCATCTCCAAAAAGGGTCTGGCTACATCCTCTTGGAACCCACTTTTCTCTAACAACAGCAGACGGTTTGATAAGAACTATAAGAAGTTCTTACATGTTTGACCAAAACCTTTGCTAGTATAAAATGAAGTTAGCACAGTAGCATTTATGTCTAGTAGTGCAAAATTTGAAGCACAGTGAATGAATCAAGGGCAGTGGCAAAGGAAATGTCATCATTTCCCTGTGATTATTTGGAAAGAAGTACAGGGAACACGTGGCACTTCTGGACAATCCTTTTATAAAATTTCGCAAGAATTTTCCAAAATGTATTCCTTATAACTGAAAATGCTGAGCGTATTTTATTGCTGAATAAAGAGAAGTGGGATCAGCAGAATGAAGATATTGGTCAAATGTCAGTCATAAAAAAAATGAGCATAGGCTTTCCCAGCTAATGTAGAGAATGTCATTTGCAGATTTTTATTATGAGGATGGAAATGAGACCATTTGCTGGTCATGATCTTTGTCTTTGCTGAGCTTAAGACTCCACAACAGACCTTCCAAACTCCACAACACATCCAAAACATGGCCCCATAAAAGCCACTGTGAAAAAAATTAACCTTATCCCAATCAAAACTAGCACACCACTCAGTCAGGGATGGCAAATAAACAACTAAAATCTTTTCTGAATGACATTATCAAACCTTGAGATGGAACCTAATGCTACAAGCGAGCTGCAGAAGTAAGTACCCCGTATGCCCTCAGCTGCAACAGACACCTTTGATTTTCAAACCTGACTCGACTGTTTAGTAACACAGTCCTTTCTCATCGAGGCCAGCGAGCACTTGAGTGGTGCAGTCCTTCACAGGCAGTTCTCACAGCACCAGAACTTTTTCAGTGAAAGGCCTCTAAATCTTTTGCCATTGATATTTTATCTCACCATTGAGGAACAGCAGCTTACTGGCTATAGCTCCTCTGAAGCTGGAGAAGTGGAAGAGGGGTTTGATCCGCGCTCGTGTGTTGCTAGAGTGAGTACATCCAAAGCATTGTCTCAGCAAAGAGATCGTGGGATGAACAAGCACAGTCTGATAAGACCCCTGTATCTAGAGATGATCATCTAAGGGCAGGATTACACATTATTGTGGGGAAGCTTGTGATCCCCTGTGCCTTCATGATAGGGGGTAAACAGAGATCTTTCTCCTTTGAGTTGTTCCTTCTGGCCTCTGCATTGCAGCCCCATGAAAAGAGAAGAAAAAGTGTCTTTAGAAACCATTCATGCTTCTGGCAGTACTGCAGTGACAAGGTCAGGCAGCTTAGTCATTAGAAAAGATTATTTTGTTTTGTCATATTCTTCTATCCAACAAGAAATGCTATTAACTTGCATGCACCCACTTCTATGATAGAGAAAACTCCAAAGACATGCTTTCAATGGAAAATGTGAATAAGCAAAATATTTTTAAAAAGGTGGTTTTAGTATTCCTGCCAAGACAAATCAGTGAATGGAAGAAACACATCTTGAGAGCATTTCCTTTCATGACAAAGATGTGACCATACAAGCATACGGTTTGAAACAGGAACAGCTCAAAATCTGAGCAAGTGGTGAATAGCCTGCAACTTCCTATGCACTGACTGTTCAGAAGGTACCAGCACAGAAGGTGTTTCTGTTATATTTATCCCTGAAATCTTCCCCAATGTAACTGTAAATTATCTGTTCCTTTTCCTTTGTTCACCTTTTCTGCAGCCACCTGAAGTGGATGTTCTTTCAAGCTTAAGAAGCAAGGTGGTGTGAGCTCCTTTACCTGGGCATACCTGAATGTGAGAAATGAAGGTGGAAAATGAATGTTCAGGCTCCTCCTGATATGGTGAGTGTGAGGGTGCAAGTGACTCATTTTAAGCAGCCAGAGAAGACCTGAATCTGGATGAGGGAAATGAGAGGGTAGTTGTCTTAACCAACAATCTATGAAGATTTTTCTCTGTTTAATTTTGGAAATACCTGCTTTGCAGTATTTTCAATAGTCAGTGTTGCTGCAGAAAGATTATAATGACCACTATTTGGAAAAACAGTTTCCCTGCAAGATGCCCAACCAACAGTACTATCATTACCATAAATTACTTTCTTTTAGTATCCAGTCTGGTTCTGGTAGTAGCCAGTGGGAAAACATCTGAATTTAACAAGCACATTAAAATGACCCCATTTTAGCTTGTTTTCCAGGTACAATACACTAGAACAAAAGTGTGCATGGACAGTTCAAGCCTGTATGTGTAGCAGAGGTCCTCAGGTTTCTGTGAGATGTAACATTGTGAATATAATTCAGAGTTAGCAAATGCTCAAATGCAGCACATAAGGCTGCTGTTGTGGAGCAAGAAAGCACAGGTGAGACACATGAAGCAGAATAGAGAAGATGGGAAATGGGAAAAAGAAGGGTTGTAAGTATGAAGAGCTGAGAGGAACAGAGACCAGTGGACAGGGTTGAAGTGACTGGGGAGGAGTAGGCAGCTGAAGGGGAGAGCAAAGAGGAGTGGATTGAAAAAAAAGGAACACAACAAAACAAAGAGAAGTTATAGTGGGGGATGGAGAATAAACCTGAAGGCAGTGAGGGTGGAGAAGTAGAACAGCTTCCACCTTTGCAATCTTCACAGAGGTTTAAGAACAAAGAGTCATGACAGGAGCTGTGAATTCAGGGCAGGGTACACAGCTGAGAATAAAAATGGCACTCATTTTAAATGACCCAGGACACAATATGCCATTTGGATTTTTATTTTATTTAAAGAGTCATGAAGTTCATACATTGCATGAATCTCTGACATTCCCTTTTTTTTTTTTTCCTGTCAAGAGATAACTTTTTCTTGCATAAAATCATGATTCATTTTGTATAACTCAGGAAGGAGCCTTAAGGCAGAAATCTTTCTCCTTCATTTGGAGCATCTGTAAAATGCAAGATGGAAAAAAATCTAATGGATAAGGAAGAGCAGCCAGATCATTGCTCTCTTTCACCTGACCAAGGCAAAAGTCTGACCTGGCTTTAAAGGAAAGTATTTTGAAGCTCCCTTCTCTCCCCTACATGTAAAGTGGTTCATGCTGCTGGCTGCAGCAGTGTCCTTTGGCTGCCAGGGCAGATGGTTAATATGTAAACTCTCATCTGAGGATAAACCTACCTCTTCACCCACATCTTATAGATTTAGATGTATTTTTTATTCTCACTCACCTTCAGTCCTATGTCCAGGCAAAGTCCCTCTGGTTTTCAGTGGGAAGATTTAACCCACGGTAGCCAATGACCTAAATTCTGCGTCTCTGCTCCTTCTTATTCCCCCAAAACACAGAGACTTGGAACAGATCATGTCCCAAGGCAAGTTCTGACTGCTTGCAGTGACAAAAAAACCCCAAAAGATGAAGATTAAGAGAGAAAACCAGCCACATTAAAGGCAAATGACAGAACTTGATTACACCTCTGGGAGTTTCAGGAGTTACTTTCTTCTCAGCAGTAACAGGAGATATTTACCTGGCAGCCTGATATTTTTCTTCACCCTTCCTCTGCAATGGGTTCTTCTGTTCTCCCCTAGAGGGTAAAACTTATGGCTACAGTCTGAATTCACTTAGGAATGCACAGGCTAAGCATCAGGTTTTGTTCACTCCTCAGTCATAAAATGCAGGTTGTTCCTACACAGGGCATCTGCCAGGATGGGTCAGATTGCTGCTCAGGTCTCTGGTAGCAATGAATTGCAACTCCAAGGGAGTCACAGGTGCCTGTGGACAGCCAAAAGAAAGGTGCTTATGTACCTTGTACTTCTTTGAAGGTAATTTTAGCTGCTCAGATAAGATTTCCTCACTTCTTCTTGTGTCTGCCTCAAAATCTTTCAGGACAAAGAGTGCCGTGAAGAATTTTCATGCTGTTGAGTTTGCCTCCAGATGCATTTTGCAGAAAGTTATCAGAGCTGAGATTCAGAATTTCCATCTCTAGTGTAGAGCTTCCTTTCCTGGTAACACAAATCTGAGATGAGGCTTCCTCTCTGTCCTGAGGGCTGGGGAAAGAAGGCAGAGAGGCACCCAAAGCAAAGAAGAGCTGTTTTCATGGAAGTTTGCAAGATTTCAATTCCATTTTACAGAACTATTTCTTTCATTTCATGATCAGTGTGAGAATCACTGCAATGATCTGCCACAAAATTGTGTTTGGGGAAAAGTCAATGTCAAAGGCAAAGTATGGGACAATTTATTTTGCAGCAGAAAATTATTTTTTCCTCTACTTTTCCATTCACAGTTATAGTTGGTAAAGGTATATTTGTGCTTATGGGGCTATCCTTTATTTCAGCTTGTACTGAACACCATGAAATTCACACATTTTTTTCACTATGAATTTATTATTAGAAAAAGAGAACATTTTTAAAAATTTAATTTTTTTTTTTTTTTAAGGAGGTTGCCTTTAGAGTTTTTCCACCTATGGCTTTGTCATATAAGTGCTTGTTTTGCAATACTGATGGAGAAAGCACCACCTGCTTAATTTTTGGTGTGTCAGATATAATCTGGTGATGTCTAGACCATATGGGGCTGCTGACTACTGCCAGTTGAATGGTAAGCAGGACAGGGCAGAAAGAGTTCCTCTTTGAGTGGTGCTTCTGAAATGTAGAAGTGACTATATATACATATACACATACACATACACATATACATATACATGTACATGTACATATACATAGTGAGAAACAGAAAAAAATCCAATGACTATGCTATTAAAGCTAAGGACAGACTTTCCAGTGAACTTGAAACAACATAGAAGTCTCCTGGTTCACGTTACTCATCTATCATCATTTGCTGCTCTGTGGAGATTACTTCCATTGTAGACTGAGAAACTGAAAGAATGACAATGTCCTTGTGACATGTGTAACACAATCTCTTAATGCTGCCTCATAAAGAAATGAATAATTGGCTTTGATTATGTGTGTGTGTGGACACGAGCACAGTTCTGTCACACGATGTCAGGATGATATTTTGCCTGAGAGGGTTTTGGCAGTCTTGGGTTACCTCTGGGTACACTGCCTGGCCTGCTGCTAGGGCTGGGAATTGTGGCCATGAGCAGGGAATCTCTGCTGCAGCTGGGGTTACAGAGCATATACTTGGCAGAACAGTGTGAAGAGAGCAGGCTGCAAGTTTGTGCTGCAGGATCAGCCTGTGTGGGGAACAGAGGGATGCTAAATCCCAGCAGTTGGCTCATGTCTGTCAGTGGGGGCTGCTGCACCAGCTGCAACGCCTCTTGCTCTGCACTCTGCTTGCTCCTGCTGGGGATGACATAGGCAGTCTGCAAAACAAACAGCAATTTGTTAGAGCCTGATGACAAATTCACACATTGGCTTTGAGTGCAAATGTAAGGGACAGAAAAAGCAAATTCCAGCTGGAAAATCTCACTGCACCTTGTATTGGCTTAAGCTGGCAAAAGCTCCCTTATATCTTATCTCATAGAGCTGTTTCCTAAGATCCTTGGTGTATTCATTCTGTCTCCAGATGGGGAAAAAGGAAATGTCATCATCTGGGTGAAGAAATCTATTGCACAGGTGATGTCTTCTTTGTACCTTCGTCTAAGAGCATATCTAACAGCCTTACAACACACAAGTAGCTTTATGTAGACTCTGTCGATGGTTATAGGTGCAATAAATCCCACAATCTGAGCTTATTTTAATAAGGACCTTCATGGAAGCAAAAAGAAAATAAACTCTTCCCTTATGGAATATATTTGAAGTTTGACCTGTAAAACCTTTCCAGGTGGTATATGGCTTGGTGAATCTTTGTTTTCTCTCTTTGGGAACCAAGTCAGACTATTTTCACTGTGATGAGCTTTTACTGCTTTCTCAGACCAGATCTGGAGAGTGTCTGCTTCTGTAGTGGTAGATGTGTGTCCCAAAACGACAGGCAACAGTCTTAGAATTGAACTTCTGCCAACCATTTTCACTCCTTAACAGAATTTGTCTGGAAACACTCATCCTACCCATTTTATTTTTCAAGTTAAATGCAAACACACTACAAAATCATATGTGTTTTGCTGAAATGTCAACATTTTGTGAAGGAAAAAGTCCTGACGTTGCTGAAAGTGGAAGTTTCACACTTCCACTATATTTTATGTCAGTACATCTAGGAAAAAATTGCCTTGTGGTATCAGTAGTTCCTGAAGTTGTTTTACTGGGAGTTCTCTTTTTCACTGCACTTCCCCTCTAAGACAAGAAGGTATTGCTATCCGCTATGCAGACAAAGTAACACATTTTGTGTTACAATGAAATGGACAAATACTTCATGGCAGTTTTCATGTGCTATACATCAACTTTTTAGAGAATCTGGATAGCTTCTTGTGCTTAATTGGCTGAGTAGGGATTTTCTGTGGAAATTACTATCTATTTTCAAAATCAATAATTTTTTCAGAGGAAAAAAATTATGTCAGAATTTTCTGACTTCCCATATGAGCAAGCTTTGCCATTTTCATTTGCTATGGAAAACTTTGATCAGCCAGAAAGCAGAGACATATTTGTTCCTTATTTCTTTTTCCAGGAAACTCCTTGGTGAGAAAATGTCTCAAATTTTAATTTTGCTCTAAATCGGGTTTGTATTTTTTTTTCAGAATATGAAGTTTTGTATGGCAAAGATATACCTTTGGAAGACTGCTGTATCCTTTAATTGTGCTAAGGTTAGGAGAAAGAATGATTAATGTAAATTTGCAATCTTTAATGATGTTACCCCTGGGATTTCCAAACTACATCAGGAAATATACTTCATACCTGAAAATTGGGGCAAAATGCATGACAGAAATTTTTAAGAGCAGCAGCTGAATGAAGCAAGTTATGTTAATTCAATGATAAAGTGTCTGGTTTCTTTTTCAAAGTGATTGCCATTGACTTATGAATTTATATATGATTTGGAGCCTTCCTAATTAAGAGACTGCTTTTCTTTTTTTCATTCCATTTTGACAGTAGAGGTCAGCTGACTTGACATTATATCATTTGAGTCATTTGCTTTACAAATGACTGCAATGGGGAGTTTCCAGGAAAGGATTTGAATTCTGTCCTGAAAGTCTGCGAGTGATTCTGTTCAGGGAATCTCTGTTTTCAAGACCTTTCTTCAGAGAAAATATGCACATAACTTGCAGAGGAAGGAATGTTTACTGAGACATTGATTACTGACTGTTATGCAGTATTTTGGACATCCCAGAGGAGCTTAGGGAACTTGTAATTTACAAATTTTATAAAATTAGTTAACTCGATATTCAGAGGTTCCATTCACACTAGAATCATGGTTTTGCCCCAAACAATTTAATTCAGAAAGCAAAAAGAGGAAAAATTAATTTTTAATAGAGTTTTAGTTTCTTTTCCAAATAAAGTTTTTACTACCCAAAGTCATTGCGGCGACAACTCTCCTAGCCTTGCATCAGAAATGCAATGAAGTCGTAAATCTCCTCAAAACAAGAAGAAACACGCACAAAGGATATTCAGAGCTGTGAAAGTCAATACTAGTGTACTACACAGTTTTTCTTCTGCACTGGAAAAGACATCAAAAAAGTCCTTATTAGTAGTCAGTAGTCTTCTGTCCTGATTTTGAAGCCATAAGCATGGTAGACCTCTGAAGGGTTATAACATCTGAAGTATAAACCTGTTAAATATGTATCCACATTGCACAAAAGTACTTTAGCAGTCCTCTTGAGTGAGTGATACTTGATTAAGCAGTCTATCACATTATATGAATTATATTTTGGATTTATTTACTGAAAATAGACAAATTTAAAAGTGTTTTATCCATTGTGCTGGAGGCACTACAAACCAACTTCCTCAGGTATCCATTTAATGGGTCTCCATTGCATAGGATTTTGTCTGATGGAAGGATAATCTTGTGCTTTAAGTGGCCTGCTTGATTTCTTTAACAGCTATTCAGTTTGCTGGTCTCCAGCATCTAGAGTTAAGTTTTGTATTCCGTCTTGCACAGAACTGAATAGAAAAGGGTGAGAAACAGGGAGAGTCAAACTCTGTCACCTAATTAGAACAGATGGATTTTGCACTTGACTGTGAATTAGCTGTACCCAGGGATGACTCAAAGTTAGAATTTGTGCTTCAGGGGAAACTTCAGCATTTGGAAATCTTATTCCAGGCTTATTCAGAAGACAATTAGAAATAGAATTCTTGTGAAGAAGGCACTTTCAACAGCAGTGGCAGAAACAATGTTTGAAGTTGACTCTTCATATTGTACCTGATTGTAGCAATTGTTGAAGTAAAGATTACCCTTTTAATTTCTCTTCTAAAGAGTGCTAGAAACAGAGCAGGATGGACAATCAACTGGCCAGGGAATGCAAAAGCTCTGTCTTGAGTTTGATCAGGGCTGCTTGAATGCTGTAACCTGGGAGTCTCAGCAGAGCCCCAGGAAGCCTCAAGCCTTCCACATGTGCGCTCTCAGTTAGACTGAATTTCATGAACAGAGAGGTCCTTCTGTGATATGTTTTGGGTCAGTGAGTAAATCACTTCCCTAAGAAATTCCATTTCTATGGAAAATTCATTTCCCCTTGTTCTATCTCTAACAAGATGACTTGGGAGTTGGATAAAAATGAATGGAAGGTGGGGAGAGACAAAGAAAAATCTTACAAAAATGTGTCTTTTGCATCTCTGCATCCTTGGTTTGGGATAGATAGGTTTGTTTTCTCTCTCTCTCTCTCTCTTTNTTACTGAAGTCTTTTCAGCCCCTTTAATTTTATTTTTTTTTAAATTTTCTGACATAGGAACAGAACCATAGTCTGGCTAAGGATCTAATTTTTGACATGTTTACCTGTATGCCTGCCCATCACTGACTGCAAAGCTTATAAGTGGCAGGTCTGTTCTCTGTCTTTGCCTCCTTACTGTTTCTGTTTGGTTAACTCAACAGCAGTTGGGTATTAGCTGGATAAAACTAGAGCTCCAGATGAACATGTTTATTGACGAACATACGGTGAATAAAGAATAGATTCTGAGGCTAAAAGAAATCGGTGTTTTCCTGCAGTGTTGGTTAATCATTGAGTGGAAAAAAAACCCCAACAAACTCAAACAAAAAGGCAGATTTCTATGGTATCTGTTCTGCACCAATACTTTAGGAACTTAGGGTCTAATAGGTGGTCATTATTTATGCCTCTGGGTAAAGAAACTGTTACTAAGGAACTCTATCTATAGGTATATTTAGATATTCATTGGACTACAAAAAGCCAAGCACATCAGGTTGGTTAGACCAGGTGGACTGGGCTGGGACTGCTGTCTTTGCATTGGCAGAAATGCAAAACTCTGCCAGAAAAGGAGAATTCTTATTTAGGTTGCACTTTGTATAGAGCTTCCCAGCAGCAGCACTTGCATCTTTCCTTTCTGCTGTTGTGCTGTCAGCAGTCCAGCAGTTACAATCCCTCACAGGGAAGGATTCCATCTTGCACGACTACTGTAAAAGCAAGGCACTTTTAAAACATGAAATAGCAAAATATTGGATGGAGGAAGATAACAGCATGAAATCTAGAGTTCATATAATGCTTATTCCACAGTCTGATAAAATTAAATAAATCACTATCTGAAGGCTAATGGAGAACCCAAAAATATTGGCTTGGAGAAAGAAAAGAGGACTGTTTTTCAAAAAAGAGAAGACAAATATAAACAAATTAATCTAAAAGATCTTGAGGAAGATACAGAATTCCTTCTGTCTTTCTGCAAGAGGCTGGAAACTCAGTCAGGAAAACCATGAACTCATAGGTAAATGCAAGCCTGAAAGGGCTTGAAAACTCAGCAGAAACCTTTGGAAACCTACTTAATATACAAAATCAGCAAGTTCTTGGTATATTTTCCTGAGGAGCTTATGCAATATTTTTCCTCTATCTTAACAGGGAAACACAGCGACTTTTAGCTTAGAAGGACAGATGACGTTAGTTGTCTGGGTAGGCTTCTCTTCAGGAGAAAAAACGGTTATTTCAAAAAGCAAAACAGTTGTTACAACAGATACAATTTTAGTTGATTTTCATTTTTATTAATAAGCAGACTTTTCCCATTTGTGGGGAGTAGTACATGATAACTATATAGGCAAATATGTACTATGGTGTGTGGTAACCCAGGATTTGCCCCCATTTGAAATCACCAGGAATGTTCCCATTGCTTTCAGCGGCTGCGTGATTTGACCCAGCGAGGCAAACATCACTGCCTGGAGGCTGAGTCAGATAAGGTCCCTTACAAACTTCATTTCAGCAAATAACTCACATAAAGAGGAAATTATTTCTGAGTGAGCAGCAAGCAAGCAGGACACAAAGCTATCTTGACCCTAATTTGATCTTCCTGACATTCATTATAGTCATCTGTTGGTTTGTGTGGTGACACTGGTATGTGTCTCCCCATATTCGTTGTGGCTGCGGCAGAAATAAGGACTCCCTTTCTGACCCCCTGAGCTGGTGGGCAGCTGTAGCCCAGCCAAGAGAAGCTGCTGCTATCCATGTTTTACGGGACACTCATTTTTCCCATTGCCAGGAAATGTAACTATTACAGCATGCAGATAAAAATTGGAGGAGGTCACAGATCTCCAGCGCTACGCCCTGCCTCCATCTTGTGTGTGAGCTGCAGCTACTCACAGGTGGTCTTGGACCTGGGCTAAATGACTGTTTAAGAATTTGGAGAGTTTCAGCTTGGCTTACCAAGGAATTGTTGCCTTCTATTTTCAGTTCTCTGAGGGAAAACAATCTGCATTTCTGCCAGTAAAAGAGGAGGCTGCTTACAGGAGAGTTTGCAGTACTAAGGGATGAGCAATACATTTTTCTCTGAGATCTGTGGAAGTCATGCCCTAAACTCCAGTTATATGGCAGATCGAGCCTTGTGGAACCAGCCCTTGGTCCTAGCCCTGACTTAAGACTGTGAATAATTCTATTTTTATTTGTACAGACTAATCCAAATAGCAGAAAATTATTGCAAACCTCCTTTGAATTATTCCTTGTGGAACTTCTTTGAATATTCATCTTGCTCACGCCGAAGATTTGTTTCTCTTTCATTATATTGCTAAAACCCTAGCAGATTAACAAATATTGCTGCCACTTGGATCCTGCTGGACTCGCACTCTGCAGCACGTTGTGTGCTTGTGTGTCAGCTCATGACCAGGCTGGGGCCATGGTGGGCTACGAGGGATTTGCTCTCAGCGAGCAGGGGCATCCAACATCATTTTTTTTTTTTTTTCATTTGGTTTTTAGTCCATGCAAGTCACAATGTCACCAAAGAGAAACTTTCCACACAGGCAGATAAAAGAAATTTCCAACCAAAATTGTGACAAACTTAGCTTTGCCCTCTCCAGAAGTGATCTACTCTGTTTTGTGCACATATGTGCGTAAGACAAAACTTTGGTTTACTTGCAGTAGGAGATCCGACTACATTCCCAGGCACTTGACTGCTTGATATGTCAGGACCGAGGGTGGTCTGGGTGGTGCTGAGGGTACCTGGGGGTTACGAGGGCAGCAGTGAGTCACTGTCTGCCGAACAACGAGAATAATGTTCTTGAATTCACAATCTAATAAAGTAAAGTAAGCTGAGGTGAACACGCTGTGCAGCCTAGTGGACTGGCAGGAAAGAAGTCCTAGCACACATCATGAGGTATTGAACAGCTGCCTGCGAGAGATAATATTTCATAGGGACCCTTGGAAGCCCTTTTGTTAGTGACTGGCCCTTATGGCTGCCCCCGCTCTCACTCCTCCCTCCTCTCAGACCCAAGACACACTTGCATAATCTGCTGCTCCAGCCTAACAGTGGGGGGAAGACAAAAATCCTAAAAATGGCTGCAATGCAGATGATTTACATTCTCTGGATGACAGTGAGGCAAGCCATGGCGCAGGTACTTATTTTTGTCCTGGTCTTTCTGCTTCCACCTTCCCTCAAAGTGCTCTGCTCCTCCCAGGAGTGACACAGCCCATTCCCCTTGAGCACTGTAAACCATCCCACACACTCTGGAGATGTCTCCCAGCACATTGCTGAGAAAAGCTGTTGTTCTGGCTCAAAATCACAGCTGGCAGCTGTTATTTGACTACACAATTTTCCTCTGTATAATGCAAGGTTTGGGATCAGTCATTACTTCATACTAAACTTGATTTTGTGTGATTCTCTGTGACTTCTTTTTCCCTCAGTGGTAAAATAAAAAGAATGACTGTTTTAAAATTGGTGCTATTTAAAACCCAAACACTAATAAAAAGAAACAGTCTTCTTGATAGTAATAATTCTTTAAAATGTAGACTTTTTGTCTCATTTGAGATGAACATAATGGCTTGGACCATTGAAATTTCTGTATGGTCCCTCTGACTCAGAACTCGTTACCCCCCACTCACGAAAAGCAGTGCTAACCCACCAGAGCAGCCATTTTGTTAAGGTCTTTTCACAACATAAATAGTAGAGATTAAAATTTATGAGGAATGAAACTGCCAGTTATCCAAATATCATGGAGAAAGATAGACAGGATCATACAATTTTGGAAAGGAAACCCATTTACCATGATTAGATTTAATGATATGTTCAGTGACATTCAATAATCCTATATTTCTGCAGAAACATTCCTTATTATGAAAGATAATAAATTAAGTGCCATGTAAAAGATCCTTGTCCAGGAAACTTGAGAAAACAAGAGAATAATCTGAAACACTCATTGCCCATTCTAAAGTTCTAGACTTATATTATGATTCTTGGCATCACGTAAGGAAGTCTCCAGACCTGCAGTTTCAGCTTGAAAATGTGACACTATAATTTTATTTGCATTTTTAACACAGAATATTGAGCATATAAGGTAATTCAGAGGACTTTTCATCTCCCCAGATAACACTTGCTTTTCCACGGGAACATGGAGTCTCAGACCACAAGAGACACACTCAAAAACTCACACTTGTGTTGAATTTAATTACTGCAAGGAGTCCTATGGATTTCTGTGGGACCACACAAGTAGGAAAGTTGAGCATGGGAAAAGGCATTTTTAGATTCAGACCAAGGAATCTAGACTATCTGGACAGACCCCATAAAACCAGATAGTTCATTGCAGCTAGAGGCCTAAACTGCATGTATCTATAAGTATGAGGAAAGCTGACATTCCATTCTGTAAAATATTTCAAGTTTTCAAAAATCTGTCATTTTTCTAAGTGGGGTCAAACTCTCAAAGTTTTACAAATTTTAGAAAAACCAGGGGAAAAAACCAGTGCAGTGTTGGTCTTTTTTTCTAACTATGTTTTTATCAATTAAAATAATAAATAATTAAGACATATTTCATTTGAAATAAGATATTGCAACACCTAGTTTTGTTTGCATGAGAATTCAATGTTCCTCCAAATTTCCTACTATGGTTACTCAGACTGTGTATTGCACCATATGACCCAATTTATAGGGAAGATGGACTGTGGTTAATACTCCCAATGGAGGTGTACACACTAGACTGTGAACCATAATTAAGAAGTTCTTTAGGGCTAGAATTTAGATACAGACATAAAAAGTAGTGGTTAACTGTCATAAACGGAGAACAGAATTTGAGCCATATTAGCCCATGACAGGGCATCTGCCAAGTCTGGTGCTCTCATAGCCAAAGACCCCGGGATCCACTTAGCACACCCACAGCACTTCCAGGTGTAGCACTCCTTGCGACACCTCTGCACAACACTTTGCTGGACAGTGAAAGTGCCTTCAGAAACAACCATGTCCCACTTCAAAAAGAATGTGGGTAACTGGAGGCTTATTTTCCAAAGGGACTCTACTAAATCCTTGTGATTAAAGTCTAAGTCCACATCACCAGCCTATTTCTTTTAAATCCAAAGACTAACATCATACCTGTCTGTGCATCACTCAAAATCCCTTCTTTTTGTAGGGACCTATTTAAAATACTTGCAATGGTAGTACTTGGCTCCATGTAGCTCATCCTTAAATGGATCTTATTTTTCCTACTGAGTAGATGTCAGCCCAGACTCAAATTTCCTTTATATTTTCTAGCATCTTTACACTGCAGAAGAATGGCCTTGTTAGAGAATATAGACCTGGAGAATGGAGTTCATACAACTTTTTTTTTTTCAGCTCCAGGTGTCCTATTTCTCAGAAAAATGTTCTGTTTGGCAAGTTAAGGGGTGTTTTTTTCCTTCAGCCTTTTTCTTCACTTAATTTCTTGCTTTCTTCCCTCTACCCTAAAGAACAGACTGCTTAATTAATGGAAAGGGAAAGATCTGAGGAACTGAGATACATTGTCCCCAGGTACTTAAAAGCCTCTGCGTAGGGAAGCTTGGGCTCAGATTCAATTACCCAAAGAGGAACATGAATCTTTGAAATAAATACCCCAATCATAACTTTGTAGGGAAGTTTTTTGGCTTCTACCTTTCCATTTTTTCCCTATATTTTCCCTTGGAAGGCTTAGCTTCCTAGCTCTGTAAAGTCCATGGCTGTGAAGCCCAAGTGGAGCCAGGAGCTTTGCTCAGCTTGTGAGTCAGAGCTAAAGTCACAAAATGTCCTCTGGCTTAGCCTGGTGGAGCATTTCTCTTCTATGTGTCTGCTGATTTACTGAGTAGGTGTTGGTATTATGCAGTGTTCCATGAATTGTAAAAAGGAATTGCACAAGTCAAGAAGATATGTTAGATCTGTAGTGCTCAAGAACTCTGAACTTGTAGAGCTGGGTCTAACAGTATTGACATGTCTGCAACCAAATATTATTATTGTAGCCTAACAAAAGCAGCAGCTGCAGAGAGGCAATTGAGATAGCTGCAAGTGAAGGACAAGGTGTGGCATTTATATCTTTAGGATCAAGTTCCTTCTTGGGGTTTCTGCAGGTCTTGTGCAGCCAGTGCTTCTGTGCTTCCTGTGCTACCAAGAACTGCGGCCGCCAGGATCACTACCAGCTGGGACAGCATGGTAGAAGCTCTGACTCTCTGAATAAAATGATTTAAAACAACTTGTGCATCTTGTCCCAGAAGCCCAAAGTGCACTGAAAAATCAGTAGTATTGGCTCCTAAATATCTCAGAGTTTTAAAAAAATATCCTTAAGTCATGAGATATGAGATTATGTAAGGACTTGATGGCTACATTAACATCTGCTGGAGAATAAAGGCTAAAGCAGATGCAAGAAGCGGGACACTAATGAATAAGGCCATTTTAAAAGGGTTTAAAAGCAGCTGAAGGAGCTTGCAGTTTTATGTGTCTACTATTTCTATTCTACCAACAGGAAACTCCCGTGTTACCTTCCCAAGTAAATTTGTTTGATTCAACACCAGTGGTAATCATCTTGATTATAGTCTGTCCAGTATTTTCTTTTTTCAACACTTCTAGTGGTCTTTTGTCCTTTAAGGAAAAAGTTCTTTAATAACTGGAAGATCACTATTGTGGAAAAGCAATTCACAGTAACTATTTTTCTCAGATGGCACAAGGACTCCTTAAAATAAAGGATGAATCTTTTCTTTTACAATTGCTCCTTTAATAAACTATTTGCTTAAATCATATATTTGTCCTTCTCAGTGGTGAAGCTTGTTCCTCATTTAAAACAGGATGACAGGGCTCTTCCACTGTTTAGAAAGGCATTGAAGCTGGTACTCCAGAACAGAGCCACTCATTCTTCTGCTGGGAGCTAATTGATTAGCCTTAGAGCTACAAATCTGTACCGAGGGACTCAAGTAAGAAGACTTCGTTTTTCTTTTGAATGACTTATTTCCCCAGGCTGTCTACATTAGACATGTCCAGGTGGTCTCAAATTATTTACAACTGCAGGAACCACTGTGGTCACAGGATTATCTGCATGGGGAAGCACATTTGAAAGTCAGTATTTCCCTTCTCAGAAAATAGGACAGTCTTTGTTAGTACATATTCTCATTTGGAATATTTTTAAACTACAGTAAGAGAAGCTAAATTTGTAAATTTCTCTTTGCAGTCATTTGAGAGTAGTGATTTCCTTTAAAAGAAGATCATTACAAAAGAAAAAAAAAAAGGGGGAGGGGAGGGATGAAGGGCCATGGATGTATTACATATTTTATTAATTTTTTTTATGATGTGAAAGTATCCAGTAACAAGAGGAATTGAATGCTATTTCTTCTGATCAGTCTACTCATTAACTGTCAGTTCAGTTGCTGTACTTTATATGTAAGTACTCCCACAGAGGAGAAGCACAACATTTTAGAGAACCCTAAGTGCCTAATGTAGCTGATGACATTGAAGGCCCAGCTTTCCTGGTCTTCCTGTTTTTATTTTTGTTCTTTGCCTTAATTTTCACAACAGAACCAGGGTTTTAGCTCATAGCGGTCAACAAAATTGACTTTTTCAGTTTTAGTGATTATTTCTTTCCAGAGTGTCTTAAGGGTTATTCTTAGGTCCATCTCTTAGGCTGCTGGCATCTGTTTAGCCTGGCAGCCAGAAGAATGTTTTAAGAGGAAATCTGACAGTCTGCATATATCTCCTGTAGTACTAGTGCCAAGAGAATCACTGTTTTAAATACCTAGAGAGATGTGTACGTATACGTTTATAAAATGTGGTAGCCAGGTTATGGATTTGCTTCAGTTTTTAATTTCACAGTTTGTTTTTGTTGAATCAAAGAATCGTATAAATTAGAGATGGAAAAGTTGTATTAGGTCATTTAGTCTATCCCACTGCCAAAGCAGGATTGTTCCCTGCAGTATATTTTCCAATGTTTTATCCAGTACTTTTCCATTCTCTGGGCTGGGCTTACACTTCAGCTTTTTATTCAGTTAAGCTTATGTTTTGACGTTTTAAATATTTCTCTTCGGAATTTACTGAATTCTGTTACCACCCTGTGGCGATAACAACAGTGATGATGCCTGTTGCTACTTTTCAGTTGTTAGAAGTGAACTAAAGTTATTAACTCATGACTATGTTAGAAATAAGCCCTTCTCTCATTTAACCAGGAGTGACATTAAATTTGCCCTTCAGTGGATAAAGTTGTGGAATATATTTTTGAATTGCCAACAACACATATGCTGGTTTTTTTCTATTTTCTTCTAGCTGGTGTGAGTTTTTCCCCTTCATTGACTATTAGTCATATATGAGGTGTATATGTTCTTGGGTCACTCTTTAACTGATTAACATTTCTTATTCAGTCACTCACTTCCTAAATAGCACTTCATTAATATAAATCAATCATCTTTTTAAGAGTAGGCAAAGTTTTACTATCTCCACATATACCAATCATATGAAACCTTTTTTCTCTGTGGCAATAATGAATAGAAAACAGTCAGGAGAACTCTGAATGATGGCAGGACCAATACAAAGAAGTCTGTGTTCAGTAAAAGGCACAGATCAGCGCTACATGCCAGCACCACGCTTGGCACCACTTGCGAACAAGGCTCAGGCTGTGCTGGTGCTGTAGTGTCTGTGTCTCATGGAGCTGAGGAATTTCTGTGGTATTCATTCCTGCTGGTGCTCAGAATATATGCCTGCAGTCCTGGAGCAGAGCAGAGATTTGGGTCCACAGGAGTTCTGACCTGCAAGGGACTTCCATGTAGTGCATCACCACACCCACTGTGAGCAGGCTTGATGGTTCCCTCTTGGTGACAGCAAGTGCAATAGCCCTGTCCTGAGACAGAGTGTGTCAGTCACATGACCTGATGTACACGTGTGCTCCCTCTGATTATATTACACAGCATGTAGGGTCTGTATGGATGTGCAGAAAAAGAAGTCTGCAGAGCTACGTTAATTTAGGTTGAAATGAGAGAGTAACTGCAGTGATTAGCAGTTCTTTAGCCTGTCTGACAAAGGCTTTTGAATATAATATTCCCCTACACTGCTTTCCAGCAGAAATAAGCATCAGAAATCTTTATATAGCTGCCTTATAACAACTAACCTCCCTGTTAATGAGATGTTAACCCTCATTCGTTTTAAAATGTGGTGGTTTCTGAACAGAGAGGCTCTGTGGGATTTAATTAGAGTGAGTTAACCTTTTCCCACTGAAATGGTGGCACTACATGCTCCTCATTTTGAGCTTGCTTGTTGCATCTCCATCTCAAACAAACCTCACAGATGTATTAGTTAATGGTTGAAAAATGCTGTGAGGATGTAATGGACTAGGAAGCGGAGCATTGTCATTAATACACAGAATTGCTAGTCAGGAGACCTGGGTTCCCTCCCAGCTGCATTGCTGATTTCCTGTAGCTGTGTGTGAAGATGTTGTCATGCCAATAAAGTCTGACTGAACTGTGCATGACCTGGCCATGTCAGCTACAGCCAGCCAAAGTATTCAGAACTGCTTGCTAAAGTTTTAGGCACCTTTGTTTAGGAGAATAATTTGAAAACTTTGCCTTACCTTCCTATTACACTTTCTGATAAAATTTTCTTATGATTTATGACACCAGAATTGGCATAAACACTGCGTTTCTATTTCTCTCTATTTCTTGATCTATGAAATGAGAGTGATGAATGTTTTTGTCTCACTGGGTTTAAAAAATAGTTTGTCTTAATTCTTTCATGCTTTTGAAATAAAAACTGCTGGGAAAGAGCAAGGCAAATTGTAAAATGCTGTGTTTTTCCCATCTCATTTTGTCTCTCACGCGCATCCTGTACATTCACAAAGAAGAAATCCACCTCTTTAAGACATGGTGGTTCTGCTTGTTTAACACATTTCCTGGCTTAGGTTGGAAAAATGAGTTGTGAATACGGTTAGGCTTCACCCACTGCAATTTCTTTGGCAGGTGACAACATATGAGATCATTTTACACAGCTCTAATCACTGTTAAATCCTGCACTGATACCAGTCTAGCGAGTCAAGACAGAGCCTATTTGACCCAGTGCAAAGGAAACTACTGGTAAACCTACCAGCCGTCTCAGTTAAGCCCCCCAAATCCCGTGCCAGGAAATTTACAGAGGAGATTAATTTTAATTTATTTCATTTTTCTGACCCTACTATGTATAATTCCTTCATAAGAACCTTATCAGTACCCTTTTTATTTTCTGGGGTAAAAGTGAGGGAGCCTGAAGGTCTCACGTCAGCCCCAACATGACTTAACTGAACTGTCTTAATCTGCAGACCAATTTGCTCTACAGGCCCCTAAGGAAGGAACTTGTTGATTTTGGCAGTGTTTACCTTTCCTACAAACAAATTCATCGTTTTCCAGACCGGCTGGCTCTTAAAAATCTCTTGAGAGCTGAGAAAAAAAAATACAACTGCCCCAGGCTGCATCAGTATTCTTTTCCCTGTGTTCTGGGGAAATCTTTTGTGTTCTCCACAGCTGCTTGAGGATAATCCGTAGAGTCAAGATTATTCACAGAGTCAATAGAAATGCCTGTAAAGTTCTCTGAGTTTAGTTTCCTTCAGTGAGGGGAATGAAAGCCCCTGTCAGAATAAAAAGGAGAAAAAAAATGAAGATTCTTGACTGAGTTAACTGTGTTCTCAACTATACTCATGAAGAGAGGAAATAAAAGAGCTGATTTGAACCTACTTGCCTTTCACTTTTGGGAACTACATGTTATATATTTTTTTTTTTTTTTTTAAATTTACACCGATTGCACACCAGTAATTTTTAGTGTGACCGACAAGTATCTGCTTTTGGATATTATGTATCAGGAATCAAATTCACTGTTTCTAACCTAAACACAGCAGCTTCAAGTTTTTAATTATTCACACATATATCACATGAAGTGATGAGAGACATGTAATATATTGCAGAGCCATGTCATTCACCTCTGACTGCCTGAATTGCACTTTCTCACTGGTCTGTCTCCACCAGAACCAATCACTTAGCAGTCACATATATAGTGTCTTCTTACATGCATTATTATTAAAAAAGCACCCAAAATCACATTTTTGAAGACAAACTTTTCCATCTTCTTCTACTGCCCTGAAATTCTGGTACTCTCCGAGCATGAGTGTGCTCTAATCCATTCCTCTAAAGGAAGTGTTTGTCACCTCTTACTCAAAGGTGGCATTCAGTAAATTTTAAGACTTTTTTTTTTGTTTTTTTTTCTTCCTTTACAATTCTGAAAAGCAAAAAGTAACCTGATGCTGTTCCTTCAAAGGAAAAAATATTAACTTTAGAAGAGGATGGTGGGCTCTACATGTCATGAAGACAGAAATCAACCTCTCAGCTGTTCTGGGAGCACAGCAACTCCGAGCTTCTCCCTGCTGAGCTGGCTGTTTTGGGTCCCATTTTGAGGTGCCAGCCCTCCCTTTAGGGAATGTTGCCACCTAAATCAGGTTCCATGCTTGAGGCCAGTCATCTAAAATTTTTGGGACTCTAACTCTGTCATTGGGTATAGCTCCAAATAATTCAATTGAAGCTATTAAGTCATGTTTAGAGGTTACCAGCATTTATTAGCTAATGTTTTATTATACAGTTAGACACAATGAACCTAGGCACCAAGTTTTACATTCTTTAGTGCACAGGCTGCATTTTCCTACCTTTTGTCTAATAATACCTCTCACTGAGGAGCCCAGCGCTGGTAATGCCAGCAGATGTTAGTGGGGAGAGGACACTCCTGCTAGCCCCACCAAAATTAAAACAGGATGACTTTTATGTATAAAGCTTTAAAGAGGTGAGAACCAAGAGGAGCAGACAGGCCTTTCTTCCCCTCCTCCCGCAGCATGCTCATCACAAAAGGCTTGGGGTAAGAATAACCAATGACCTGCCTTTTTCTACTATGATTTAGGCAACTGTGGCTAGATGTTCACCTCACACTTCGCTGGTGAGTCCTGTCCACTCATCATACACAGATGACAAGCACCCTTTGTCCAGCCTAGTGCTCAGTTTGGCACGCAGCGCAGACTGCTTGCTGGAAGTATACTAGTGCTAACATGCTGGGTTGAAGGATGGGTCTCATTTGTCACAGACAAGTTTATGTCCCAGCACAGCCCACCAGCTGGTGTCTGTCAGCACTTGGAAAGACCTGGTATTGGCCTCCCTAGCTGCTGTTCTACCCTCTGATGCATTTATAGACAGCACTCATAGCCCCTCTCTGCAGCGATTTCTGCTGACTTGTGTCCTTATGCTTGCAGTTTCTCATTACTGTTCTTTCACTCCTTTATAATGTCAGTGAAAATAACACATTTGGACAGAAACTGTTTGCTTCTTTATATAAATTCTTATTCCTCCAAAGAGATGGAATTTATTTAGATATAAGATATTGGCCGGCCTCAACCACAATGTGGAAGATATGTGATAGACTAGGTGGAAGACCATGGCTCAAAATCTACTGCTGTATGATCTGCAAAGGCATAAATCTTAAATCCACTAAATACTCGTTGCAGAAAGAAGGTAGCTGACACACTGATTGCTCTATGCCCATATCAGCAACTGATGCCTGTTTTTCCAGCTCATGTGCTTCTGCTTTAAGCAATGCCACAAAAACCTGTGTCCTTGGCCAGTCTGGTGTAGTCACCTGCCTGTGCTCCTGAGCAGCACTGTGCGACCACACCTCACTAAGGCACAGTCGGATATGTGCTGAATGGTAACAGCTGTTCTTAAATACACATCATTATGTGGTTGCATTTATATCAAATAATAACATTACCTCCCTCATCTTATTATTTATGGGATAAACTGGCCTTTTTTGAACAGTTCTGAAACAGAACCATAGAAACATAGAACGATTTAGGTTGGAGGGGACCTTAGAAGATCATCTAGTTCTAACCCCCCTGCCATGGGCAGGGACGCCTTTCACTAGACCAGATTGCTCAATGCCCCATCCAACCTGTCTTCAATACCTCCAGTGTTAGGGCACCCACAGCATCTCTGGGCAACCTCTTCCTGTGTCTCACCACTCTGAGAGTGAAGAATTTCTTCCAAATGTCTAATAGAAATCTACTCTTTTAAAATTTAAATCCATCCCCCCTTATCACTACATGCCCTTTTAAAAGCACCTTTTCTGGCCTTCTTGTGGGCCCTCTTTAGGTCCAGGAAGGCTGCTCTAAGGTCTTCCTGGAGCCTTCTCTTGTAATTTCAGTCACAATGAGTCCAGTCAACAAAAATCTTTTATTTGGGCTGATTTCAATTTTGGCTGAGAGAGGTTAGTTTGGTCATGGCAGTGATCAGTCATTTTAGCCAGCAGTCTGTGGGGTTGTGAGCCATTGTGGGGTAGAATTTGAGACAGTAGCCTCTCTGGTCAACAGGCTTTCTATGGGCTTTCTGTCACCTGCTCCCTTTCTTTTCCTCCTCAATCTACCTGTTTTCTTCCATCTCTCACTCGTCTCTGTCAGCTGAGATTATATTTTATTAATCAAATGTTTTCACAAGATTACCTTTTCTCATACTCCCTTCTTCAGACTTCCTCCTGTTTACCACAACCCCTCCCGAAAACTGCTACTCTGTCTATTTTAAACCTATTCTCCAAATGCTGATTTCCTTCCGTATTTGTGGGATTAATGCTATTTGGCATATGCTAGACATCGAGCTGAATCACCACCACCACTCACCACAAACAAACAGGTATTACCACACACCAGCCACTAGCCATTCCTAGTCAGTGCCAGTCCCCTATAACCACAGTTAAATTGCACAGAGGTCCCCAAGAGGAATCACAGGTCATTAGGATTATTTTGAAATTGAGTGGTTTTAAATATTTCCATAAAATGCACTGGTCTTTTTCTGCGTGCTTGGAGACCTCTCCAGCTGCAGTCCAGCATGCTGTTCCAACCACAGGTCAGCTGCTTTCAGACATCGAAGTCTCCATGTCTCCAGATCTTCATCACCCTCATATTCACTTATCCTCTCCCTCCTGCTCTGCCAGATGTTTGCGCTCTAAGCTGGTTCTGTAAATAGCACCACTACTTTTAAACATGGTTAGGCTAAACCAGATCATTTTGGCAGGTTAGAAAGTGACTGCACAGGGAGGTTTGGCTTCCCATAACGTGTTGGGGGAGAGCAGCAGAAGAGGCAGTAGCCTCTCTGAGGGACTTCGCAGCAGTTTGAACCACACATCCACATGCACCACCCACCACCAGTAACCGCAGCGGAGCCTACAGGGCCCCGTGACTACACATGACATGGGCTTGGAGCACAGCTGTGCCTACCTGGAAATAAGGGAATGTAGCTAAACCTGAGCGTGGCTGCTTTCTCAAGCCAGCAACAGTCCGTGTGATGTAAAGGCTAGCTGCCCTTGCCAGATGTGACTGCAGAAAAACTGGCAGCTTTTGAATAGGGTTTCCATGTAGACAGCTATTAGCTACACAGAAAACACTTTTAAAAAGTCAGGTATTAGATAATTCTGGCAGAGTTTTAGTAACGTAGAGGAAAAATATACCACTTGAATATACCCCAAAAAAAGTTGGCAAATGAAGGCTAAACTAATTTCAGAAAAAATAGAGTCAAAGGCACAGCCCATTAGCAATGTCCATGCGCGGCCTGTCATAACTTGTTTTCACCTCTGTCTAGATTTCGCTTTTCCTGCAGGAAAAAACTGTCTTCAGGACACAGTGTGCTTAAAATTTTCCACAATTCAGTGGTCTAGAATTTCAAATCTTCACATGTGTTTTAATAAGTTTGCAATGAATTTTCTAGAGGTGGTGACACAAAACATCCATGAGGTGTTTAGTAAGTAAATAGAAAATTTCAATTGAAGGAGGTAAGGCTTATGATTTTTTTCCCCCTAAATTATTAAATTAAATGTCTACTAGAGCTATGAAGTAAGAAATTTTCCTAATATTTAGGTACTTTTGATTCGGTATCAGGAACTAACCCATAATGTTTAACAAATGCAAGTACAAATCAGTTCTGGGTATTTTGTTAATAATAGGATACCTGTTTGATATAAAATTAAATTTTCCTTTAACCAAAGAAAAGAAAATATATCCCCAATTAAATTGATTTATGAGTGTCAAGCAAATGTTACAAGAATATTCATGAACATAAGGTCTGTATTTTCAGGTTTATGTTCAAATATCCTTTTAGATTTCATTTAAGAAAGGGATTGAAATTTAAGGGCTGATCACAGGTTTTTGAGAAACACACTCTCAGTGTTTCAACAGGGCTCCAAGAAATGGAGACAGCCATTTCACTTCTGAAAACTCGGTTTATATAGACTCTGACCAGAGATGTGGACAGCAGAATGCTGACTGTTGCACAGCCTAGGCTTTGCATCTGGGCTCTTCAGAATAAGTCCTGGAGACAGTGTTGAGCATGTGCAGCAGAACTCTGTGGAACTCTATGCCTAAAATAGAGCTGTGAGCAGGAACTCCTAATTTAGTAACAAAGACATACCAATGAGTGAGGTGTTCTACACACCCCTGCTCCCTCTCCCTGCATGTCAGGACTTTTACTGAGAACTATGAAACAGTGTCTTCCCTCATGTGAACTATTAACGGCAAGGAAGCTTCTCCTGCATGTCAGCATCTGTAAATTTTTTTTGGAAAGTACAGCTGAGATCATGCGTTTCCTTTTTAATAATAGAATAGAGGATGTGGAAAAAGCAATTTAGCTATTAGTCCTGTAGTTAGGCTGCAGAAGGCTCGGTCTCTTTGCATGTCTCAACTCACCATTCTGCCACTGTGACAGGTCAGATAGTGGTAAATGATCCCTGTTGCAAAGAGTCCCTGGGAAAGGGAGCACATATTCTCCACGCAGTTAGTTCACTCTGGAGAGGGAATGGTGCCATCTGTACCCTGCATCACAAGCTGCTTCTCTATTTCATCCCATGGAAGTTTAATCCACAAAAAGCCTTGAGAAAACAACCAGGACTTTTTGTGCCTTTTTTCAAGCTGAGTGCTGTAACCACAGGCTTAGGGTCATCTTATTCCATATTTTCTTACTTCTCTAGAAGATTTTTAATACTTTTATGGAAAATGGAAAATCCTTGGTGGGAGGGCTTTGAGCGTACTCTTCTCTACCCGGACAGCTTAAAAGTTAGAAGAATGTTTTGAAAAGAGGATATATAGGGCTGAGTATCCTCAGGTTTTCAGTGATAAGTTATCTTACCCTCAAAAAAGTGAATAGGAGAGGTGGATGTACACTTTTACTCTGCTCATGTTTTAAAAAGGGGAAGGATGTTTGGGGCATTTTGTTGAGAGTGTGCTCCTGTGTCTTTTAGATCATAAAGAGCTTTTCATTTGTGGATTTAGAGCTTAGGCAGGACTTTGATTTTGGTGTCTTTGGCTGAGAGACCTTAGGAGGTTGTATGCCCATAAAGACACAGAATTCAAGGCATTTGGGGAACTTTTGTGGTAAATGTCTACATGTCTATTGATTTAAGTACAGCAAATATATCTAGGAGTTGAGACAGCTTCAGTGTTTGATATAGCATTCCAGATTTCCTGGAGTCCCTGCTCTAATTCCTTATTTGGATCTTGGTCACAGGGTGAAGGAAATCTTGAACTATAAGTGTGGGGTTTTTTTTCTTTTTTCTTTTTTTTTTTTCCTGATTATGCACACCTTTCTTATGGCATGACCAGAACACTTTAAGCTATGGCTGATTTGTGTGCAAATAGATCGTTTTAGCTCGGTTATGTGAAGTGGTGAAGTCTGGACTAGAACCTGGCATTCCACAATGGTACCCACAGCACACAGCAGGACTCCATTTCTGAGGAGAAAGGAAGGCTGGCACACAGGCCAGCAGGAACAAGTGCACACACAAAAAATCCCCCAAAACGCAAACAACAAAAAACCAAAGGTGAGCAAATCAACCATGAAATTTTGAAAGGGGGGGGGTGTTAAGAGATAATGCTGGGCTACACATCTGTGACTATCCATGGGTGGACATATGAGGCTTTTCCTGGTTTTTTAGTGAGTAAGATGAACAAACAGACATGTAAACTAGGCACTGAGCCTGGCCTCCTATGGTCTTCTCAGCCCGACTTGCTATCTTGAACATAATATTGCAATACCTGTTTGTTTTGCAGCTGGTTTGTGTCTGACTATCTGTCTGCAAAGGTTTGTAATACAGATGCAAGACTGTTTGCAAAAGTCATGTGTACTCTGACTATGCTCACAAAAGAATAAACAAGGAGATACCAACAAAGCCAGACACAAAGAAGAGCTTAGTCAGGACAGGTCACAGCTTTTGCACTGTAATCATTCCTTCTGGCACCATCACTTCTATTTGCAGGGAATAGTTGCTCACGCCGGCATGTTTGGTCTGTACAAGGATCCTTGGGAGAATGATTCATTCAGCCATGTTGCCAGCTGTAGTAATTTTATTACGGAGCCTTGCAATATTTGATGGTTTTGTTAAAACATCATGTACTAGAATAATGTGGTTGAGTGAAAATCACTGTGTTCACTTTTAAAGGATTTGAAGTTTCCAAGACCTCCCAATGACAGAGAAAAAAATTGGAAAGATAAAAAGAAAGCAGAAAAGAAAGAAGGGAAGAGATAAAGAAAGCAGAAAAGAAAGAAAGGAAGAGCTAAAGAAAGAAGGGAAGAAAGAAAGATGGAGAGAGAGACAGAAGGAAAGAGGAACTGAAGATAAGCATGAAATATCTATTTTCATGATCTCTTTTAAAGTTTTAATCATGAGACCTGAATGTCAAGAGCTGGCAACATTGCAGCGGTGGAAGGCTTCTAAGAGGCCATTTCATCACAATTTGGTCCCTGAGAGAGGCCTATTCTTACATATGAATGTGAGGAAGCTTCAACCGTGTGGCTGTAGACGCTTCACCTGATGTCAATTTAAAGAGACAGGTGATTTCTTCAAGTTGCAAACTAATGTGCCATAATTCCCCAAGGTATAAATTAATACAAAATATATGTCTAATAATATAAGGTACTAGACACAGAGAGCTCATCCTGAGCAGCAGAGCTCTAGTGTTGAGTTCTTCTGTAATCAAAATATGCAGGTACCTCGAGGGAATGTCTCCAGATGGCTGATTACCCATTAAAATCTCAGACCTTTGATACAGGCCTATAGAATGGATCACCTCAGATAAAGAGAGTACTATTTTCAATTTCCTTTGTATGTATGGATCTTGGTTTGGCATGGAGTGGGGAGGGGAGGCTCCATGACGGCAACTCGATGCTCAGTAGGTTTGGTTCTATTCAGTAGGAATAAATAAATGGGGAAAAGTCTTTCCTGAATTATTTTTATTTACTCAGAATCCTTTTGATATTGTTACTGTCCTGCTTATAATTCTCAATAGTTCAGTCTACTGTTCTTCCTTATAAACAGCACAAATTCCCCTTCTGTTTGATTTCCACACAACTGACATTTGGCCTTGCATTTGCCAAAAGGATCCCTGCTATTGCAGAATGAAGTCTGCCATTTAGAGCCATGTGTTGTCTGGTTTGGCTGAAATAAACCCTCACAGAATGAACCCAACTGTACTACTGCTAAATGTGCCAGTTACAGGGGGATTGGGTGTGGCTGGACTTAGCAGACCCTCCCCTTGCTCCTGTTCTTCCGTAAGTGGCTTTTCATGCATCACTTTACTGTTCTGTGCCTTAAGTTACAAGCATGATTCAATTTTCCTTGTTATTCGCAGCTCTTTCAGGCAAAGGTTGTCCCTCTCTGGCACTCGTTTCGTGTCCAGCTTCACAAGAAAAGTGAGATGTGCCTTCACTGGGGTACAGCCATGCTGTTAAGTGTTGGTAGTGGGCCAGCAGCTGAGCCATAAAGACGAAAACCCAGCTGAAATTAAACCAAGCTTACAAGTTTTCTTTTTTTTTTTCCCAAATTGAAACAAAATGCAAATTTTTTTTTTGTGTGTGTGTTTTTTTTATTTTATTTTATTTGCCCTTTGACAGACTTTGTGGGTGAGCAGTTTTGTACTGCCTATGAAATTGTAGTTTTCAGATGGAGCTATTTTGTAGCTGGAACATTTAGAGCCTCTTTTTCTAATGAAGACTTTCCACTGTCTAATATTAAAGTCCACTATGCCAACACTAGACTCATTTTGTCTGGCTACCCATTTCTGGGAAACACATTTCTTGGAGATTGTTGTCCCATGGCTGGCTAGTGGGTTAAAAAGTCTTTAAACAGACATGCACATGCTGGCAGTGCAATTATAAAAGCCTTTTTCCCCTCAGGATCCTAGAATAAAATCACCTTCAGTGAAGATAATGCAAGAGATTAAAGGCCTGTTTGTTCAGGATAGATTTGTTTCTTAAATGGATTTTCCTGTCAGTGACTGAGCAACCTTAGAAGTGTGACAACTGTTAGCATGCAATATTACCTGCAAGTCTTCTGGTGAGGAGGGATAAACTCCTGATCGCTTTCAATGAGAGTCCTTGCTTTTGTAAAAGATCTAATCAACTATGAGTTACTGAGTGAAAGGATGAAATTCCTGGGTGAAAACCTCTGGCCTTTGTTATACTTGAGGTCAGACAGGATGGTCACTTCTGAGTTTAAACCTAAAAATGAGACTATATTAAGCAATAGTGGTCAACTCAATCCAGTCTGCTTTTCCAAATAGGCTGTTTTTTTCTTTCTCTTCTCTTTGGAGCTTAAAAAAATGCTTATGAAAACCTTTAAATAAGTTTTACCTGCATCCCAAACCTTGTATAATCCCAAGATCACAGCTGACATGTATTCATTTACATCCACAAGATCTGGAAACTAAAGTTTCTCCTGCTTGAAGTCAAAACCCTATTACCACAGTTGAAAGGCAATAATGTCTAGGTACTCTACTAATCCCTCCTACAATGAAAGAAACCGTTTAGAAGCTCTTCCTTCTATAGAGAAAGTTCTATATAGAAGACAGGGAAACATTCCTGTAGGCAATCATTGCTATACCATTTTTGTGCTCAACTACTTTTTGTGAAAAGCTGTTTTGATAGATCTAAGCCTCAAGGAAGTGGTGGAGGTGGTCTGGGTCTCAGTTTTGAACCAGAATTTAAAAAAACAATTAGAGGCCACTATGTCAAAACACAGTATACCTAAAATTTTACCTGCGAACAAAGATTGGGCATTAATCTTATGAGACGGTGTCAAGAAGAGTAGCTTTATCTGAAATTAGATTTATTTTTCTGAAATTAGCCTTACCAAATATATATGGGTCCTGAGAATACACTGCACTCATACACACTTAGAAGTCTGGTACTTACTTCCAAAGTCCTTATGAGTAGATCAGGTATGGGCAGCCCCCTCTTCCTGTAAGTGAGGCATCCCACACCTTTTACCATATTACCAGCAAGGAGTTGCTTTCCCTTTTGTGCTGCTGGCATAGAATAATAGGTTGAGGGGCCCATGGCAAAAAGGAATGGTGTGTTACTGAGCAAGAATAATGTTCCTGGAATGAAAGGTAAAGCTGAACATAAAATACCCTAACAGGAACTGACCACCTAGCCCGGTGAGAAATATTTAATTTCAAACTCTTGAAGGAAAAGCAGGAGGAAAATTCCATCAGAATTCAAATTTGAGCAAAAGCTCTTATTTTGCCCAATGACACAGGGTTGGATTAGTACTGGGATGAAGGATTCAGCCAGCCATGCCAATGACTATTTACTCTCATAGCTCTTAGGAAAGTGTTATGTACCTTTGGTATAAATTCTGTTCTGCTCCTGATGAAGGAACTGTGGCTTCAGGATATCATCACAGAACTGACTATCATGCCTTTTAGGTTGGAAAATCACTTTCTTGAAGTTCAGTTTAATTTTCTGTTTCCTGAAATGGTTCCACCTAAACTGTAGGCACTTTGCCACAGAACAACATAGAAGGAATGACTGGGGAAATAACACATACCAAAAGTAAAATAGTTCTGAGAAGAAAATTCCACTGGAGCAAGAACCAATGCCTACCATTCAGGGTGGGTGGTGAGGGCAGTGACATGAACTGAGAAAGTCCTGGTTCAGACAGATACACACTGAAGATAACCAGTCATGTCAAGCAGATCAGGGACCTGTAGTTCAGCCTCCCACACTTTTAGGTCTCCCTCTTTCACTTATACCAGATGTCTAAAAGAGAACAAATATCACCACAATCGCGTATTTTAAGAAAAATGTTCATGAAGTTTTTTAACTCTAATGTGTCTTACGGAAGTGAGGCTGGAAGTAGATAATATTTAAGGTCCTTTCCAACTCAAACCGTTCTATGATTAATGTGGAACACTAAGGAATTTGACAAGTTTCATATTTGCTGAGAATGGAATTGCCATCCTCCATTCAGCTTTTTTTTTTTTTTTCTTCTTTTAAATGCCCTCTCTCCTCTTACCACATCAGTACATTTTTAGGAGCTGTATTTCTAAATTACCCACTTCATCCTTTTTCCCCAGGCATCTGAACCAAGCAAAGGTGGAAGGAAGTGGGGAAAATACCACCTGGGAAACTTTAAGGGTTGAGAGACCATATATTTCAAGATGCATACAAAACCTCAAGTTGCATTCATGAACTGTTGTGAGCATGGCCTGAGGGTCAGGAACACATCAAACCAAGAGTTTATTCAAGTGGTTTTGAGGTTTGAAGTGAACGTTGCCCTGCTCTGGTAGCATCCTGAGGGGAGGAGTGTGGGCAAACTGTGAGCAGGATTTATTTGCTCTAAGTGGATTAGTATACTCCTGAACAGGGGAATGATTATAGGGCAACTTTACAGTATCTTATAAATACATATGTGGCAATGGAATATTTGTTGTTGTTAGCATTAAAGCATACAGAATAAAAAGAAGTAAAATACTGTTTTATGGGTTTCTATTTCCCACTGATTTGCTATAAATAAAATGTCACGAATTATTTACATAGCAAACAAAGAGTTGTAAAGGCTTAGAGGGAAATGAGTCAATTCACCACTTACATAATTTAAACTCTATTATCTAGAAGCTAATTTGAGACCACCCATTTTTAAACTGTGGTTTAGAAAAATTAAAAAAAATCTTAAGAAATTGAGTTTAAATAGCTTGATAATTATTCTGGTTTGGCACTTGTATTTATTTTTGTATTAGAAGTCTTATTGATAGCCTTCAGCTAGTCAGAATAATTTACTTTTAAAAGTCATAGCAGGATAAGCGAATACCTACAAGTAATAGATCTGTATGGTAGATTTTTCCCTATAGAAGACTAATCACCAGAGTATATTATTTGTATTGCAGACACAAAATCTATTTTTAATTAATATAGTGTTTTAATTATAGCAGCAAGAAAAATTATAATTAGAGCCAATGATTCTTTCATTTACATATTTATTTGCTTTCCATATAACCTTTATGTGTATCTCCTGCCATAGAAGGTACATAGATGAGGTTAAAAATTTTCCAAGTAGAAAATGAGATTTAGTTGAAAAAATACAACTTTTTTTTTCTTGGAATGAAAAAAATTATAATGAAAATATAAAAATAAAAGTTTTATCAGTTTGGTTTCACGTGGAAATTTAAAAATACTTGTAGTTTCAAAAATTACAGAGTGACATTACCCCTACAGAAACATTATGATGGATATAACCTATTAGCAGGTCTATTTTATTTCTAGGATGTGAAGGCAGGTTTACCTTATTGTTTGATATTTCTCCAGTGAGTGATAAGCACATTCAAATCTCTTTCTCTAGCTCTTCTTCCTAAGTGGTTGCTCCAGGTTTTCTCCTTGTTGCTGTGATTTTAACATTTTTTTTAATTGAAGAAATATGTTGATATCTTCAAAAGAACCATTTTATGTAAAAAAAAAGATGATTGCTATAAAGGCATATTAGAATAAAAAGAAGTTCTTTTCTTTTTGATAAGTTGTGCCTTCCATCCTGAATATAGTTTTTATGGCATCCCAAATAGGCCTCGAGGTCACAGCGTGAACAATCCAAAACTAAGACTTTGAACTGGTTTTGAAAAACTAAGAAATTCGGCAGCTTTTTAACACCTCCTTATTTCTCCACATGCCCCAGCACATCCTGGCTTTGGAGCTATGCAATAAAGAATCCTCTTAATGAACTTTGGAACTTATATCTAAGCAGTTCCCTTTCTTTCTTTTTTTCTTTTTTTTTTCTCTCT
>VWZG01000461.1:1445047-1583800 GCA_013396735.1 Grallaria varia
TTTTGGGTAATTTTCCTGCCAGAAGTCTAATCTTATTCTGCTGACGGCATGGGATGTTCTACAGTTTTTACAAGACAGCTACAAATGTGATCAAATCTCAGTACCCTTGTTCTGTGCACTGAAGATCTTTTTTCCCCCTCTTCCCCTAAATGCACAACCCAAGTGGCCCCCGGCTCGCTGGTGACATTCCCGGTGTTCAGATCACACCTGGGACCCTCTCACCGACCCCTTTCAAGATTTCTGGGGAGAGATGAAAACACGCTTGTCCCTTGAGTGAGACAGGAAGTTCAGCAAGTCAAAACATTGTCTCTGGTTGGGGTGATCCGTTTGTCAGAAGCGCGTGTTTTTACCTGCATCGGCATTAAGGCAGCCAGGAGGTCTCACACATCCGACCGCAGCCGTGGGATAAAGGCAGGGAAGCGGAACTTGCCAGCAGCATAGCCCAGCCAGGAGATGAAACGGGTGAGCTCCTGCAGCACACAGGAGCAGGTATGCTAGCTAGGGCTGGGCAACGCTTAACACTTTCAGGGCAAAAGCAGGAAAACACATTTGAAATGTCTAGGACTGAAGAATAAAACGGTTGACTGGATCACCTTGTTTAGAAGTGCATGGAAGTCCTCTAACAGCACTGTTGCCTGTCAAAACTCTTATGACTGGTGTGGTCATGAAATGTCAATGATTTTAAGGCAGAAAAATTTATCTGTGTCCCCACAAAAGCTAAGAAAGAAACCGTATGTGAGCCCTGCAGTCCACAGGGACATGACTTTGAGCTAGACTCAGTATTTTGGCATAAACACTAAGAATCTTTTTTAAATTCATATCCTGTGGCTTTTGCACTTCCATTATATTAAACTGATTTTCTTTACTCGCAGTGGGATTTCAAATTAATTTGTAATTATACACACCACGAGGGGATGAGAAAGAAATGACCTAATTATAGACCAAAAGGATGCCCTACAGCGGTCATCCAATTACTCCAACCATCTGAGCACTTAAGCAAAATGATGGGCTTAATCTTCTCTTGGACACATCTAGTTGTAATTTGCCACTGAAAGCTATAAATTCACTTTAAATATTCATTCACATAATATAAACGTCTACTGATATTACTTTGAATAGAAATAGATAATGAGAATGGGTCACGGTTGCAGATATCCTTCTAGACTTTGGTCTCTTCCCCACGCTCTGTGACCATTGAGTGAGGAAGAGAATCATGGCTTCCCTGTTGTGTCTGCCAAATGATAATAATTAGCCACAATTAAGCAGTAAAAAAGATTGTAAACTAATGGAAACTCCTGAAAAGCCCAGTAACAAGTGCAACCTATCTCCCAATTTCAACCCTAACTTTCAGCAGAGGATGAAGAGTTCATGAAGAGCTACAGTTGGCATGTGAGTTATGAAATGGCTTTCTGATTGAACCATTTTATACCCCTGCTCTTTATGCAGTGTAATCATTTAATATTGATAGTGTTTCCACTAAAATCTTGCAGTAGAACAGGAAGAACAACTAAGGTGAAGAAAGGAACATGAAACGGAAAAGGCCAGTTTCTATAAAGTATTTGGGTTTTTTTTTGTACGTTGATGGTTGCATAAACTATTTACACATTAACTTAAAATACCTTTTTTTTAAATTAAAAAATACAAACCAAAACTGTACGTTAAATTCTAACAGAAACTACTCTATTAAAAAAAAGGAAAAGACAACTAGATAACAATGAAATGGTGTATAACTTGGGGTGGGGTGAAGCAAATTGCACCCACTGGAAGAGGAAGAAAAACTAGGAGGCCAGTAATGAGGGTGTTTGCATAGAGTTTGGGTGAGCTATAGTCAAATATTTCTTTCTCCTCACTCCCACTAAAACTATGAGTGCTGAAGACATCATTTGGTCCCTGAGTGGAAGTTGTAACCTTTTACAGAAACAAAAATGCCAAGTGTATCAAGGAATAAAGCCAAGCAGTCTCTTAGTCAAGTGAATTTGCAAGCTATCACTTGTACATTATTTTTCTGATCCATTAGTTATTTGTATGAGCTGAATCAGCTGCAGCTGTTGAGATACAGAGAAATTTATTCTTGCAAACAGGGTAGTATTTGGATGAAGGAGGTGAAGAATCAGCTTTGTGAAGTACATGAGGATTTGGCAAAGTAAGTGTGTAATTTCTGGGATACACTGAGTAAAAGGAGGCAACTGTCTTCTCTTAATTTTCCATATGATATTTTAGACCCCATGTCAATTTGTCGTGTAAAAATGTATCAGAAAAAAAGTATATTGGATATAACAAAATGAACTGTTTGATAGCTTCAAGTTTTTTGTTTCCTTTTAAGCACATAGCTTTAAGAAATGGTCCACCTGATTTTTTTTGCTCAGGCTGATGATAGAGCTTTGCCTTGATAGTTCCTGATGTTATGTTTTTCAGACACACAGTCATCTTTTACAGATTAGTTGACTTGCTAACAGGCTAAAAAGAGAAATATTAGTTTTATTTGGTATTTTAATATTTTGTTGTCTTCTGTTCAGCTGGCTGTGGAGATCGAATTATTTATTTTATTTTCAATAGGGAATGCCTTTTAATAATCATGCTGATTGCTTAGGCAACACTTCCTCTGCTTGTCTGTTTGTGGACACATGGTTTGTATTTATTCATGTTTTATTTCACAGACTGGGAACATGCATTTTGTGTCTGGGTGGACAGAAGACACAGAGTTATCCCTTTGCCTTGCAGCTACTGTGTTTGCAAGCTATTTTGGTCAACACCAAGCATTTGACCAGTGTCATGTTAAAATCAACCTGTAGGCTGGCAGACCTTGCGTACAGTTAATGTCTTAGCAATTGTTTGCAATCACTGCCTTACCCTTTATTTCTGGACTGCTTTTGATATTGTTGCTTGGTTAAAGTTTTGGGAATTTGGGTTATTCCTTTTGGAAAGACTGAGGGCGAAATTGTCTCTCTTTGAAGCAACTCTGGTTATAAGAAAGTTCAAAGCCCAATTTCTTTGAAGAAAAGTGAAGTAAAACAGCCCAATCCAGTTTCCCACCTCTCAGCATGCAGGTACTTTCCAGACAGCCCATAGAGTGTCTCTCCAAAGACTCAGAGAGCTACATCCCAACCAGTGGGACTGCCCTCCCCCTACAAGTGGTGGAGACTATGTTTTCACTCAGCAAGCAGAAAGCAAACATCCATGTGTGTCTCTACCGGTCTGTCCTCAGCCCAAAGACAGAGCTGGGTCTTCTGTGCAGTTGGGAGAGGGCAGAGCTCCCAGAGATGAACAGGGCACAGAGGGGTTTCCAAACTCCTTGGTTGTGTTCTCAGGGACTCAAAGCAA
This sequence comes from Grallaria varia, assembly GCA_013396735.1. Classification (NCBI taxonomy): domain Eukaryota; kingdom Metazoa; phylum Chordata; class Aves; order Passeriformes; family Formicariidae; genus Grallaria; species Grallaria varia. The sequence continues at coordinate 1,448,369 of VWZG01000461.1, forward strand.
ACGTCCTGAGCTGTCTTGTAGCTATTCAAACTAAGATTTTTAAGGAAGAGTAAGATTAAAGAAGGAGAGAAAAATACTTTTGCTACAAGAACTACTGCAGGTGAAAGAAAACACAACCTTTTAGTCACACGTATTCTTCCTCAGTAAGTTGGTCACTCTACAAGCCCTGTATATCCCTGTGCCATTGTGACTACACAGCTGCATCCATTTTACACAAGCTCTCATGGCCAAAAAGTATTTAGTGAAGAGAATTAAAATTACAGTTGGCTCTGACTTTGTTTTGGCTAAAAATATGTGTCAGTGTATTGAATTTTTTAGGCCGAATTTACTGAACTCCTTCATAGATGTAGCTAAAAATATGACAGATGGTTATCTTTAATAGAGAATAGTGGTTACTTGTAGAAGTTTGAACTTGAATCTGGATTAGCAGAATTCATCACTTCTGTTCAGAGTTAAAATCTCTGGTTTTCATTAGTAGATTCTCCCACTGCAAATCCATTGCTCCGTAGTTCACCTAAGTTATGTTCTATTGCTTTTGTAATACGTCACTCCTATAAGCATGTATTGCTATGTTTGGACTTGAAGAAAATGACTGTCCTGTCTAAAAGGATATCACTGAAATATGCCTGAAAGACACAGTATTTCTCTGAGTCCTTACAGTCCTTCTTTGGTGGTATGCTGAGAGGGGTTGCACCAGGTTCTTTCTTAAACAGCTCCACAGCTTCCTTTAGTCCATGGTCCCATTGCTGTTACTCATGTAAACATCTCCATTGATTTCAAAGTAATGTCTTGCATAAGGAAATAGTTATTTGAACAGTGAAACGATTTAAATTACTCTTGTAAAGTGGTTCCAGTTTTGTCCCTTTCCTGTGAATTCAGAAGTGGAGAAGTCTTAGCTCTGAGGAACTATTTCTTCTGATATATGCTGAGATTGTCATCTGTAATATTTCAGATACATTCTCTATTTACTTCAGAGAGAAGTGTTTACTTCTCTCTGCCTCAGGAAAGGTATACTTCTGTGTACAGGTCTGTCATCTGCCTATAATTTTTCTTTCTGTGAAAAATTTATTTAAATTGCTCCACACTTTCTACCTCCTCCCTTAAAAAATGATCCTCTCTAGGCACTACTGTGTTGTTCAGTGACCCGTTCTTACATTTTTGAAATTTTTTTTCAACTTTTTACTATGATGTAGAATCTTCATTTGGCTATTTTTAAGCCCTCTGAATTTTTTTTTTTTTTTTTTTTTTTAATCCTTTGGGTGTTCTTTTTCATTGCTCTTCTAATACTTCCTTCTAAATCACTATTAAATGTTTACTATTCTTGAACACTTAAAAATAGGTGTAATAAAGTTCTGAGTGTGCTTGATGCATGCTCAACATGTATTTTGAACTAATTTTGTGCTCTTTACTCTAGAATGAATTGCTATGCTACGCTACAACACAGCTCCGGTTTTAAACGGCTAACTGTGCCATGCTCAAAAGCAATGCCTATTTTTACTTTTTTGAACCCTTTTATGATGATAATTAAAAACTCTTTGAAGAGTTTGTTTGTATGTATTACTCTGTCCTTTCAGAAAAGCAAAGAAAACAAATTCCTGACACTGAGGTTTGGTCTATTTCCTTTATTAAACCTCTGTTTGAGTGTCACTCTTGTGTTTTTTGATTCCTGTTTGGTGCCACTGCAGAGACAGTGGGAAAAAAATTTTTTTCCAAGCTGTGTTTATATATTCAAATATTCACTAGCTACATTTGATGCAAGTTTTTGGCTTGTCCTAACCATAGAGGCAGTATGGGTCTCTAGTTCAATTAGTGGCAGAAGAAATCATGTTGTTCAGTGGACTAGTACAAACCTGGATTCCCTGCATGGTGCAGTGCACGTCCCAGTGTAAGACATTTTATGTGCTGGCAGTAGGGAAACTTCAAATTTAGTTGCAGGTGCATCTTTTAAGATGTCATGAACACTGGCTCAGAGCACAGCTCTCACAGGGACACTAGAATGAAGAACGAAACTGCAGGTGAAAGAATGCAGTCTGGAAAGAGAGTGTCTTTTAAAGTATTCCAGACTGAGGGCTCTCCTGGAAACAGTTGATATGGTGAAAAATTGTTCAGTTCTTAAACTGTGGGAGAGTATATTGCAAAGCTAGCATATAGGGAACAATTTAAAGATCCAGATTTTATGATAGAAAATGATAAAGTAAAAAGGGAAATATCTATAGCAGATTAGTAATTGTGTTTCTCGAACAAAGTTTTTTCTACTAGGCTTTATTTTTATAAGAACTGGAATGTTCTTGGGAGACTTTTGAAAAACTTTCAGGGTCTTGTGAATATTTGAGGGTTATAATTTTTACTTTACGTCTCCATCTTTCTGCACTTCTTTCTTTAGGCTTCAAAAAGAAATAGAAAAAGAAACACATGCCCATGTATAAAATTACTATTTTTATCTATACCTATGAAAGTTTTAAAACATAGAAAAATGTGTATTCTGGTACTGGCATTTTATTTTAATTAGGTGGTCTGACATGCTGTCATTTATCATAAACAGCTTCACAGGTTACAAAGGAAAAAAGAAGAAGGCAGTATCTTACATAGTATCTTACTTATCTTACATGGAGTCTGCTTGTTGATTGTCACCAGTGTTAGAAAGTGGACTCATTTTAAGTCCAGCAGAAGAAGTGACCCAGAAACCCACATATCAGGTGCACAGACATTCGAATGGACCCCGAACAATGTTGCACTACCAATTGCTTTATCAGGGTCAGAAGTCATGGTCGTACACTGCTGAGGAACAAAACACTTTAGCTTTCTTGTAGGGGATATCTTACCAGGAAAATAAGGCCTACCGCCCCTTGCTGAGCTTACTCCCTGCTGTTCACAGGCAGGACTTGTGCATCTCTCACTGTGTTGCTGCAGTTCCCTTGGAACCTCACAGTGTTATTTCAAAAGCCCTTCCCAAGGAAGCACAGTGTTGATCTGGAGCTCCACAGAAGCTGTAGCACTACTTCTCTGGTCTCATGGTCAGTCCGTGACTTCTTTAGTCCTTCCAAGAGCACAGCTCCACACAGGAGCAGCTCTTCCGAACTGCTGAAGTTGGAAGGAGGTGCCTCTGCTATTTGCAGAAAATGGACATTCAGTCTTTACAGGACACTGGTAAGCATTTTTTAGATCCCTTATAATTAGAATTCTCATACTCATTGGTTGGGAAAAATGTTTGATGGGAGCTCCTAGGAAGTAAATATTCCTCTAAGAAGCAATGTATTTTCTTAAGAATGAGAACCTACCCTATTTTTTTGGAGGGATTGATTAAGAGCAGCAGGTTTTTTGATCATGACATTTTTGACAAGAATTGTACCAATTTACAGACTGTCCTTTAGGAGTTAAGAAAGCAAACTCTGATTTATAATTCTCATACTCATAACGTCTTCAATTTAGCAAAAGTATCTGATGTTGCAGGTTTAATCATCTTTCTGACAATTAAGAGATAGGCTTTCCCAAAGGCAGTGTCATAATTTTACCTTAATCTTCTAATTATATGGTGTGTATGTGTCTCTGTAAATTCTGACTCTGATGCTAACTTCCCAGGTACTCTGTTGCTTGCGAGAGTAATCTAATGCCTTGAGGGGCTTGATACCTAATTACTGAGAACTTTCCCATCTCTGCGTTGTCTAGACTTCAGTTAGATACAAACCTGTGTCTTATACCAAAAAATTTGGAGCTTCCCAGATAAATACTGTATTTTGACTGGCCTGATTTGCAGGAAGAACTATTTTATGCTATAGAGTAGTGAGTTTCCTTTGGTTTTCACACATTTTTTTCACGGAATGTGGTGTGAAGATGACATGTCAGTGGGATTAATTTAACTAAATGCAAAAGTCAGTGTATGCAGACCTCTGAGAGAGTAACTTTGTATGAGATTGCGTTCTGAGTGTCTTAGGCTTTCTTCATAGTCAGTGTAGTCACTGCAGTGATTTCTCTCATTTTGAGGTGGCAGACTAAAATAAGCCAATTGGGTTTTAAGCGTTGAGAGTAGAAAATTACAGAATCTAAATGCTAGGTAAGGTAAACACCATCATGACTTTTAGGGCAGTAAAGTTACACTGTGTTGCACTATGAAAATCCAACAAAAATTGCCACAGAAAAGGGAGAATAACTTGTAATACACATTAGCTTTATTTGGGTATGTTTTCTATATGCTGAAACTTACAGGAAATTTTATTATTAAGCATTGTTATTTATTTGTTTAAAAAATTGTATATTAATTTTGGAATTTCCCTTTTAAGTCTAAGTAAATTTAAAATTATAAGCTTTTTAAAGCAAGGATCTGAAAGAAAAAACAAAAGGTTTTGATATTGGAGAGAGTTCAGAGAGGACTAATGTACATGATTAAGGGGTATAGAGAAATTGATTTATGGAGAAGATTAAAGGAGCAAAAAATATATACTCTAAGTTGACAGACATAAGAAGGAACATGACAACTGTCTTCAAATATTTAATGTATGTAAACAACAAGAATAGAGAGGAAATTAATATTTGGGTTAATTTCAATAGGAAAGTTTTTCTGACATTAAAGTTAAATATTGTTCTGCTTCAGTGTTGCCAGGAAAAAACTATATGCTGCAAGAGAACTGAAGCTGAATGGTAAGATTTATTCATTGTAAGAGGCGTGAAGCCAAAAGGGTCTAACAGAAATTATTTAAAACCACTATGGGTTTTAATACCGATTTATAAGAGCTGTGTAACCTTTTCAACCAGAACAGAATGATACAATGATTGATACAATTTGACAATGAATTCCAGTTTTTGTCATTTTTTTTCCTTTTCCCATGAGAAAATAAATCCAATACATCACTGGGAAAGATCCTGGCAGGTGAAGTGATCAACTCATTGACCTAAGAAGACAAACTAGTTCCTTTTCATAGGGATAAATTGGATGGTCTGCAAGCATTTAAGTCAGCCAGGAGTTGCTGACCAAAGAAAAAACTGTTTAGTCATGAACTGCAGTATGTCTCAACACATTACACAGCTTTTAATTAAGGAAAGGGAAGTTCTATATCAATATAGTTGCTATCATATAGGAAACATAAATTATGTGTTCCAATACTGTGCATAGACTCCACTGATATGGCCATGAGTGGTACTTCTGTTGCCCACATTAACCAGGCTGGTGAATTTTCAGGAGGTTATATGGTTTGCGGAAAGGATCCACACAGTGGTCGGGTAGATAGAAACTGAACTGGGATAAAGGAGAAGTTGTAAGACAATGTGCCCAGATTTACTGGAAGAAAGAAAAAGGAGCTGTGTTCAGGGTGGTGTATGTGGTTTTGCTTTGTGAGCTGCAATGGTGGCTGTGTAGCTGTGCAGATTCCAAACCCTTCCCTTTGCTATAGGATATGTCTAGTCCTGTGGTAGAAATTTGTTTTAAAGAGTCAACTGAAGAATTCTGCTTCTTTAGTCATTTGCATGGTTTGTCAGAACAGGATTCAAATATTGTCAATCATCTTGAAATCTAACTAGTTTACAGCCTGTGCTCTGAACCTATCTATCCTTTTGATCTTATTGCCTTAAGAATGCAACGCATGAGAAATACATTAATAAACTTTAAAGCGAATGATACATGTCAGAAAGTCTCTCCAAAAAAATAATGAAAAATTCAGAAGTATTCCACATTGGAAAAAACCCCCAAAAATCCACCTTCCTGGAACTGAAACAGACTGAGGTGTAGTTGTGTTAACTTATGAGGATAATTTAATTGTAATTGCTTACTTCATAAGACATGCATAAGCAACATCAGACACAGCAGACATATCTGCATGTTTTTACATTTCACAAAGCTGCAACAGGTTATGGCCAATAAAACCACTTAATTAAAATAGAACACAGTGAAGTTTAAGGTGCTGCATTGAAATTGTGACTTCAAAACCTTGCATTCATTGGTTGCTTGACCTCAGTGTCATTCAAAAATAATTGACTTCACTGCTTGCTCTGAAGCTTTTCCAGTCCAGGGAATACTCTAGTTTTGGTCATTCTCAGAAAGGCTGACTATGCAAGTAATGACATCTAATATAGGCACCTTTGGAATCTTGAAAAGAAGTGAGATGGCTTGCTCTTAGCTGAGGCCTGGCAAAAGTGCTAAAACACATACCATTTAACAGGCTCAGAGAGGAGCTGGGGTTGTGTAGCCTGGACAGAAGACTCTGGGGAGACCTTGTTGTTGCCTTTCAATACAGAAAGGGGGCTTATAAAAAAGGGATGAAGAAAGACTTTTTACCAGGGCCTGTAGTGACAGGACAGGTGCAATGATTTTAAACTGAAAGCAGATAGATCAGATATCAGAAAGAAATTTTATACAGTAGGTGTGGCGAGATACTGGAACAGATTGTCTAGAGAATTTGTGGATGCTTCATCACTGAAAGTGTTTAGTCAGGTTGGATGGGTCTGGGAGCAACCAGGTGGGTTGGACTAGATGATCCTTGAAGGGCCCTTCCAACTCAAGTTATTCTAGGAATATGCTCCAATAAAACAGGTAATGTTACAGAAATACTGTTTTCTTTCTCTCCCACATTTGGATCAATCTCAGGCATTTAAACCTCTCATGTAATTCTTGAAAGCTGAATCAAGACCATAGTCCACAGCGGACTATGTTTAAAGATTGCAAATACATTTAATCATAAAACTTCCAGGAGCTGAAATCTAGGGGCTTCATTCTGTTCCATCTTTAATGCTGAAGTAGAAACCATCAGTAGCAGGACTTGTGTTCCAGATCTCAGATTCAGAATGTGGTCTTGGCACTTTGACCAGTGCCATTTGTATATATATAAATAACGATCATGAAATAATTACGGATACATAAACCCAGGCCATTAGGAAGCCATATTTATAGGCATTTTTCAGTTTATAACCATACTTTTAAAAATTTCCTGTCTTTTGTTTTAGCCAGACACATGGGACTATTTCAAAGCAGTTTTATTTGTGTGTTCTGTTTCCTTCACACTTTTGTTTGAGCAGAAGAGGATGGGGATAAAAAAGCAGTCTCCAAGATAGGTTTACAAAGTTTATGACTCTAGGCTGTGGCAATTCCCTTCTGCATGCTTAAGAAAATAATAAAAATGCATACCCTATATTTTGAAATGTTATTATGACTTATTATGTAAATCGATGATGATAAAACATTGTGAGTCATTATTCAAACATGGTACATGACAATTGTTTCTTTGGAGACTATAATTTCTGTTGTGGGCTTTATTTACAGGATTAATTGTAAAAACTTCACAAGGGTACTTACTGTGTCCTCTCATCATTACATTTCAAAAATAATGATCTCAGCCTCTAACCATGTAAACTCTGAAACAAAAGAAGAGTCCAACTGTTTTTTTGTGTAAACAAAGATTGTTTAGAAAGTTAGATCTTCACCAGTAAACCTTGGTGCAATATGCATTATGATTATACATGTTTTCAGGCTATACATGTAAAATCATAGTTAATGCTGATTCCAAAATTTTTAAAACTAAAAGGTAATTTATTTGATAAAAACCTCTTAAGAAATTTTTTGGTATTCCATTGCCACTTTGTTCTTGTGTTCTTGGAAAAAAATAAAATTACAAGTATCTTGTCTTGCAATTTTATTTTCTCTCTGGATACTTGTAAACATCTCAGATGTCTCAGTAAGATGCATAGGATTTTGTAGGAGTCTTCTTGATCTTGAAGACTCCTTCCAACTTTCTATCTGATCCCAGCGAAGTTTAATTTTCTGTCATTAAACTTTTCCAAAAGAGAGTTTGTAGCATGCACAGAACTGTCCTTATCCACAGCCATTTGGAAAAGACAACAATGATACCTCAACATTTTTCCGATAGCTTTTCAATGAGATAATCTCCCCTGTACTGTGAGAGGACTCTCCAAACCTCAAGGTTTCAGCTGCTATCAGTGTCTCAATAGTTAAATCTGCATAGGGAGAAAAAAGGGGAATATTCTTCCAGAATGTGACTCACTGATGTAAAGGTTAGAGACTTTAGTCTCCGTCTTTGCTCATAAAAAAACCAGCAACATTGGGTCCCCGCAAAATGAACCTGGCTCTAGCAGGAGGGTATGATGCCATTGGTGACCTTTTGATGCCAGAGGATTTAGGGTATATTATTAGTATAGACTGTGGGGCTTAAAACTCCTTTGAACCTTACATTTCTCCAGCATGGGCAACTTTTCTATTCACCAAGAGGGAATTCATCAAGGTGAATAGAAGGGGAATAGAACCCAGAAGTTCTCTTTGCCAAGAGAGAGAAGGAAAGGAAAAACTCAGAAACTCCATTTCAACTTCCTTGAAAGAAGTTTCAGACTCATAAGGGTAGATGATTCTTAAATCTCTGTGTGCCCAGACATGGGTTCTGATGGACATTTAGGGGCTGAAACAGGACTTGTGAACAGAATTTCGGTTGGATTCGCAATATTTAGCTTACTTTTTGACAGAAATCACAAAGCCAGAGAAGAGAGGAGTTAGTGGCATTTCTCTGTCTTGCCAGATTTCACCTTGTTGGCACTGGTGTCAGTGTTAATTTTTTAGGGCCAGTGAGAATGGTTAACCTGCTAATTCTGTGGTTCTGTGATTCAAGAACAAATGACACAAATACACCACCCACCTTCTTGTCAAGGGTTGGCTGGTGCCACCCTGGGTAGGGACCATGCTGGGCCAGTGGGACCCAGGCCACATAGAAATGTCAGTGCAGTACTACCTTACAGGCCTTTGTAGAAGAGAAATCAAAACTTCTTCCACCGCCCCACCCCTGCAAAAATGCCGAAACAGAATTTGATTGTTTTGCAAATATTTGAGATTCATCTATTGCTTTTTCCAGCTTTTCTTTTTTTTCTATATAATTTTATAAAATCTTTAAAACTCTTTGTAGTGAAAACATCTCCATTTGTTTATCTTTGTTAATACATCTTACAGTAATGTGATCTTTTCAACATCATCAAATTTGTCATTAGATCTGTCCTCCTGAAAGAAAAATTAGTATTTCTCTCTACAGTGAAGAGAATGGTTCTGATTTGTATAGTTTTGGAATCTGAAAAATATCATCCAGTGCACTGTAAAGACAGGTAATCTATACCAAGTCCATTTAGCTTCATAAGAGATAGTAAAGAAAATGCAAGGAACGAATTCCGTGATTCAGAAGGGCAGATTTGTATTTGCATGCATTCCAACAATTGTTTTGAGATTCGTTTAGAATACCCAGCTGTATCGTCAATTTGATTTGCAAGGAATTTCTCATATTTTAACACAGGGTGAAGGAGAAAATGATGTTCCCTTTTTTATGCACGCATGCACGGACACAGATGCACAAAAGGACACAAACCATTCCAGAAATGATAGTTTCCTCTCAGTCCAATTAGGTGAACTGACTGTGGTTGTGTTCCTGTAGTTCTCAGGGCTCTAACTGCACATAAAAACTTCCAAATCATAACACATGTGGTATTTCCACCTAAAACAAAAGGACAATTATTAAAATGTGGTGGGATTTCATGTAGTATTGGCAGACAGCTTAGATGGCAATAATTTAACACTTGCACCATGAAATTAAAATTTACATTCCCTTGGTGCAATTCTTCAGACCAACAGCAGACAGTTCTATTTTTTTAATGAAAGCTGGGAAATTTAATTACTTCAGTTTAACTAGAAAAGCCTTTCCATTGCTTGATGACAAAGGCAATAATGCTGGCACAAGTTTGCAGATACTTTGTGAGCCTACTTTCCATAGTTTCCGTAGCTCTGCTTTTAGGCATCCAGCTTTCTGAAGGACATGACCATCCTATGGATTCTTCCGCAGATTCCAAGCAATGTGTGTAAATTCCAGCTGTCCATAAATCATTTTTTTGAAAGGCAAGTATTATGGCTGCTATAAACATTTCAAGTAAGTTGCCAAAATCTTCAGCATGGTGTCTTTCTGCAGAGAATGTATACAAATGATACTACTATTTTTTCTCACAAATTCTTCCCTTTTACAACAATTCCTGTTGCATTGTGTTACTGTCTACAAAAAAAATGCTAAAGAAATGAGCTGTAGCTCACCAGACACGAACTACAAAAATACATTTGATTTATGTTACAATGAGGCCTGGTAGGACAGAATTATGAAGTTTTCATCCAGAAACATAACTTTTCCTGACAGTTGAGAGAAACTTGTAGCTAGAATGCTATCCTGAGGCTACCTATATGTCTATATAAGTAACCAAAATAAGAAACTTGTACACTTGGTCAGACCAGGCTGTAAAGGGACACATGGAAGGCCTCTTTTATATCCTGGCAGTGTTTTGATGAAGGTTACTCTATGCAAGTTGGTAGGAGGGACGAGGGAATGAGGCTTAGATGGGTAACAAACACATTTGTACCGGAGACAAGGAAAACTGCAAATGTGGGAGAACTGTAATTAGAGCAAAATGGAAAATTAATTGTAGGCTGATATTAGGTTATAAAACTGCTTTTGAGTAATTTATTAGGGAGCTTTAAAAATATTTTCCCCCTGGATTTGAACTTTTGTTTCCTTTCAGAAAGAACAAGCAGTAGATGTGTCTTGATTTCATTATCTCAATATTATAGAGGCGTTTCACCACAGCCCAGGAATACATTTTGCCTTTACTGTCTGCATGGTACCTCTGAAACAGTAGATCTAAACTTCAGTGCAGTGGAAGTTATCCACATCTCTTTATGCTTTATAATCCTCCCCTGGTCTGAATTTAAGGGCGAAACACAACTCTCTGGAGTGGGAGGGAAGGGAGGAGAAGGATAAATCCTCCTACAACCAACCTTTTTGTATTTACGTTCAAAATGGAAAATACAGATGTTGCAGAAGTACACGTCTGGGACAGTGTTTCCATATTTTTGACAGAGACTAATTCTCATTGCTTTTCAGCCTAAGTGGCTTAAAATCAACTTCTTCCCCCTGCCTGAAACTGAGAATTTTTGAAATAAAATCATGTGAATACATTTGCTGATCTTGCAGACTATACTGTTGTACTTATTTCCTTTCTCTTCTCCCCAGAAGCTTTGCAGGATTCTTGTCTGGGTTATGGGGTTTAGGTTATTTTCTTCTTTCACCACTGTTCCAATGCTCCATTTGCAAAGTGTTTAGATTACAGCAGACGCGAACTTCCTCTGTCTCAGAGCCAGCCATGAATCAGGCTGAGAGCTGAGACCACTGGCTGTCAGAGGACCTTGAAAAGCTGCAGCTTTAAAATAACAAGTGTTTGACAGCTTGGTTTACAAAACAGCAGATTGTGACTATATTGTACTGTGGGGCTACATATGACATAATAACTAGGGACTTAAAGTGATTTAGTCTTTTTCCTCTTGCCATAATTTCCAATAAATAAATCTCTCCGGGACAGAAGGTCTGGTGAGTTGTACAATGCTTGCATTTTCCTCACCACAGCTTATCCCCTCTCTTCTTTATTTTAAATGTTAAAAAAATCCTCTGTGCCTGGTAATCACAGTTCTATAATGTTTCCTGCTGAAAGAGACAGGCTAATGTAAAGATAAATACACACGCTTTTGGGTTTTTTATTAGTCAAGGTATTCATTATAAGTCTTCCCTCTCAAAATCTCTTTGGAAACTTCTTAATGGACAGAGCTTAATATTGTGTATTTAGAGTGTAAGACAAGTAATTATTTTTAAGGTTTTAAATGGTCTTTTTGAAAAAGAGCTACGCTCACAGGATTCCTGTGAGTTTTATTTTTCAGAATCAGTGGTCAGAGGTTGCATAAATGTGGATTCATATGCACTGAAAAGAGCTGAAGTGAATAAAATGTGACTACTGGAATGTTCTTCTTTCTCCAGCCATAAAATATGATGGAATGAAAGAATAATGACTTTACATTAACATATTTGCTGAGAGAGAACTAGCTGTTTTTTCTACATTTGCTCTTCAATATAGAAATTGTAAGAAATTGCAGCATTTTCTTGATCTAATTTTCCCTTTACTAATATTTAGGCTTCCAAAGAAACCCAAGGGATATGCTTACTCGGTTTCCATTAGACATTCAAGTCCCTTTGCATTTGAAATCCCATGTCTAGTTTCTACCTTTTTTTTTTTTTTAGAGCCCNGAAGACCTGGAATCTTTAGATTCTGTTTATACTAATTTTAATGTAACCTTAAAATAGATATATTAAAGTTTTGGGATATATTTTACAGGTAAATCTGCAGGAGTCTATACTTAAAAATATTTATATTTGAAAATTCTTTTTTTTTTTTTCAAACTGTTTTATGGAAGACAGGACAATGGGCATGATAGAATACATCCACAGACGTCGTATTGCATAGTACAAAAATGGATTAATTTTAACTTCAACTTTCTTCAGTTGAGTTCTCCATCTTAGGCTCCATCTGTAGTCTAAGAAGAGAAACAGGCCTTATTAGGGCATGGTTTCACTGACCTATTTTAAGTGTGTACTTTGGGATGACATGAATCACAACCTGAACTCCACTGTCTACACTGAATAGATCTCCATTGACTGTCAAGGGAACCCAGAATGATTAATTGTGTTGACATCTACACTGAGCCAGATTATTTCTGCTCTTAAAGCTGACATGTCCGTAAAGTCTGTGAGAATTTTCAGCCTTGAGGAGAGCATTTTAAGATTCTCATTGCCACCAATATCAAAATGAAGGACACCTAGAGGTATTAGTTTACCCTTTTAGAAGAACCACAGTGAAGCACATGGTTTAAACCCTGTCTCTTAACATTTGTGGAGATGATATAGAGTGCAAGAAAACATATCCTAAGCTTCTGATGCCTGGATTTATTGGCTGTCTACAAGGATGTAGGTGCAGCTTTCAGATTTGAAAAATGCAGAAAAATTCCTCATGTGAAGGCAAGAAGCTAACTTCACTTGGGTTTCTGACTCCAGAAATTACCCAAACCTTAAAATTCTGTCTGGGGATATAAGGTAAATTATGTTTCAATGATAGGACTGAGATGCCCTTTCTTTGACACTTTCAGCTCCAGGTAGTGTTTGATTAACATGTTGGCTTCTGCACCTCCACTAGTAAGTGCTCAAAAGTGTTGCTACTATTTCAGGCTTATAGAGTAAGTCTGACTAACTAATTAGGACCAGCTATTTCTTGCAAGTTATCTGGATGTTTAAGAAATGCAGTACTTAATCTGCTTTTGCAGTTTTATAGCCACATGCTTAAAGCATCCAGCTTCCACTAAAATAGCTGGTGTGATTAAGTGGCCTAAATACTTTTGCAGATCTAAACCCTGGATTCTCCTCCTGGCTGAATTCCCTGGGACATTTTTAGTCAGTACCTCTGAAAGTGATTTTAAGTGCTTGTGCACTAAATGCAAGTACTTGAACTTATAGTATTGGACATAATCTGTCGATATCTGAGTTTATATATTTAACCTGTATTAAAAAAAGGTAATGCAACACACCTGTACTTTTGAATTCCATTAAGGGCCACTATATACTCTGAAATGTTGATAGTAGTTTATGTAGCTTGAATAATATTGATACAAGAGTAGAAAGCCACACCAAAACCAAGAGGAAAAAAAATAGTTTCTAATAATTCAGTTTTTTGCTTTTCTTCCTTGGAATCATGTTATTTTTAAAATACACTTTAAAAATTTACTTTAAATAAATTTTTGAATGAATATTTTTTCTTGAGTTTAATCAATAGTTTTTTCTTTTCTATCTCTGTCCAAGGTTTGCCTTCATTTGTTTATAACATTTTTTGTAGTGAGTTAATTTTTGTTTTCTAAGCTTTACATTTGGGAATGTGATTTTAAAAATAATTCTTCCTATCCATTTGGAGAGAAACAATCTATAAATACACCTATGCACTCGCAGAGTTTTAGTACTTGACAGTTTTATTTAAAGCAACCAGTACACACAGTAAGCATTGTTTCTATGATGTTACTTACCCTTGTCTGTGAAATATCAGCAAAGCAAAATGAGACATTGGGATTTCAATTTGCCATATGTGAGAGGTTAAAAAAACAATTTTTCTGTACAACATATTTATGAAGAAAATGTACTCCAAGAATAAGAAGTCTGAAAAACTGGTATATTTAGAAACAACTGACATAGAGGTTCATTTCTTATGAACCTTCAAGGTCATTATATTTCTTGTTTTTGTTCCCAATCTTTTTTAGCAAAATGACTGCAGCTTCTCACAATTTTTTTACAGCTTTTACACACCTTTTCATACTGCTGGATTTAACTTGGAAATGAAGAGCAATACATTTATTAGAATTTATTCAATTAACCTTTTGCTTGACTAACTTTAGTCATCTAACAACAAGACTTTTGGTTCAAACTAGTCAGCTAGCTCTTGTAGTCAGAGACAGGCATCCTGAAAAGAGCAGTGCAGCTCCCAGGTCTTTAATTCCTTTGCAGAGACTGGGTCACCCAGACTCTGAGTCACTCACTCTAGGTCAGAAGAACCCAACCAGTCACCAACAAGTGAAAGTAAATACAAAAATTCCCAGGAAACAAAATCCAACCCAAAATAGCAATTCGACTGAATATTCCTCTGACAGATTAAGCACCGAACTAACTGACATTAAATGTTTTCTCCCCTCCTCAGAAGCTAACTCTTAACATGTCTTGTCCTCCACAGTGCCCACTTTCCTGAACCAAAGGTTAAATGGTCCACTGTCTTTGCTGTTCTCCAGAATTACTTTACTGTTTTTTTGTCTATTGTTTTTCATTTGTAAAAAGCAAGAAACCAGTCTCAAATGCACGAATTAGGGGAAGAGTAGTCTTTAATCTTCTCAGTTTTCTAGGGAGAATAAATTATTGTGGGTATTAAATCAAGGTAGTAAAAAGTTCTTTCCCTTTAAGTAATTCATAGGAGCAGCTGCACTGAGAGGAAAAAAACGGAAGAGAAACCAAAATTCCGAGACTTTGGGAAGCGAGGAATGAGTAGAAAAGTAACATTAAAAATAAACAATTTGTTAACTTTCCCTTCAGTAAAACTGCTGTGAAAAGTGGCGGAAGGGAGATCGGTTAGAGCTCTGCTAAATTCATTAACCTTGAGAATGTCCATAGAAGTCATAAGATAGGTTACCCAGGACATTGAACTAGGCTTAAAATCTTTCCCAGGGTAAAGTTTTTCCATCACTTGCAGCACGATGTCAATGCAAAGCTTTCCCCAAACTTCCTGGAACGGTTACAGGCAAATCACTGGAGACATGAAAAATATCTGGGGTCTCGGCCAACAGCATTCCTGTATGAATACTGGTATCTCAATTTGCTCTTTATTTTTCTTAATTGGCATTATGCAATTTCAAAGATTTACGGCCAGCTAGACTAGGAAAATAAAATAAAGCAAGACCAGAGCTGAGAGTGATGGCAACTCTTTACCACGTAGTGGACACAGCTTTTCAACAGCAAACTAGTTTACAACAAACTTTCTCCTTCAGTCTTCTGTGATGTTCCAAAAAATCATCAACCTCCCAGATTACATTTTATCTGTGTTTTTTAGAATGAATGTTTTAATCCACTGGAGCAACAGAATAAACCATAATTACATGTATTTTAGACTGAGGGTATGCTTCCTTAAAAATGTATCCTATTTTAGCATGTAAATGTCAGCTTCTTAAAACAAACAATCCATAGACTACATGATTATTACTCTATATTTTGTGTATGTTGTCAAATCTTCCAACAGCATTTTAAAGAAGTACCTCAAAGTACTGCTGTTGTGAAACCTTTTGTAGATAATCTATGTAATCATGAACATCTGAGCCTAAAAGGGAAGGTTATAAAAGGCGCAGAGGGCAGTTAAGCATGTAATTGTCTCTGAGAGATAATGGGAATTGGGCATGTAAGGCCCATTTGTACCTCAGAAAACCTTCCCTAGAGAGAATCAAGAGCCTGTGGTTGTGTAGGATGCACCAACAGAACAGCAGAGCTGCTCAGGGAGAGCTTTTACCTTTACAGCAGCTCTTTAACAAGTTTCGTACAAATGAAGAGGGCAAAGGTGTGTAGGGTTGGCCTCATGGGAGCAATTCCTTAACTACCCTCCTGCACTTTGTGTCCCTGATCTTATCAGTCATAAGAAGGGGCTGGGGTTAGCAGAGTTAGAGAACTTCCCTTCAGCTCCTTGCACATCAAAATATTAATCGTTCCAGGTGTAGCCAGCCCCTTGCTCCAGCTGCTAATGTACTGCAGTTTTGGTTTGGGATGCAGTGTTTCCAGCAGTTAGAGCTGCAGCTAGACCTGGGTCCGATCCCTCTGCTCTCTTCCCCGTCCTTGTTTGTCAGCTGTGCTGGAGAGTGAGTGTACAGTTGGCTCTGGTGGGGCCGCTCTCGGGCTTGTCACTTCCAAGGGACTGAACTTTGATCCCATCCCTAAGCATCTTTCAGCTAACGGAGTACTAGCAACAGTGAGCTCTTTCTTTTTGCTTGGAAACGCATTCCAGCTTTAGGTTCTCTGCACTTCTCTGCAGAGAATGCTTCTAAAGCCTGAAGAGTTTTCCAACTAAACTGAAATCCAGCTCAGTGTTGTTCTTGGGGTTTATTTGTTTGCCTGGTTTTTCTGTCTTCTAAACTTCAGGACTACGCCACCAGCTGTGTGCAGGTGTTCCAAAATATTTCAACATTAAGAATTTAGAAAGGTAGCTTTACTTTTGTCCCAAAATGGCAATTTTTATGTAAAAAAAATAGCAGTATTCTGGAGAAAAACGCCAGATAAAAGGATTTTACAGAATACTGTTTTTGGTTTTTTTTTGTTTGGTTTTGTTTGTTTGGGGTTTTTTTGTTTTGTTTTGTTTTATTTGTCTTTGTGCTGCAAACCTGTCATACAGTCTTAGATGTGGAGCAGTAACCCACTGTACGAGGTACTCTGTATATGCAAAACAAGCAAGTAGGTCTTGATAAACTCAGCAATGCTTATTGAAATCCTAAATAAAAGAAAGTGTCTTGAAGGGGTGACTTCTGCCCTCATTTAGAAACAGTGAATTCATTGTGATCAGTTACCAAATTTGGCCTTAAAAATAGCCCATGTATTTTGACTGCATATGTCTGGTTTATGTATTTTAACTGTGTTTACTTGACAATAAAGGCAGAAAAGTCTTCATCTTGAACTCAGTGGAAGTGTTGGCTCTGACCTCTTTTAGAAAAGAAACAGACCAGAAAAAAAGTGATTGTTTTCTGTCTTGAATTCTGTTATTATTTCTTCCTCAAACTGTAATTCTTAATAGCCCTGGGTATAATTGGACTGCATACACAACTATTTTTTTTTGGAGAGTGAAAGCTCACAAGGTCCACAAATCAATGAGGCTCCTGTGAATGCTGAGGGAAATGTAAATCTAGAGAAGTCAATACACTGCCACTCATGGCTTATTTTTTTTAAAGACTGTCACCTCCAAGCCTTCTCAAATGCATATCACAATAGGAAATTGGGATGTGAAATTAAAATACATGCAAGTGACAGAACAAAAAATGAAACTGTGTCAAAAAGCTGCAATGTACATAAAAGGTGTAAAAAATATGAACAGGGGACTGTGAATGAGGGAAGGAGTGGAAAGATATGCAGAAGAACTCTGCTATTGCTTTAAAAACTGAAATTTTCCCAGTCTTTCCAAACTTGCACCCTTCCTGAAGGGAAATCCCCAAACAGAAGACACACGGTGAAGATTGCTGAGGAAAAAACCATCAGCGACCCCTGGGAGGCAGACGGGTGCCCTCAGTGCCACGTTCCCGTCTGCAGCAGTTGGATGCGAGCCGCCCTCTGTGCCAAGGGTGCCGCTAACAGCTGGAGGGACACCCTTCCCCCTCCTCTCCTTCGCCAACAGAACAGTCAGGTTTAACTTCATTAAATGTGCGTGAGAGAGGGAAAAAAAAGCTTTCACTGTGTCTAGGCTGACATACAGATGCCTGCGCTGGGAGTCCCTTTTATTTCAAGCAGAAAAAGGTAGTGACTGACAAAGAATTGGATGGAGTTTAGCTTGGAGTGTCTCCTCCAGTGTGGAGCTTTGCAAATGCACCAGTCAGAAGGACTAGATTAGAGATACTGTGGAAGAGTAGGGTTTTGCAGAAAAAAGAAAATGAAGTGAGAATTACCTATTTCAAACAAATATATGATATGGTGGTGTTTCTGAAGGCTGAGAGAAGTGTTATCTGCTGGTTCCTTCAGCTGAGCCTTCGTGATGGCAAATACCCCATCATGGAATGCAGAGAGGAAAATAAAAATAGTTGTTATGCATTAACTCACCACTTGTGATCACATTAATACCATAAATTCTGATGCCTGCTAGACACATCCAGATCCTTTGGTGAGCAATTCATAAAAAATAAAAACTCACTCAATTATTTTCTCCTTTTTTTTTTTTTCTTTCAATGTCTCATCTATATGCTTAACAGACTGTTCTGGGTGAACACTGACTTTTTTCCTCAATTAATTTATAATAGGATTCTTTGTTTTCAAGTTCCACAGCATATTGCAAATGGATCTGTACTCCTATGAAGCCATTAGAAAGCATGTGACGTTCAAAAATCAAATTGGTAAATTAAGCATCAAGGTCACTGCAGAACACATGATTTTTTAAAGCATTACATGCATTATTATTAAAATTAGAGTTACTATGAGAATATTAGTAGTTATACAGAAATAGCCCCTTCTGTGAATATTCTACAAAATCCATTCAGAGTTCAGTTGTGGCGTGTATGTGTTCCTTGTTGCAACAGCGATGAGAGGATTTGTTCTGTAGTCAGAAAGAAAACCGTGACATTTAGTCTGTATTTTTGTATAACATTGCACATAGGCTAATATTATCACTAATACTTAGCTAGTGTTAAATTTCATGTGTAGCTGTAGCACGTCTTTTAGGGAGATATGCTGCCTTAATGTCGAGAAACTAAGTAGATCAAAAAAATTACAGGCACTGTCTTGACTTTTAGAGGCTTTACTTCGGTTTTACAGTCTGCTGCTTGGTGATGCCAGGGCATCCTCTTTCTTGGCATGTTCAGGCTACAAAATGAACTGAGAGGAAGGCATGTTCTTTGGGAACAAACCTCCCAATGACACCTGTGATCTCAGTCAGGGTTGAAAATAAGAATGGCATGGAATTAAAGCCAGTGCAAAAAACCCACAAGCCAAGGAAGCTAGCACTTAAAACACTTAAAAAGTGAGTAATCCTCCCTTGTGAGTAAGGTCCTTGAGTGAGCACAGGCAGCAGATGCTGGGCTGAGCAGACTTTTGCCACAATTTGCCCTATTTATTATCTTCAGGTTCTTTCTTTCCTTTTCCTGGTGGAAACATTTCATATCTTTCCTCAAGGGAGCTCTTTCCCTTTTTTATTACTTCAGCTTACAAATATGAAATGAATGTTGCCCAAATCTTTGCATGTACTGTGTTACATTGAACTTCTAGAGGACCTTGGTATGTGTGGGAGGAGATAATTCCATTGTTTGGAGGAGAAAGTATTTTGGTAGTATAAGAGAGTCATAGTTGATTCTTTGGTTTAACTTAAAGCTTGTGTCAGTTGCAGGTCAAGACACATATGAGATTTTCTTAAATTAGACTAGTTTTATGTTGCTATTTTATCCTTTGTGCCCTTACCACGAACTCAGAGTAGCTTGCAGACGTCTCTGCCACTGGGATGCTTCTGCCTTCCTTCTCCTGTGGTGTTTGGTTGCCTGTTGATTCAGACTTGTATCTGAGTTGTTATGCACTGTCATCTTTACTCACTCACACATTTATTCATACTTTAGGCACTTACATCTCTGGACATTGTAGATGAGTATTCTATTATTCATAGACAAACTTCCAACCTCCTTACTCCAACCTAAAACAATCATGTGAACAGAAATATCAAAAAGGCAAGTTGCTTTGCTGGATGATACCAATTCTGACAAGAAATAAAGTGTATCAAAGTATTTCTTTCCCTGAAGATCCCTGAATGAATCTTGCATCTAGTATAATCTCTGTTTCCCTTGGTTCTCATGAATAAGACTTCATATGCTCTCTCATTTTCAGCATGTAACCCCATTTTTATTAAAATAATTTCTCAACGCTTTTTCTCATTTGATATTTGACTGAAATGGAATTCTGAAATTATCCGAGTCATATCACAAAGGAATCTGTGCCATAAAATACTGTAGCATCTATATCATGTCTTCTACAACTGCTCTTTGAAACTAGGATGGAGGCGCTGGGTGCTCTATTTATTGATGTTCATTCCACTGCTATCTATTCTCTCCCAATTCTGCAACGAGTTCAGTTACATTCCAAGTTTTCTTCCTTTCAAGTCAAAATAGGAAAGGTCAGAGAGGGAACACTAGAGGACATGTCCCTCTTGTGTCAGTTTTGCTGTTGTGGTAATCAAGTAGCTGCAGAGCTTTACCACAGAGCTACAGGACACTCTCTTCTTTAAGCTGGAGCAAAAAATACCTGCCATACTCCAGGCCCTGAAAAAAATTGGATGTTCAAAAAAATATGACAATTTTCAAGATGGAGTCAGGAATGGAGAGAAAAAGTTGCAGATTTTGCATCTCTCTTGGGTGTCTTGAAGCAGGTAATGAAGACTGATACTATGCAAATGTGAATTACTAGTTTGGTTGCATGAAAACTGTCAGATCCAGGAAATGTAGTTTACTTTGTTGCTGCAAGAGTCTTTGTTGTTCATTCAAGCATGCATGTAATAGAGAACTCAGTGTTATTGCTGGCATTTAAACTGATTGGATTTCTTTTCTGACAGCCTTTAGCAAGGTGTGATTATTAGTTTGATCAATAAGCAAGGCAATAAATGTTAAAAACATTTTCCAAATAAATAACCAGGTTTTGGTCATCATATTTCTTATGTAACCTGGAGCAATACATTGTAGAAACCTTATTCACTCAGCTCATGCTGAATTGAAGTGAATGAACTTCTAAGAAAAACACTCATGCTACCAGTCTTATAAAACACTAAGCATATAATAAATATGATAGACCAAGCAAAGGACTTAAAAATCATTGCAGTTTTGAATCCTGCTGCCTGAAATTTTAGTTTTCTCCCTGCATTGCAGGAAAAAATCAGGTTTATTTTTTAATTTTAGGTGAATGTTAAAGAAAAGATCTGAATTCTTACTTCTTTCCTCTGTCTTATTCAGCCTGACTTGGACTTTCATGTTCTTTTGCACACAAAACTCAGCAATTTTTTGAGGTGTCTCTAACCTCATAACTACACCACAGGAAAACACTGACCTTTATTTTGACAGAAAATCACATCTAAAATGCTATTCCCTTATGTTTCTACTGTATATCTCATCGGTTTAAAATTATATACATATTTCATATATATATATTTATGAAATGATGAGTGTTTTCATCCAGCTTTCCCACTGAGAGGATAACCTCCAAGACTGTATGTTTGTGGGAAGTTTGTCTATAGGCATGTTATTATTATTGAAATGTCTGTCTTAATGCTTACCTTAACTCATTTGTATATCACTAGGCAAGCATCCAAATTAATACCTACCCTATTACTTTGAGAGGTTAGGATGATGCTAGTCCTGTCTTGAATTTATTTCAAGACTCACTGCAAGACTAGTAGTAGTGTGGAGATTTCTCCAGGTGACCAGAACTCTCAGCAGAGTAGATACAAGGCAGACTGTCAGGGCAGCCAGTGGAGTACGACATACAAGCTACTTATTTGTTTCATCTTACCTGAAAACCACTGAGTTATATAATGGGGAAGTGCTGCTCTCGTCCTGTAACAGTCCTCAGCTGAACCCAGGGCACAACTTCGCTCAAAATGTCCTACTGCTACAGTAGAAGCCAAAATTAACCCCCAGGACTGAAGATCAGTATCCAAAATCTATTTTTACACCTTTCGATTCTCCATGGAACCCCGTTCTCAGCAGTGTGGCTTCATAATTCTCACGGGGGAGATGCGGATTTATCAGGCTTATATTTTCATTTGCATCGCTCTGTCCAAACCCTTTCATCATGACCCTCTTTTTGATTAAAAATTCCTTTCTTTAATATGGCCTTTACAGAGCCACAGCAAAGGAGCATTTAGATTTAAAGAGTTTTGGAAAACAGGTTGGTTTTGTATCCATCTGCTCCTTCCCACCGGGCCCTCTACGCTGCCTTCCTGCCTGAGGGGCTCTGCTGCCAGACCTCTGGCACAATCCGCTTTCCATAGCCGAGTTTCCTATGGAAACTTGACTTCCCCAGGGAAACAGGGAGAGAGCAACGACAAAGTAAAGACACCATGCTATTTTCCGCTGGAGCAATCCAGGAGAGTGACACGTGCTGCCGGTAAAGTATTTTGTCAGTTCGGATTTTCCCCGTTGGTGGCTGCGTGCCCTGCCAATCCCGCAGCAAACCGTGCTGCTCCCCCGAATGCAGCCGCAATAACACCCTGCATGGGGGAAGCATGCTGTTCGTGTGTTTGTGTCCGGTGGCAGCGCAGCAGCACACTTGGGAGAGCCCTTGTGCCCATGCAGCGGCAGACAGAGCAGAGATTCAGCGCTCACCCAGCCCCAGAAGTGAAAGGTTTCCCCACAGCAGGTATCCTTTCTGCCCTGCCACCCCCTCCTCCCACCTAATTAGGTTTGCTCATAGATACTGGAAATTTAGTTTTTAATTTTTAGATGCTGATGTTTCAAGACCTTGCCAAGACCAGTAAGAATTTGCAACTGTTTCTGTAATTTATCCCGACACTTCCCTTGAGGAGTGAAGTCAGATTTTAATCAGAGATTCCACTTGCAGCCTTACTGCTGGAAGCTGGTCAGGGCTCAAGGACTTTCAAAGCTGAGTATGAGAACCTGGAGAAGGAGTGAAAAGGTTGTTTTAGTACTTCCCTGTTTCCATTTGCATTAAAAATACAAATGTGTTGTCATTATGTGCATTCACTGAGTTACTTCTGTTGTGTCTGTCACTGTCTATATTATTTCCTCTTTAAGGAATTAATAAGTTTTGCAGGACTTATCATGTTTTATTCCATCATGAAGGCAGTTTGTGTATTACCAGGAGGTAATAAAACACATAAGGAGAAATGAAAGCGGTTCTTGAGATGGATTTTGAAGGAGAGGTGGTGTTTACTGTTCTAACTTCTCTTAGTAACAAAGCATCTTTCCAGATAGTTCGTTAAACTAAAAAATATCCTAAATGGTCAATGTTTTCATCCCTTCAGGTATGTGAGACATTCCTAGTGATAGTCTGATTTTTACTGTTAGTGACAGAAAAAAAGAAGACATGGAGCTGCCAAAATGGTAAAGACTGAAATCACATGAACCCCCAGTTACATAGCAGTTGTTGGTTTTTCTAAATAATATTCTCCTTTGTTATTGGTACAAACTCATATGCTGAATAGGCAGAATTATTCAACTCTGTATGTGTTGCAGATGAATTTAATAAAACCACACACCTAATAGCTAACGCAGTTCAGAGATAACTACATAAACATTAATGAACTTCTATGGCTAATAAACAATTTCTGTTACCCACTGCTCAGCCTTCCCTTCTCTGTGGTGTTACTTCCTCCACTGAAGCAAGGCAACATCTAGATGTACACTGAAGTGACAACCACAGGAACCACAGGAACAGAAGCATAGGCATCTTCAAGGGTAGGAATTTTAATATATAAGCCTTTAAAGGATCATGATCCCCATTAGCAAAAACAAAACCAAAAAAAATCCAGTGCTTTATGAAAGAATGGCTTTGTGCCTAAAGTAAAGCATACAGGAATCCAGCTAAACACAAGTTTCATAAGTTCTTACCTTAGCAAAACTATCAAGGCGGACAAAAGTCAGTTTTTATTTTCCTAGGCTAATTCTGAACCACCTAAAACACTCACACAAAAAAACCCCCTATACAAACAAAAATGAAATTTTTGACATAATGTAGAAAAACATTTTAATGACTACAAGAATATTTAAAAAAGTGCCATGTCATTGAAAAGGTTTTTAAAGAAAGAAACAAAAAATTGATGTTTCAGTACAGTGTTTGCTTAGTAGATATAACTCCTGCTGCCTGCGCCTCTATCAAATGGGTAGTTCCTCTACAGCTTTGATATGCAGGCCATGTAACACAGTGGCACGTCCCCAGGTTCAGAAGAGTAACACCTGCCTGTGGGACCTGGCT
Source organism: Grallaria varia (assembly GCA_013396735.1). Classification (NCBI taxonomy): domain Eukaryota; kingdom Metazoa; phylum Chordata; class Aves; order Passeriformes; family Formicariidae; genus Grallaria; species Grallaria varia. The sequence continues at coordinate 1,472,431 of VWZG01000461.1, forward strand.
TTCAAACAATGAGCACAGATGAAGCTGAATAGATAAACAGAATTTATCTCATGTCCCTGAAAGGCTGCTCCACCAGCTGGAAAACCAGATAGTAGTTCTGGGTGATGCATACCTGTCAGCTGCGAACTCTACCATCAGATGAACTGCTGTAAATTACATATAAACCTGTAAAGAACTATCAGATGATTGTAGACTTAATAATGATTAAAGAAAGGTTCAAACCAATGGCTTTCATGCAAAAGGTTACAGAATTCACGTAAGCTGTCCTACAGGATTCTGGTTATGTGTTTTTTTTCCTTTTTTATGGATAGGCAGAATTCCTAGAAGGCTTAAAGTTTTTAAAGATTTTAGGAGAATTGATGTTTTCTAACATTAGCCAATTGTTTCCTCTTCAAAATTACAGCAGTTCCAACACTGACTTATCTTTCTTGTTTCAATTTTTAAGAAATAGTTCTTACATTATCATAAAAGCTATTGCCTGCCTTGCTTGTATGCATTAAAAAAAACCCCAACAAAACCCCTGATTTTCTTTCTTTAACTGACGATCTATTTCCTTGACTATTAGGGATGCAACACTTAAAGAAATAATATATCCTTTTATAGAAACTCACATGTTAATTAAGGAACTGTTGTTTCTCTACTGCAAAATTCCAAAGCAATTTCTCCATCAGAGAAATTCTAGTTACATGTCCAGGACACTATTGAATGTATAATGATCCTCTAGCCATACCCATTTAAATATACAAACCAAATATGTTCCTGGTAAGAGGAGAACTATTTTGCTGATTTTTATTCTGGAATACATCTTTCTACTTTGTTATAGCCTGCTTGTTCAAAAACAGAGCATTATAATGCTAATCCAAGACTAGATGTAGTGATTTAGACATGCAGTCTCGATGCTCAGGGTGGGCTAAACAAAGAATTATTGACGGTCACCCTCTAAACATTCTAAACCAAGTTTTTTGAAGTTACTTATAAACAGATTCCACTAGAGATTCAGTTAGCATGAACTCCTAAATATTTTAAGTTCCAAATATGTGAAAATGAGTCCAAAACTGACTATGAATGATGAATCTTAACTTAGATATGGTTTAGTGTGAAAGAAAACATTGCTTAGCATTGGTATTGCTATGTCCACCAGTAGCAAACACATCCAAATTTGGACAAACAGAATTATTGTGTTTCAAAGAAAGAAGAGGGTAAGATAGAAAGGGTGAACACTAAAGACTGATCCCTCAAACTGAGAATCCTAACTGTTAAAAACCTGCTTTTACACAATATCTTATACTGAAGTTCATTTGACATGAACAGTGTAAATCTGACTAGAAATAATTGTAGATTAAGTAGTATGCTATTTAAAAAGTGTTATTGCCTAGATCTGTGGAAAAATGGTGAGATAAATGATACTTTCAGTGATGTGAGAAAAGAAGTGGAGTATTACTCCAACACTCCATTGCAAAATGCTGCCAGCAGCACGGATGTGTGTGTGCAAGACAGGCATTGAGTCTCTCTGGCTTCATGGACCTTGCCAATGCTGAGCTGTTTCTTAAAAATTTCCTTTTATTGTGACACACACGTGACAGCTGCAGATGGTGCTTTTGTAGACACAAAAGCACAACATCCTCAGGCAGATTTATTACCAAAACCCTTATATATGAACAACGAAAAGCTAAACTTCAGACACCCTTTTCCATGCTGTTTTGTTTTGTTTCTTTCATCACACACATCGCTCAAGCACAGCTATCAGCTATCTGTGTGGCTTGTCTGCACCAGTGCTGCTGGGTGTAGGACTGTGATCACTAACTGAAAGGGAATTGCCATTTCAGGTAATGGCACCAGAGTGACAGTCACGGGGAGTAAATATGTCACTGCTGCATGTGGCAATGACGATAGCATCAGTGGGGGAACAGACTTCACCTCTTAGATGAAATCTTCTGAAAAGAGACTGTCTGTCCTTCTTCAGCACATTTCTAGTATACTTTTCTACTTGTCTTGTTTGCAGAAAATACAGTATCATAACATTTCTTTTTGGAAAAAAGGAAAAAAAAAGACTGCAGATGGTGTGATTGAGAAACAGAGTACAAAAAACTGCCATAAATCCCAAGAAATTAAGGTTTGGGAATAAAATGATTGAATTTTGAGAGGCTAAACTCTGGGGGCCTCTCTCTGTCATTGTGATGGCAGTGAATTTAGTCTTGATCAAGAGCGATAAAACTCAATATATAGAATATGGGAAGAAATAGTATGGAAAATACAGTACTGAGTAATACTGTCTATTTACTTGAATGTAATATTTCAAAATCTATATGTAAGAAGTTCTTTTTAGATTAAAAGTTACGTGCCCACAAAATGTAGTATAGGTCAGATAGAAGATATAACATGCAAACCTCCTCCTGTCTCTACTACGCAGTAATATCTAGCCAAATCTTCAGTTTGGACTGTACCTGATATATTTGTACAAGGGGAAAGAATTAGAAGTATAAAGCCAGTAGCAAACCTCAATATGTCTTTTCGGATTGTAGTACTGTTCTTCTGCTGTCCTAGTTGATGTATAATTTATTGCTGTCTTTTGCATTGTACAGCAGAAGGGGAAAACACACTTTCTTGCAAATAGGATGTTTTCTTCTGTCTTCCTCTTTTCTCCTTTGTTTCCCATCTTCACATTGGGATCTCAAAACACATTTATTCACTTTCTGTCTTGACCAAATCTGAAAGGATTTGGGGGGAAATGAGGAGAGATTTGTCACCCAAGGAAATTTTCTTTGCTGAATATCAAAAGCCTGCAACAAGTATTGTGGGAGAGCGTTCAAAGAACAAGTTAGAAACTTTCCATTTCTTAAATGGAAAGTTTAAGACACTGCTATTATGTGCTCTTAGAGCATTAAAAGAACCCCTGACAAAAATGATGCATGTGAAACCAAAACCTGAAGGGTTCAAAGCCAAAGGGACAACTACAAGCAAGTACCTTGGCTAATTTTATAGAGCAGCTCTCGAGGAGTTTCTCCATCAGACGCATCGCTTCAGTTTGTGCTACTGAGTAATTTGTGTTCTGGCCATTAAAGTGAATGGGAGGTTGACTTTAGCAGAAACACAATCCAGCCAGGCTGAGTATTTTAAATGTCCTCCTACCTCACCCGCTCTGAGCAGCACTGAGTGCTATGTTAACAAACCTCTTCAGCTTCCTCTAATCCTAAAGGGAATTTCATGTCGGTAAAAGCTTGGTCAGTTTATTAGGGCTGTTCATTCTGCATTTGAGGAAAGAATTTCACAGCTATATTTCTAAAGATTTTAAGTTGACTAAACAATGGCAGCCATTGTTGACATCAGGAAGCACTGGCAGCAGACATTTTGCAACCAGAGCTATATATTATTTATGCTGTGTAAACCTTTACTCTTATGCTAAACAGCACTTTAAAATGCCATCAGTGTTATACCATATATTTCTTACAAAGCTCTATTGTATGCACAAATGCCTTCAACAGCTTGTGCTGCCATTCCTGAAATAGTCCTGGACAAGACAAATTTTAGAAGAACATTTTTGTATCAGTGACTAGATCTAGAGAGCTTAATAACAATAATTCAAGAGAGGCAAGAGTTAATGTAGAAGGAATGGCACATTTCCTGAAAGGCTTCTGCCTTCTGCTATGGACTGTTTCACTCAGACCTCCCACAGAGTCAGCTCTCTACAACTGTGGGTTTCTTTTATTCTTAATTTAGAACCCACAGAACACTGAAAAGTCAGATAAAGTACTCTCTCTCATTTTTCTCTCTGTCCTAGCATTATGAGCTCGTTCTGAATCCGGTCCCTTCTTGCAAACTTCTTTAAAAAAGCTTGCAATTTTCAGTGGGATTTAAAGACCTAATGCTTTTACCAGCTGTTGCTGTTAAAAGAGCAATTAAGACCTTCCTCCTGCAGTCTTTCTCCAAGCAGTGCAAACCAGGATGATTCCTGAGAACCTTAAGCCCTGGGAAATACCTGCCAGGAAAAGTTAGGTGGCAGTGGGGGGGAAAATACACTCTGGAGGGAACTGGAATAAAAAACTTAGACACAGGATTGAATCATTAATTCTTTATTCATTCCTTGAATCTGAAGGCACAACTTAGGCTTCTAGATGGATATATGTGACGGTATATTTCCCTTCTTTAAAATAGTATTCATTGGAGTAATTCTGTGTTCCTGAATAAGAACCACATAAGGAATCAACATCATTTTACTCCTGGGTAAAACAATACTGATACATGTTTCAAACATTGTTTATAGTATTTGAAAGAAAAGGGTTTACATTAAAATTTTAATATCTGAATTTTGAAGACATTGTATTTAGTGTCATGAACATGGTCTTAAAAAATGACCTTAGGACCAAAAGGAGTACAATGGAGTACTCTAAGTAAGAACTAAACACTGTCATGTTTGGGTCTACAATCACTAAGATAAGATAAATCCTCTAGGCTTACATCATCAATCACCCAGCCCATATTCCTGTGCTGTAGGTCTTCTACTCTATCTCCTCATTTCAAAGTGAAGCTTCATTCTCTGAAGCAAACAGTAGAGGAGTAAATGAAGCTGCAAAATGCTTTTTTGGGCATCAAGAAGTTACCATACATTATCTGGTCTGTCTGGATTTGCACTTGAAGTCTGTTTGCAAGAATACAAAAGTGAATGTTAAAAGTAGAACTATGTTGTTTAACTGACCTTTACTTTGGCTACCAAACAGAAAAATCCACTAAGGAGGGAAAATTGATATGGGTTGATTTAATAATTCCCTTTTCCCAGTTTTTTACTCTCCAAAACAGCAACTCTTGTCAAACAAAACATTCACTCTTTACCATCTCTAAGAACAAGACAATGTGTCTGGACATCTAAGAGGACTTTCGTTTCACTGTGATCATTAGCTTGTGTATCCTTTGTTTCCATGTCATACAGTGTGCTGTGACACATTGCTTGAATATATCCAGTTCAGAAAGAAAATGAAGGGTCAGATTTACCAGTGGGCTGGAAGAAATGTGGTATTCAGTAGATGCAGCACCTGTCAACTGCATGGTTGTAACTGCCATGCTGATCTCTGTGGAAAGTTGAAATCGTACATAAAATTCAGTGGTGTTGATAAAACACGCAGGGTTTTAAGCTGATCCATTGTGTTACAGAATTTAGGAGGTGACCAGGAGAAAAGAGAAGACCCATGACAGAGATATTAAAACCCAGCAAATTTTGTGTTATCTGCAAAACTGCAATAGCAGAGTATGAGTATATGGGAATGAACAATATTTAGTATGTTTTTAAAGGACCGATAGATAAATTATGAACACTTTGGAGTATCTAGAGAACTTGTAAAAACAACTTAAAAGGTACGCTGGAAAGTGGGAGGAATGCATACATAATCATAGAGGAATTATACAACCTTCTGGCAAGTCTCTTGTTTGGTTGCAAAAAAAATCACAGAATTCAAATAAAGGTAAAATAAATTCTATCAAACTGAAGTTTAATTTAACAACAACAACTGCAGAGACTAAGCTACTAGAGAAATAGTGGTCTGCTTCATCTAATGCACATTAAAAATTACAGAATTATATACATAGAAAAGTACTAAAACTGACACCAGATTTTATAAGTATGAAAATTCTTTTCAAGTTGTCTTGCCAGATCTGTGGTTGAGTGAAAGTTATGGTTCCATACTTTGTGAAATATTTATCATTAGGCTTACAAACCTGTTCTTTAAAGGAAATCAAAATTATAAGGAGAGGGATGTGATAATGCAAAGAGTAGAAAGAAGGGCAGCCCATGAAAAAAGGGAAAGATAAAAATAATATAAAAAATTAAAAGATAAGAAAGTGTCATGCTATGAAAATGAAAGTTAATAAGCCAAGGGTAGCTAAAGCCTGGGCATGGAGGCGATTGATTAATTTTGTCATTAAAGAAGAAGACATTACTTCCCACCCCACCAAAAAGCAATCAATTCCCAATGCATTTTTTCCATTAAGAAAAAAAAGGCACTTTAGAAAACAATTGTTAGCAAAGGTTTACACTATGTGCTGTCTGAAACATTTAAGGCATGCTTTTTCATTGGTTGGTAAACCACTGAGTACCTTCAGTTAAACAAAGACAGTGCTCAATGGAGGTACTGCACAAATATGGGGATGTATAAGAAACTGAAACTGAACTTCAAAATCAGATCACTATGACTTTCATCTGAGTGTAGAAATGAGCTGCAGACTTTGTTTGAGTTGGGAAAATAGTATCAGAATTCAATTAACCATCAGGAGAGGAATCAGTGACACTATATATTTCTAGGAGGCAAGTGATTAGTCCTTCTAAATAAGACTGACAAATGTCAGTAACACCTGATCTTGTGAGAACGGGCAGCCTCTTCAGAAAAAGTACACATCTGAAAAACCATCCAGTACACATGCTCTTCTTTCCTGTCTGCCAAGCATGTACCAGGTTTGCTAAACAGGAATTCCAAAGGACTGTACAATTAAAATTTAGTAAATTGCTTGTATTTGAAATGTGACAAAAAGATCAATATATACATTCAGACAAAATTCCTCCCATCTGAGGAACTGGAGGGCTTGAATGGCTGACAAGCTGTTTGTGATTCAGCTTATATTGGCACTAGGAGACAGAAAAGCTAAGAAAAAGTTGTATTTTGGGAGATATAGCCTTAGTGACAAGGGGACTGTGCACTTGGCAACAGCTGATTCAAGCATCCATAGGGGATTATGTTCCCTCCTATGCTGTTGTGAGAGGGAGAGGAACTGAGAGCACAGGCAGTCATCTGAGCCAACAAGTAACACCAAGCGGCATCTGTAGCAACATCTCTCCAAAGCTCATAAAGGTGGACGCCAGAGGTGGGCTGAGAGCACCACATTCTCTTCTGCGTAGTCTTCAGGACAAGGCTCTGGTTACTCACACAGCCCTCTATACAGCTGCTTCCATGGGCAAGAGCTCTGCCTGGGAATGGTAGATACATGCACTAAGTTGCTTGGAAAAGCAGCTAAGCAGTTCCTGCAGAGTATTGCTCTGGGGATCACCCTTGGCAGAGACCAGGATTCCTCTCTTAACACCCCTGCCCTTCCAGGCAGGCCTCCTTCCTTGTTGCTGGAGAGGAATTCAGCCCCTGATGTGAAGATGTTTTGGCTGGGGATGTGAGATCTAAGTCATGCTTCTCAGGGGTTTAGACTTTTTGTTCTGTTTTGCCTCTTTAAAGAAAAAAACATCTTCCTCCAATTAAAAACAAAGATGTCGACTCCTTTCTGATGAGAAGAGGATTTTATTCCTACAATGCACATACAGCCTTTGCTAACTGATTCACCTGCAATTCAAGGAACTTCTCAGGCAGAGGACTGTACAGGTAGAGGAATTCATAGGACTTTATAGGATCATGATCATAGAATTCTGTTTAACTATCTGAAGATCACTCATCTAAACTTGGTTCCTGCCATAGCCACTAGGGAGATATAGTGACTTTGGGAGGGTCACCTTATAAATGGCATAAATCATTCTTTCCTATGTCCAACTTTCTCCATTGAGTAGGGATGACAGGTTTACACTTGCACTGAACTTTAAGGTGCCCTTGCATTCTAGATGACAGAAAAAAAAGGGAGTGAAACTATGATAATTTACTATTTCAGACTAAATAATACGTATCACACTTACATTCGAATGATCCAGCATCTGTGACTTAGAAGGTGATATTGGCCAGGTTCCTTTTGAACACATTAATAGAACTTACTCCAGCTACTAAGTTTTAGAAAAGATTTAGCTTATAATAATACCATTGTTTTTTCACATTGCCAATGGAACGTCGCCTATACCCTGTTCGGTGATTTAACTTGTGGTGGTGAACATTCCCTGCTTCTAGAACCTTCCCCTTCAAAACAGCAGAATCTCTTATGCAAATGCTAAATCCTGGTTTTCTCAGATCCCTTTTTATTGTTGAATCTTTTAGGATGCTCTTTTATAGTTTCACTGGGATTGGTTAATTTGGTCAGTACACTTTGTCTTGTAGGCCACGCTGCAATTAGCACTGCAGTCATAATCTTTTTTTACTGTACATACATGCAGGCAAGAAAATCTCTTCTTTCCTTGCACAGAAAGCATATTCATAGTTAATTTTTACAAACTCAAACTGGTTTGTCTCCAAAATTAACACTGGTTTATTTATTCCCTCTTCCTGTCTTGCTCTCCCCCTAAAAAAATGTAATCTCAGACCTAGCTTGCATTATGAGATTCATTTTCAGGGGAGTTGGGGAGCCACTGAATTCAAGGTAAAGCTGTAAAATATATATGTTGTAAGAATGTTCTCTACTAAACCATACCCACATAGTTTATAGATTTCTTGATTATTTGCCTCCATATATGACAGTTACTATTAACATGATGCAAAAAATCCTTTCGCAGAAAACAGGAAGAATTTTTGTTATGAGATGAGAAATATTTCAGCCACTCTGAAAGAATTCTCCATGCTGCTTCAGTTCACAGTGACATGAATGCAAAGCAATGTGCCATAGCGTGGTGCCTCCAGCATACCTTCCTGTAGGACTCAGCATTGTTTGTAATGGTTATGGCAAGAGTTTTTCATCTATTGGAGATTGGAAATGGTTAATTTGGCACAAGATCATACAGATGTTTGCTTTCACTATACATTTCATGACAACGGCAATATTTTAGAGTCAGAGTTCCTGTGGAACACTGTCTGATCATCTGGACTATTTGAACTCTGTTTCTAGCTAGATAAATGTCTCAGGCATAGATATTCAATATATTTGCTTCAATTTCTCTAGTTGTCCTTCCTCTACTGTCAGTGTCACCACTAAGTTCGTTTTCACTCTCTAACTCTATAACCTCTATATATCCTCTCTATAACTCTATACCTCTTAGCAATACCACCCGTATCTAGATCTGTAGGTATCCAATTGATCATTACTGGTAGTTTGTAGTCACCTGCTGGTCTGCAATGACTTGTGGGATCCCTGCAGTGCTGATTTGGCACCACTCTAAGTAGCACTGCCATTACTCAGTAGGGATTTTGTACAGTGCAAGAACGTATAGACTGGTTGAACCAAAGTATTACAAGAGAGTTTTAAATAGAGTGCAGTCAGTGGGTGCCTGTGGCCTCATTTATTTTTGAAAGACCGTATTGATGTACCTCCTCCCCAGAATTCAAATGGAAATCTGGGAGAAGATCCCTTGAAAGACAAGCCAGAGAATGAGGGAGACCCTCTTTACCCCCTACATTAACATTTCAACCTTGCCTCAAGTGCTTAGTACTGAGTTTGAGAACAAGGGAAATGGTGTCCTGAGGCTTCAAGGCACTACTTCGCCTTTGTTCAGACTCAGGCCATCCTGTCTATATAGATTACTGTACTTTAGCAGGAAAGGCTCCCTCATGTCCTAAGAAGGTAATAACTTCTCTTCACATCATCACTGTCTCAGCTCAGCAGTCATATTGCTAATTGACCTTTGGTGTCTCTGATTTAGGAGCCCACGTTAAAAAAGCCATCTGTGGTTACCTCTAAGTGCCTGCCTGTTCATCAGGGCTAAGTGTGGGTTAGTGAGTCCTCAAATCTGATGTGTAATGACCAATGTATAGTGGATAGTGGATTATGAGACCAAGATTAATAATGTACAGCTTGTTATGGATAGCAATTGTTGTCTTTTTTTTTTTTTTTNGGTTCTGTGCAGTATTTCATAAAAAAAACAAATAGGAAAAACCTGAGTGATTTGCAGCACTCACAAAAGTGAAACTCACAGGAAATTGATAATGGATAAAGTTTGCAGTCCAGCTCCACAGAATGACTTGGCAATTCAAACCTGAGAAGTTTCAGAATCTGAATGTTTGTAGTGTTTCAGTGGGAGTTTTTCCCCCAAGGCAGACATTGATTGAGCTGATACAAAAACTGCAGAGGCAGTTGTCTAGATGTGAACCAAATATACTGACTGCTATTGAGGACAGATTTATATGTAAGACTTTCTAAAAATCAGGGAGGAGAGAGAAGTCACTCGTGTACATTCCATAAACATCTGTGTGTCCCAGATCCCATGTAAAGGAGGTGCAAGTAACTTACAAGACATATTTTGGTAAATTGGCTCCTAGATATGAACAATCCCAATTTTTTGGTTTTAGTGGAAGTTAAAGATTGCAACCCTTAGGATGCTCAGTTTAGTAAACCAAAGAACTGAGTGTGTTGGTAGCATATATTAAATGGTACATGGGTGTACAGCAGTCACACAGGGCAGGTGTTGGGCAGGAATATGTGCACAAGAGGAGTGGTAGATTGGGCATGAGCATGGATTGGCTTCACAGTTCTTAAATAACCCTGTGCTAACTCCTCTACACTGCTAACACCAATCAGTACCCCGAGACTAGAGATCTTACACTAATCAAGCAGACCTGTTACTATATAACTCTAACAGTAGTGTTCAACTCCATGTTAGAGAACAGTAACTCTGTCTGTTTGGGATCTACAAGTTTGGGCCCTGTCTTGCAGTTAGGTGTTTATCGTGGCAAGTGCACACACTGAGAGGGAAGATGAGGTAAAATTGCCGGTGGTTATAGAGCAACCACCTATATCATGGAAGTCTCAAACTGAGCACCTTTCTTTAACAGAGTGCAACACAAAAGAAATTAGGCACCTGGTTGTCTACAGATATTTTTACAGTCTCTGAGAAACAGTCAATTTAAAAATTAAATGCAACTTGGTATTATTTGTTATAATAAATATAGATTCTGTTATTTTGAAGACTTGAATTCTTCAGTTAAGTGACTAGAAACTGCAGGGATTCTTTAGATTTCTGAAGTTTGGTATCTACAGGTCCGTAATCTGATTTATGAAATGTAAAAGTGACTTCAGTTTTTTGCTCATGTTGCATAAATCAGCAAGTTTTGGCTTGCCCATTAACCTTGTAGAGGCACCAGATCACAGATTTGATGAAACACATTCACTTTTTAAAATTTTTTTAATTTACCCTCAGGATATTTCAAGCTATTTCAAAGTTGAGTAAAATAACAGACACTAATCCAGTGTTTTATTTCCCTTTTTTTAAACTGGTTTCGATTAAATGTACTTCATATTTAGGATTATCTGGATTATAAGACTTTACTGAGCCCAGAATGTAGGATTGGATCAAAATACCAGATATTTTTTGAAAAGATAGAACATTTCTCAGTAGGAAGTGATAACCCGGATGACTAACAGATATCTTGGCGATTATCAGTCCACCTCAGATATAATTTCAGTATGCTGACATTTCTTGGTGTTCCAATAAGAGCAAGTGAGTCAATGTCATGGAACTAGAAGAATGAAACTTATTTTTAGTTCTTTGCCCATTTTATTTTTCACTGTTACACCCAGCTACACGGTAAAGTGAAAGGATAGAAGATACTATATACAGCAGAATCCAAGGATTAATTTCCCATATGGAAAAACTGTGATATCTTCCCTTGTAATATTATTTCTTCATGACATTAGTGTAGCATACTATAGTTCTTTTTAATGACAGATATGGTGCTCATATATGCAAATCACCTACTTGTATCTTTGCTGTCTAAGATACTAGTGCCTTGCTGCAACAAAGTACTGCTTGTTCCAGTCTTACAGCCTTGATTTTGAATAAATTCAATCATCAGCCTCTTAAAGTCAATGGAACTCAAAGGTGTGTTTTCTTACGAGACTTTCAGTGGCATATATGAACAGCCAAACTTTTAATCCTTTTCAGATCTCTCTGGTAGCTGGATCCACATACAGAAAACCAGTCCTGTTTCAAGTGAAGTGAATCATAGAATAAATTAGGTTGGAAAAAGCCTTATAGGTCATCGAGTCCAACTGTAAAAAAACTCCCCAAACCCACCGCCCTCCCCCCCAAAAAAAAAAAATTAAAAAAAAAAGTTCATCATAATCTCAGTTCATATACCTGCCCATTTGATTTTTTTTTTGTTTTTGTTTACGTGAGTGGGGTATTGATGACACACATATTGTATGAAATGTCACACTGAGTGACTATTTAGAATTTTATTTTGCACCTCTAAAAAAAGATTTTTTTTTTTTTTAAAGAATAACTGTAAGAAACCCCCGCACTAATTAATTAAAAGATTTCTTGGTTGCTGGAGTTATCTCGAGCAAGTAGTACACCAAGTGCTTTTTGCTTTTTGTCTGCACCATGTGTATTGCACGTACCTGTGTGGTGTATGTGTCTGTGTGTGTGTGTNCATCATAATCTCAGTTCATATACCTGCCCATTTGATTTTTTTTTTGTTTTTGTTTACGTGAGTGGGGTATTGATGACACACATATTGTATGAAATGTCACACTGAGTGACTATTTAGAATTTTATTTTGCACCTCTAAAAAAAGATTTTTTTTTTTTTTAAANGTTGGGAAGGTGGGAGGTCAGAAGTTCACATCTTCTTGAAGAATAGTCATGAAAAATGACTGTATACAGACTGCTGTGGTAAAACGCTTTATGAATGGTAGAGCAGTATTAGAAAGTAACCTGTTGAAAATCTTGCACCATTTTCAGAATGTTTCTGTCATATTAAAAATAAACATGGAATATACAATGCATTATTTTATATACATAATTGAAAATCATTTCCTCCCTTCCCTACCTGTTAATCTTGTAGTTATACAAAAAGCTGTGTGTCCCCTCTGGAGGTGATGATAGCTCTGAGGCTGTATAAAGATGCAGGATATACAGCCCTCAGTATAATTTTAGGTGTAGCTAATCAAAGGCTATGAAAGAAACATAGAGCTGTGAGTGTGAATTCTCACTCATATATGCTTGCTATTAGCTTTTAAATTAAAAACTCATCTGTGGACACTGAAGTAACAGTGATTATGTAGTAACAATAGTTTTCTAGAAGGAAATTTAAGTAAAATACAATATTTCTAACATCTTAAAATCATATATATGTATGTACGTTAAGAGTGAGGAACTGACGCCAATTAACTATGGGTTTTGTACATTGTTGTGTATAACCCAGCCTTACCTAAAGATCCCAGGTGAGCTATCTTTGCATTATGCACTTCAAAGATATACAGTAAGTCATTAGAGCATCTTTTCAATGAGGACTTTTACTCCAGCCTTAGAAATCTGGGAGAATTAGAATGCTGTCCCTTTACTGAACAGGTAGGCATCAAAGGCACAGAAAGATTAAATGACTTTTTCTAGAACACATGGCAAAAAAAAAAAAGTATGGTGAATTTTATTTTAGTCCTGAACATACAACAGATTCTCACTGTTTATGCAATTAAATATCATGGTATTTTTTTCACTCATTACCTCTAAAGACACAATGGGATCTTGTTGCTGTTATCCTATTAGATAAAAAAAAGTGTTAGCAATATTTGGGAACTGGCTCTCTAGGAACTGATTCAAATTCAAATTGTGACTCTGACCGCATTATCGTTAGAAATTTTGCTATTGGTTTCAGTTCATTTCACATCTATCCTGAAAAAAGGTTTGGGCTGATGTATACAGAAGTTGTAGGAGGTTGGGCATTAATGTAAGGCCTTATGATGTGATAACCTTTGGTTTTCAGGCATGTACCATTTATTGTCCTGACTATACCATGTGTCCCACCATTGCTCCACTGACCAGGTTAATCATTTGTCTAAATGTTAAAATCTATAATGTAGAAAGGCCCATCAGAAACATGCATTTTAGTCCCCCTTTATGGTCAGAGAAGAACCGAGTTAATAGTCTATAGTGTTGTTTTACCCTAATTTTGAAATTGGACAGCAGAATTTCATGCTTAGAGTACCAGGTCCTTTACATCAATTACAAATGGCAGACATAGTATCTGACTCAAATGTAGATGGCTGAAATATAAGTGAATTAGGTAGTTCCCACCCAAGACCTATGAAATGTATGAAAAGAAAGACTTTATATAAAGACAATCTCTATAAGTTCTGATCCAGAGTGAATTTCATACACTGGGAAGAAATCATCAGTTTCTTGTTTCCATTGCAAAATTGTGTCTTCTGTGAAGAAACTGAGGAGTGATTGTGATGTCTGCAATGGCCATAATTATGTACATATTCAGTATACAAATGGTGAAATATGTTAGCCCTCTATTAAAATGTCACCTGTATGTTATTGATGGATGCTTCTTCATGCTGTGAGAAGTCTGAAGCAGCAGCTTTCCTATGGGCTTAAATATTTCAGTACTTGAGTATATTCATAAAATGTTATCCTCTAATAACCATCTATAATAACATTCTATAATAACATCCTAACAACGTATCCTATGTTCATAAAATATTATTCCTCTAGTAGTTATAATACTATTCTGGCTATCACCTCTTTTCTCTTATAAAGGTACAAAGGAAAAACATGAGGCCTTGAATCAAGTTTACCTGCACCTTCTAACAATTTGTGCAAGATAAGCACAAATGATAGTAGTTATATAACACCAGAGCAGGAATTATTGACCGCTTGAAAAAGAACAGACCCAAACATAAGAGCTCCACATTATGGAAAAGCTGATTTTGTGGGTTTAAAAAGTCCACTAATGAACTTTTCTTGAAGCAAAAAGAAAAGAAAATGTCAGCTTTGCCTCTTAGACATCACTGTTAAAGGTCTACTTCCTACATTTTGCATCTCCGAAACAAATATAATAGCCTCTCAGGATAAATATTCTATGGAGAACATTGAATGCTGCAAAAAAATGCTGTAAGGGCATGAGAAGGATGCAGACTGGCTGTAGTCCAGCTCCCCATTTGTAGCTTATTGCTGTAAAATTTCCATATACTTCCCCTGAGTACAATGAAAAACTGTGTAAAGTGATACTTCTGGCTTTGAATGAACTAACAGCACCAGAGAATTCTTGCAGTAAAATGGAAGAGGGGCAGCTTGTACAATTCAATCACTTTTTCCTTGGAAAAATGGATACATAAAAATATTGCTAGAGTTCTGCCTATAATATTTTCTCGGTATATTTAAACCTTGTTTCCAGACATTAGGCGACTTTACAAAATGTGGATCTGGGTACTGGCAGGACTGAACATGCTTGAGACATTATTGAAGCTTTTAAAAGGTGTGGTATGCAAGGGGTCCTATGCAGACCTAAATTTTAAGCTAAGGATTTACTCAATACTAATAGGAATACCTTACTAACATTCAGGCCCTCAAATAGAAAATTAGAGAGTGGTGCTCTATTTACAAAGGCACAGTCCTCAGAAAGTGGACAGAGATAATTAGCTGGGCTAAAAACAAAATTAAAAAATGTTTTTTCAGAGGCTACATATACACAACTCAAGGTCTATATTCATCAGAGAAAACTTCAACCCCCACATCCCAAACTCATTTACTAAACATATAGCAAACCTTATCTGCAGAAGCGTTTCGATCTGGCTACATTTAATGCATTTATTATGAGGCAAAATACCTGTATGGACTGGTCCTGGAGGACATGGGTATGCCCTCTGGTACGAGTTGCTTGAGGTGCACTTCAGAGCACATTGTTAGGGTGTGAAGGTCATCACAGAGCCCATCCACAGAGGGCAGCTAGAAAGGTAAGCTGAGAATGGATTCCTGCAAAACAGCTTAAAAGGCAAAATACTTGGTTTAAAAATCTGGTCTGTTGAACCACAAATTGAAAAGTAATAATTTTACCCAACAGACAGCAGATTTAATTTATTTTAAGGCACAAAAAAGAAGTCCAGATGAATAAGAAAGTCTTCTCCTACCTTAGTTTTTGCCATGGTCTGATGAAGAATTTTTCTTTTTCACATGTCAGTGCCAATGTCCATATACCTCGAAATACTTAACTACACTTAGGGCTGTGACTATGTGTGTGTAAGGGAGAGCATAAAGGGGAGACTGCATCCCGGGCCGTTATCCTGCCTCCTCCCCAGGGATTCAGGACTCTGTGATGTTTCTTGCTGTGGCTGAGCACAGAAGAGCCATGGGAGCCTCTGTGCATCCAGCTGAAGAGAAAATTTTAGGTTTTTTCTGCCACTTTTCCTCAGCTTGATGTTAAAATTTTTGCGCCTCTAATGAAGTTTTTCCTTTTCACACATAATCTCAAAATATTTGTGGGTGAGGAGGTTCTTTTAAAGGCACTCAGTGTAAGGTAGTTTAGGACCATACATTTTTTGTTTGGTTGGCTTTTTTTGGTCAAATAATAATAAATAAAACAGAGAATATTTGTTGTGAGAGGCAGAATTATTAGCTGAAAAAGCTTATCCAAATTCTTCTTGCAAAATGCTCAGATTTGTCTTGCTATACTGGCTGAAGCATATTACTATTTTTTTTTAAAGTTATTATCATTTTTTTAAAAGTCATTAATGTTGTTGTTGTTGGCATTTTCCAAATTACATCATTTCATATTGTGCAATTTATTGGAAAGTTATGTGTTTTTGTACATGTATATATTGGTGTGAAAGGGAAATGTGGTATCTAATTCTTATGTTCAGTGTGAGTCTTATTTGTGTAGCCATTTATTTCTGCATTTAAAGTTACAAAGAAAGAGAAAAATCAGGATGCCTTTGTTTTGATTTTAACGATGAATGTGAATTGTGTCCCTCAACACATATTCAGACTTACATATGAAAGACCAGTGACATTAAAAGAAATGATACTTTAAAGCATATATTAAAACCCCAGCAAACGAACAATGAGCAGCAGATGCAAGTAAGATTTGATGTCAAGCAAGATGTTTCCAATCTCTTGTGAAAAATGAAAGAAGGTGGGGTTTCTTGCTGTCTTACAAGCCCCTGGAAATTTGCAGTAGCTGGTATCTACCCTGTGGAGCAGCTGCCAACTTCCATGGAATACAGACATGGGAGAAAACACCCGCATAGCGCACTTAGGAATCTTACCTTTGTGCAGATCCGTGGCTCTGAAGCTTTGCTGTGTGTTTGACTCAGCGGGACCCTCTGAAAGTGAAGGAGCAGCTGCCTGACAGAGTCAGAGCAGAAGCTGCCTGTGATCAGGCAGGTGCCTGCTGAGATCCCCTAAAGGGGGCTGTGATACTTTAGTGGGAGCCGTGGGCAACCACTGGGCACCCTCTGCTCTGAGCACGGCTGGGGACACCTCGTGGGGGTGTGGGCGCTCGCACTGGTTTGATTTGAAAAGCTACCACTGAGGCTGAGCAACTAAAGAGGAGATTGAATGTAGAGCCTTCATCTCCAGGTCAGTGGTGTTGGAGTTGAGTGTGAAGGCTTGAGTTAAACACCACATGAACACGACTAAGGCCATTGGTGTGTGGTACTCCATGCAGTGCCCTCACTGGGAGAGTCAGAGAAGCATTGTTTAGGCAAAAACTGGGTTTGGTACCATCAGTTAGGCATGCCTTAAATGTAACGTCCTTTTGAAACTTATTGCAGGCACTAAAGTAGTTTGGGACGTAAAAGGCTTAATAGTTCAAAAGCATAACACATAATACATATAACTATATTAATACTATTTTTATTTGCTCTTGAGATAAGCCTTTGTTTTGTTAAATTTCACTCTAGACTCAAAATTTACAGCTGAATCATAATGTGTCAAAGATGGAGTTTGTTGGTGGAAACTCTGAGACACGTTTAACTATATTAGTGACTAATGAAGGATGACCAGAGTAAAAGATCTGGCCTCTGTGCAAGCCAATTTTGAAGGGGTTTTTACAGCATTTCATGGGGTTATACAGTATGGAAGCCAAAAGTAATTTTTTTTACTCAGCAAACTTTATAGTCTTCTAATGAAGAATCATTGTGTAATGTCCTGGAAAAGTTCCCTCAGTCTTTCTAACCAGAGCTTTGGACAAAATAAAATGAGTCCCCAGAGAATGCATCTCAGTTTCATACAAGAACCATGTGACATTTTTGTGAAAGAATATACTTAGTTAAGACATCCAGCTTTGTATGGCTAAAATGGGGTTAAGATATTTGGAAGTGGGCTTTTATTAAGATGCAGTTCCTTAGCTGTCTTATTTTCAAAGAAGATGGTGGACCAATTTTTAGGAATCCTTGGCTCAAGTTTTGAAATCTTCCCAAAATATGCACTTTTACTAAGTATATTTTGGGAAATTGTACCAATCAGGTACCAAATCTGTGTAGAGATTAAATAATAACACTGGACTTGTGTTATTATACCATTTTAAAATTTAGATTGATAGTGAAGTAATGAGTATGGAAAGGGCTGAACAGCACATGCAAAGGCAATTCTAGCCTTAATTAGTCTCAGGTAAAATTGCTAAGAGTTAATACCTCGTGTAGGAGCTTGAAGTTTTTGTGTCATAAGAGGATGCTTTAGGAGACATCTAGCATAAGGGAGAAAAATTTCAACATGGGAAGACCAACTAACCAGTAAATGCATTACAAGAATTTAGTGGAATTGGGGTTAGCTAAACTCAGGCAGTTGCAGAAGCACTTATGCAATTCTTCCACCTACTGTTTGGGGAGGAGATATTATTTTGGAAGTATAGTGACTATACACACCTTATTTTCTTTTGAATTCACTAATCATGAATAGTGTTCTAAATATGTGTGCATGTTGGACACTATAAATGTAGTATTGTTTCTCCATAGGAGGCAATTTTGGTGGTGAAGGCCATAGTTTGTCAGAGAGGAAAATGGGGCTGCTCCAGGGTCCTGAGCTTATAAGGAATTTTGAAAAGTTTTGCTCTAGGTTTGAATTTGCAATCAAATACCAGGCAAAATAGTATTTCCTGCAAATGAGAAAGCCTGCTTTTAGATCACATTGAACTAGTAAGACTCTGAATAACTTTTATTAGTGACCTCCGTAATAATCAGAATGAATACTTGCTACTTCATATCACATGCTTGCTGACCCACCCCTTACCTTTCAAGAAAACAAAGCCCCAAGACTAATATATTGTGACTCTTATTTCTGAAATTGCTCTAATTACGCACAATATCTAAACTTTATTACTGACAATGGCAGTGTCCTTGGAAATTTAGATTTCCATAGTTCAGAAAAGCATCATCCTTGCCAGCACTGAATGTCATAAGTAAATAGACAGCAAAAGAAGTTCTAACTTCCAAACAGACCAGAAGTCAAAAAAAATATTATGGGCAGAAAAAAACCCCAAATCCAAACATAATTATATAGCTGGAGTTCAGGTTGTTTGGACTTGGAATGAAACTGCTTGCCCAATCCTATCAGGGGTTCTTTACAGTTCCAAACCCACATATGCCTCCCATTTACTATTTCTATTCTATACCAGCCTGGTATTTTCTGCTCAGCTGGTAAGCAAAAGTTACTTTAAAATTTATTCTTTGGTCTGTACTTATCGTCAACAGTCAGACAACAATAACAGTCGGAAGAGTGTGCTAGTCCATCTGCCACTCAGGCAATCCCCCTGCAAGAGGCTTTCTTTATCTAGATGGATATTTCAGTCTGTTTCAGAGACCTGCACAGAAAGAGTGTTTTTCAGTCAGACATAGAAATCACAAAGATAGCAATTACACTGATGTTTCTAGAAAATATTTACATTCAGACACTCACGATTACAGTAGCTTAGAAAGAAATTTATATTATGCATAGAAAAAAAGTATTCTTGATTTTAATTTGAGCACATTAAAAAGGATGTAGAGGTAAGGGAGTTATAATTTGATTTTAATTTTATTTAATCCTCTAATACTGTTAGTAAATATTTAGATTGAGTTTACAAAAGTATTTTAGATTGAGAGCGGGACAATAAGATTCACAGTGGTTCTTAGAATTATTCTATGTTTTTCTAAAGGAGAATCACTAGACTTAATATTTCCTGGGGCAGAGCTGTCTCATTTGACAGTCCTGCACATGATACAAAGTTAGCAGCAACCTTTTCTTCCCTCAAGGACATATTTATTTGTGTAGAAATAGGAATTGCTATTCCCCTGGCTCTTGACCATTCCCTGGGTCCCCATGAGACACTGCATCTGCATGTCAGTGGAGTGGCCACAAAAAATCAAATCCCAGACGGACAATGGGGCAAGAATTGCTTTTTGTGGAGGAATTTGCAGAAGAGGAATAGCCAGTGAGTTCCTAGTGGAAAAAGAGAGCATGTTTGGCCAAAGACCAGCATCCTAGCTGGAGAGAACTGATGTTTGCCAGTGTGGGCACCTATTTTAGGAGGAGGAACTGTTCAGGCAGCTGGTCATATCATAATCAGGGCTGGATGCGATTGCTGGGTACGTCAGCACTGCACGGTGCACTGTGCACTAGGCAATGGTAATGGGAGGAGGCTTTAGAGCTTCCATTGCCATCCAGTTGATCTGGTGTGTTTTGATTTCTTATTGAAAATAGTCTATATCTCCTGACAAGCAGTGATGTGCTAAATCAGAAAGTATTAAGGCTTTGTAAGCCAACAAATTATTTGTTGTGTAACACTTGTTTTTAATGGCAAATACAAGAGGACTCATCATGAGTTACACGGAAAGGTGTGGTAGGTATTAATTTAGCATAGTTCTGGATTACAGAGACTAATGCCATTGAAGAACACTTTCTCTGACTAAAGTATTATTACAAATCAAGTACAGGTAATGGTTTCAAACAAATAAAAACAAACATTATACATTTATGAAATTTATGCAAAGGCTTTTCCGATGTCAGAGAAACAAACAAAAAATAGATAAACACAAAGCAGTATAATTAAATGTTATAAATTTGTTCTTTGCTGTATACAATTAATGAACATCAGAGATTTTTTTCGGATAAGAGAAAAAATGGTGGTCCTACACAAATGCAGAACAAATACAGCTGTAAAAGCAATAGTGAAGTTATTTTGCTCACAGTGTGCAAGTTTATTTTTCAGTCCGCTCCTGTGCCACTGGGTCTTTTCCTTTAATTCCTGCATGTGTGCCCCTCTGAATAAGACTTTTTCCTGTTTTGCACACCATCCTTGCTATGAGGCCTCCATGAGGAGTATATACAAGCCACAAGGAAAACTAGAATCTGAAGCCTGGCTTTGCTCAGCTTTTACCACTGGGACAGTTCTTTTGTGGAAAAGATTCTGGTTTTCACGACACTGGATTCCATAAATGCACTGGCTTATGTTTTTCAATTATCCTGAAAGAGAATGGGAGGGACATCATCTATTATAACCAGGTGTGGAATTAATAGCAGTCACTTGTACCTTTAAGGAGATGAGTATCGGGGTGGTGGTTGGGGTGGGAGACTGGTATAGAAAGATCTGTCTGTTACTAAAGTTGCCTGACACATCTCATGATAAAATCCCATTTTCAAATGCTCAAATGTTCATCATACTTCATACTTAACTTTTTTGTACTCACTGACTGCCTCTGGCTAAATTCTTTAGGAAAAATTAAACAAAAATCATTTAGCTAAAGAAATTATCTCTTAACTGGCTGAGCTTGAACTCTTTCCAACTATTAGAAATAGACCATCTCCCTCTATTTCCACAACTAAAGGTTCCTGTAGTAATATACTTTTCCTTGGAAATGCTCGGCAAGCTCCTTACTTTTGTCCGCTAAGATTTTGACCTACCATGTGGACACAAGTCTTTTTGAGAAGCTAAAGACTGGTACCATTGCTTATATGGAAGTACGGGGAATAGAATGCTTGATTATTTTTGTTTTGCTTTGTTTTCAAAGTGAAGTACTAGGCATTGATCTATGGATATGATTGTATTCTACCTGACCACAAGGAAAAACTGTTTGATTTCAGTCTGTCATGGACTGATGTAAAACTTTGATGTATTTGCTAGAGATATTTCTAAGAGAAATACATATTTAAAAATAGTTAGATTTTTATTTTTGTATTAATTGATCTCTGCAACCTGATTAGGGAAGATATGAGACCAGTAAATGTGGCTTTGTTCTATTTTATCTTGCACCTCTAATAAAAATTTAAAAATCTCTCTGACATTACTCTGCCAGAAGAAATGAAAGCGAGAATCTGCCATACTATTAAAAAGGGTCTTCTTTCATGTGCATCTTCTACAAACATTCACAGCTCCTGTGATGGTGGTACCACTTAACCCTATTTTGAAACCTCATTAACCTCTTTCTTGATGCTTGTGAAATGAGATTTGTTAGATACTCCACTCTTTAAATATTTCTCTTCTGTAAAGCTAAAAGGAAACCAAAATAAAAGCGGATTATAAAGACCTGGAAAACCTCTCATCAGCAATGTGCTATTTGTTTTTCAGTAGCGTAAGCATAAAATATGGACCTCCAGATTTGCTGCTAACTTGTGAACCACTACTATATCCTCTGTACCAATTCTTCAGCTCTTTTCCTTCAGATAAATGTAATTTTATAGACCTACTCAAGTGTACCTTTAAAGGTAAACACGAAAAGATGTTATGAGATATAACAAAAACCCACCAAAAATCCACTGATAATGGATAATGTTCTCACATTCTGAGTAGGGAATTGCTTCCTGAAATGAGCCACTCCCAGTATTTTTTTCATTCCTCTACCTCCTTGCTTTTCTCACTGTTTGTTTGGAGTCTTAAACCCAACTCCATGTACACTAGACTTCCTACAGTATAGGTCTCAAATGGAATAAAAAAAAGGTGGGCTATTTGTCTGAGTAAGTGGATTTTTATATCTCCATAGAGTTCAAGCTTCTCTATAACAAAAATGTCTCATTTCATGGTATTACCTAAACAACATCATATATTCTTGGAGTTGCAGTACTAGCTGTGGTTACACCTCATGCATTTGTTCAGATGTTTTGACCACTAAGCTCTATCAGATCAGGAGAAAAGCCCTATTTCTTCAGTGAGTTGGCAACAGTTAAATTTTAAACTGGACTTTTCCTTTAAGTCTGTTGGTCCTTTTGATTCAAATATTTTGAATTGTGAAGCTTCTCAATGGACTCTGTTTCCAGGAGCAATTTTCCTGGCTAAATGATTAGGCAGGTTTCCTGATGTTATTGTGAGAACAGGTCTTTATTAAATGGCTCTGAAGAGAACTGAATGGTAAATGTGCAGCTGCTAGATTTATGGAGCTGCTGGATAAGGAATGCTAATTTTTCCTAGTGCTAATATATTTGTGTGATATCTTTCTGAAGCATGGCTGAAGCATGTAGACTGTACCTCATGCTCTAGTAGAAGAGCTCATGATGAATATACAGTCTAATACCCTTAATATTTTGCAGATGCTGTGAAGACCAATTATAGAACACTGACTGCAGTGAAGGGGTTAATGATTAATTAAGTATGATGATATGAATTAAGTATCAGCAGGGTCTAGGTTAATTGATGTCAGGTGAATCGGAAACTCCCCAGGATAATGTCAGTGCCAGAGGGAGTGGTGATTAGTGGGGATAAATGCTGGTGTGATCTGCATCTGATGAAGGTAGAGTTGAAATGTTTGTGGGACTGGGCCCAGCTGAGAATAATAAAGGCTTTTCTGTTCCCAACTGAGAATAAAGGAGATTTTGAATGAAAATATGTAAATACAGGTAGAACCCTTTCCGTCTTTAGAAAGTGCAACAAGACATATGCTTTTAATATGCATCTGGACAAAGCCTTAGAAAGCAATTCTAAAAGTTCATTGTGAACCACATAATCCCTGATTTTAAATAGTTTCAAGAAAGGAATAAAATTAATGTCTATTATTTTTCTCTGTTCGTTACAAAGAACAGTGCAGAACAGTCCTCAAAGTACAGATGAAGACTTTGCTGTGATTCCACTGATTTAATTTGCAAATGAGATTCCAACTATTCTGGTAGAACATTGTCAATCTTCTGGGAGATCCCAGATGGAAAGCACTAGTTAGTGTTGGTTTTATTTAGTTTTAGACAGCGATAACTTCCTACTGTTATCGTATAGGTATTTGTAAGAAGAGCTTTGTCTGATAACTCTAGACACTTCTGATTCATTTGCAGGAAAACAAAAGGCTCCCGTGTGCACCGTAAAGTGCAACACAGGATTTGTAGTGCATAATTACTTAAGATTGTCTCATAATGTATGTCCTTTACTGAGATTAATTAAGGTTGTGCAAGAAAGCTCAATTATTCTATTACGTAACTTAGATGTGCTTAAAAATGTTCCCTGTTGAGTAACCCGATACATTAATCTACAGACAATTGTGAGTCTTGTGCAATCCCTCCACACGACCTACAAGGGCCATGACAAGGGTGCTTATTTGTTTACTGTAGGCAAATCCTATGAACTATTGGTGTGAATCTGGGCCACGTCAGTTTAGTTGACATGCCAAGCAAGAAAATCAGACAGAAATTAAGACATCCCTGGGGTATCAATAAAGATTTCCTGTGCAGAAATTGGCAGAAGTCTGACCATGGTCTGTGGATCATGCAACCTAAACACAGGTCACAATGAAAGAAAGGTGATTTTTGCTCTATGACTTTACAATCATGATTTTAGCATGATTGTGGAATGGCTGAATGGCTCATTATTTATAGATACTGTATATGCTGGCACTGTACTACTTCTGCATAATACAGAAAGGTATCTTTAAATGTAAAGGTAATGTGAAAATGGTGAATGTGTCACATTGCTACTTCAGCAAAGATTCTTCTATAAGTACAGCTTTACTGCTATATGTTAGAATGGATTCTTGATGATTGCTATATTTCTGGGTAGTGAGATGTTTAAAATGTATGATTAATAATTATAGTTGGTTGTTGAAATTTTATATGTATTTATTTTGTAGATAAAACAAATATTTACCAGGTTTAAGTTATTGAAGGGATTCATTTTTGGAGTGTGTGAAATTTAGTTACATTTTGTGAAGGATCTGATAGTATGGGAAATGTTTGTTTCACTTTCTGACAGATTGTCTCTGTACTTCTTAAAAAACACAAGCCTTGTTTGATTATGAATAAATTTTTACAAGTTACAAACCATTGAGTTCACAAGTAATTTCATTTAGTCACATGTATAATACTAAGAGGGGAGCAATTCTGCTTTCGTTAGAGGTGTATATACTCTGCAGCGATGCCAAATTTTGTTACTGAATTAATTTCTTCCCTTACTGTTGAAGTTCTTAAAGAGCTTTATGCAACAGACTGAGTAGCATTCTGCATTCTTTTACAAAAGGAAAACTCGAGGAAGAGGTTGTTCAGAGAATCCAATTCTTTGATATGTTTTGTTCAACAGATCCTTCATGCAGATCAGCTGGAACTCCCACTGACCTCTTTGGAGTTACAGTTATGCTGACACAAAGCAATTGGTGGAGAATCTGGTCAATAATTTAAAGCCAGGCCTTGTGCTTTTAAATCCCACATGTTAAAACAAGAACTATTTGTTTTTCTGACTCTTTCCCCCGACTATGAGCACATAAATGCTATGAACTCAGCTTTCTGGATTCTGTGACTGCTCTGAGATTCAGGTCACTTGGCCAGCGTCACAGTGCTCCACAGCTGCACCACGAGGTCACCAGGCAGCCCTCTCCAGCAGTGTTTGTTGTACTTGTGTGTGCAGCAGGTCTTGCTGAGTAATTCACACAGCCCTACTGCTAGTAGGCTCTGTGTAGTTCACCATTTTAGTGAGTTTATTACAACTATCATTGTCTAATTTTGCTAGCAAAAGAAAGGGGAAAAATATCTATCTTTTCTGAAATTGTACATCTGATTGTATAGATGCTCCCCTCCTGCTGGCAGTAAACTGCAGGAAATATGGGACAATCCTTGGAGGAAAACAAAAGGTGACTGAACGTGCAGCCATGCAGCTATCACACAGAGCGGGCATTCCAGTAGCCTGGATAACAATTGTTTATCTTGTGGCTGTGTCTAAGATGACCGGGGCACTTTCCAAATATGAGAGAAAAAGCAACACTTACACCCAAGAACTGAGTATAGGAAAACAGACAGGCATGTAGTGAAGGCTGCTTGAGGACACGGCAGGTGTTAGAGCTAAAGACAGTAATAAATAAAAATTTCTCAAGTTTGCTGCTTTGTTTAATGTCAACACTAACAGCTGTACTAATATTATTAGTACTACTATGAAAATTCCATCTGTTTTAGAAATATCTCCACTGTTTACCTTCTCTCCACAATGAAGATCCCTTATATTCTCCCTTTTACCAGGTTAATTTTTTTTTTTTTGGACAAAAGACAAAAAGTAATTTATATGTGCCTGACCTACAAATAGATGACAATCTGCCCTTTTGGGGGCTTGGGCAACTTACAACTACACAGGATTTGACAGGGAATAAACCTTGTGCAGCAGAAGTATACCCCATGATCTCAATCCTGATGACTGGAGACAATCTTTAAAATATGAGGGTAAACTGACAATGTTATCACAGCATGAGGTTGTGAGAAGTTTGAAATTCTCTGTTTATTATTCCTGGTGCCCTAGGGACTACAAAACAATACAGCCTTCAAGTGTTCAGCAGAGTCAGAATATAAAAATTAAAATATCATTTGTGATAAGGGAGAGAAATATAATGAATTGGAAAGCCTGGTGAGCTATTACCAGCTGAAGTTTGTAAGAAGTGTCACTGATGCCATTTATAAACCCTTTGAAAGCAGCTGCATAGATGTTTTTGGTCAGGGCTGGCTTTCCTGGATAAATCCTCGGGTTAAATTCTTGGACAATATGGCAAAGATGCACTAGAAACAATCAGGGAATGTTTTGCACGGACATACAGTTGTAACTTTATAGTCATATGAGTCTAGATCCAATTCACTGCTGGAGCCAACAAGGTGCAGTGACACAGCCCCGAGTCACGCAGGGATGCTCAAGGTCACTGTGTGCTCAGTCATTAGTGGGGCAAAGGCAGTCAACACACTGAGTTGAGAGATGCTTCTGAAGGTAAAGGACTGGTTGGTCTTGCTTCTTGGATCTGGGTGTCTAATCCGCAGCCTGGCAGAGCTCTCTCTCTCCCTCATTCCAGTTTCTTGGCTTCCAGTGCTTCCCTAAGGACAGCTGACCTATTTTTAAAAAGTGGAGATATAGCCAAATGTGTTCTTCAAAGAACAGCCCTAAAGATGTTTTCGGAAATTTCCTTAGGTGCTAAAGTTGCTTCAGGTGGTTTAGGAGCTCTGACCATTAGAGAAGAGTTGCTTGTGGGTTTTAAGAGTCAAAAGATTGGTTTTAATTTCCTAAATTCTGGCAATCTCAGTCATTTTTAGGGCTCTGGATTTCACTCTGGACTATGGCTACAGAATAACTACATGTTGGAATAACTTCTGCATCAGGTTTCTTGCATTTCTCTTTATGGTTTAACAAGGATGAAAGTGGGTAAAATTCCTATTGAAATCAAAACTTCTGACGGGTAGAAGAAAGCACAAATTTGGAAACTGAACAGTGCTGTAAGGCAGAAGCAGGACAAGAAGGCAGTTTAGAGGATATGGAGGGAGTTAGCGATGTTGGAAAGAATGACTTGTGCTTGTGAAAAAACTGAAAGTTGTAGTCCTTTGGAGCATGTGTGTATCTGTATGTATAGCCTTCAGGGAAAAGACAGAGAAGACTGAAGGATAAGACTATATATTTGAGGTCTCAGATTTATTTTCTTAGCCTTTTCTGAGACAGAGCTAATACCAACAAAGTGTCTGAAGTTAATTTGCCTGACAGAGAATATGGTTTAGGCAAAAGAATGAAAAAAAAATAGGAATAAAAAATGGCATGACTTCATGGGGGAGAGTATGTGTTGTGATTCATTAATCAGATTTGCCCCCTATAATGTCCGCCTTGACTGTTATAAGGCATATTACTCAATTCATGTAACTTCTGCCTAAAAGGGATGCTTTATTTTATTGTCTAGTACAATAGCATTGGAATTTTAGAAAATGCTCTCATTTTCAGCCTAGCATATTTAGTAATTCTGAGAAATAACTATACTTATATTGATTGAAGTTGGAAGTATCTTAAAATGTCTTCCAGTTATTAGAAACAACTTTGGACACTTAGTGAATACCAATCAATTAAAACTCTCTAAGATGGTTAGTAACTAAAATGTTAAGAATGATTCAACACCTACCTAGCACTTATGTTTCTATAATGGTTCCTTAAAAAGGTTGCTATTGTACAGTTATAAGGTTGTAATATTATTTCTAATAAAATTTTATGCCATAATGCATTCAACAAGAAAAATTTTCAACCAAAAAAAAAGGCTATATTTTTTGCACATTAATATGACTGAGCACATTAATGTTACAGCAAAGCAGGAACAAGAGAAAAGGGGTGTTGTTCAGTTACACATTAATTCTTATTTAGCTGCTTTCTCACTCTGATGCCAGCACACAGAAATGCTTTAGTAACTTCTAGTTAACTTCCTCCAAAAAAGATATAGTGACTTTGTAGAAAATGTATTGCTGAAAGGTGAGGGTCATTCCATGAAGAATACTGTGTATCAAAGTTTTCATTCCATTAGTTGTCAGTGCTTCAGGATCTTGAATTAGAAAATGGTGAAATATTCTAGCATCAATCCTGGTTCTCTGTTTCTTAATGAGTAAGAGGTATTATATCTATTCTTACCTCAAATGAATAACAAAAATATTATTTTACACAACTTGGACAGTTTGCAGTAACCTCCTAAGTGTTATTCTGATATGGCTGAGGTTGAAGTTAAAATTAATCACAGTTTAACCTGTTAAAGGCTCAATGCATTTTATATAAATATAAAATTAAAGGCTTAGAAATAATTTAGGAGGTACTTGAGTGCATTGGACTGGTACTAAGTACAAGTTAATGTAATAAATAACTTATACTGATTGAAATATTTTTTTATTCTTTTTTCCCCCCACTTGACTTCATGGGCTGATACAGCTGTCACAGATGCATAAAACAGTATGAAGAAACATCCAGTGTTGCAATGTATTCTCAGTGATTTAACTTTCCTCTCAATAACATGAATGTTATTTAAATCATCAACATTATTTAAACACAAAGGCAAATTCAAAGCTAGCTAATTCCACTGACCTACTTTGGAATTAAACCAATATAAATCAATTCTGATGACCTTCAATTGAAAAGAATATATTTAATATGTTAAGAAGGTGTCTGTCTTAAAAATTGTAGGGTGTTGTAATCATATTAAGAAATTGAGACGCTTTCTTTATATATCTTTGGATGTGTTGGTGAATAGACATTGCTATAATAATTGAAGGATTGTTGGACCAAACATCAACAAGACAAGAGAAAATAAACTCTATATAATCTGGTCTTTATCTAGAGCAATGTTTTCTATAACTAAAGAATGCGCTTGTTAAAGAAAATATACTTTTATTTAGTATAATGAAGAGATGAGCTATATCTTGCTTATCTGGATAAGCCTTTCATAGATTTGACAGCTAAATTTCCCAGTGGATTGTTTTTTATTTAAATCAAGCTTTCTTATTTTGGAGATGGTTCCATTATTTCCCTCAGTTTCAGACCTCACATGGAGCTATTACGCAAGCTGTATATGTGGAACAGTTATATTTGCCAAGGCTGTCTACCTAGTGTGATTGAGTATTGCTGTTTTGTGCATACTGATTTCACAGTTGAGAGAAGCAAAAGCAAAGCTTTCTGTTGTCCAGAGTGGCTGCGTAAAGTACAGAGATATAGCTGTGAGAATGAAGGCAAAGCATTTATTTCTGAGATATTGATATTAAAGGAGTTTTTTTTAAATTTACTATAAAAAGATCCCTGTTATTGTCATTAGATGCTTTTAGCAAAAAAAAATTGAACTTCATGAATGTAGAGGAGAGATTTATAGTGGCTCCTTAGTATAAGTGAACACTGATGACACTGAACACATCCCATTGAAAGTGTAAGTTTGGGTCTAAGTGTTGGACTACGCAAAAGAAGGGGAAAAAAGGTTTCTCCAAGGACTTGTCTGATCCACACTTGGGAGCACAGAGCAAACAGCTTTCATCTGCTGTGAATTGAGCTACTGCAGAAATGGGAGCAGTGGGGCAACCAGCGCGGCACTGGACACGTGTCTGTTTGCAGGCAGCCTCGCCTCGGGGATACGCAGCTCTAGCACAGCCACGCAGCGGTCAGGTCCCAGCACTTGCAGCACGTTATCCCCTACAGGAGCACAACAGCTCCATTGGGGTTAGCTCCCTTTTCTCCTTCCTGTGACTTCAGGCGGTGTTCAGACATGCCATTCCCGTGGCTGATGTATCTGTATCACGGTGGGGTTGCTGGCTCTGTCTCCCACCATTTAAATGCTGGCCCTCCCAGCCCTCCTAGAGACTGTGGGAGCCCCAGCGAAGGGCTGGCACATGGCCCTGATAGCACAGAGCTCTCCAAAAGCAGGAAGAACAGACAGTACATTTATTTGAACACATTAATTATGCTGAGAACTTTACCTGTGCAGAAACCATTTTGTTGGGAAATCCCCATGTTATTGCAGGAAGTCCAGAAATAGGCAGATTGATACTCCGGTTGGTAAAATGGTCGATTTCTGCCTAGTGGGTTGTGGTTTTCTGCACAGACTTGAAACATGCCAGTGACACAAATGTAAAGGTTTTGTCTTTTTTTTTACAGAATGGATGCTTTCTCTCCGCATCTGGAGGTGAGCAAGCAGGAAAAATGAATGGGAAATGCTCTTAATACCTAAAGAATCTGCACTGAACTAAAGAGTTTTTTTGGTTTTTTTTTTTTTTTTAATTTTTGCTAGTTTTGTTGCTATCTGTCCACAGAAAGGTCATAAATCCTGTGTATGATTAAATGATAAGTAATTCTTTTCCCTGTGGTTAAAGTACCACCAATAAGTGATCTAGTACAGGATATATCTCTATCAAAGATTGACTGTATTGTTAAGTCTTTCCAACTGCATGAAGACAAAAGAATTCTAAATAGCAGAATAGCAGAGTATGCTTTCGATCATGAAAATTTCCACTAGTGGGATATCTGTCTAGTCATCCCTAAGTGGCTGAACTGTATAAAACATTCTACTATAGCACTAATGAATATTAAAAACTCTGTTCACGATAATATTTTTCTTAACTGATTTTGGTTCTGAAAGATTGAGATTGTCTGAAGAGACATTTTGAAAGTGCCTAGGCAGAATGGAAGCTTAATTTTACCTAATTACTAAAATTAATGATATATATTTTAAGTGTTATTAAATATGTATATAAAAATGAAATGACAGAAAAACAGAAATCAAAATATTCAGTTCACTGAAGTTTTGAAACCAAGGGATATTATTTTTCTGGACTTTTTTTCAGCCTTTGGAATAGGATAGCGCATCTGTATGCACAGCTGCTCATGTCACATGCTGGCTCCCATTCTTGTGTTTTTCGGTATCAGTATAATGAGGCTCACTTTAAAACAATTTACAGATATTTTTTTAATTGAGATGAACTACTACTCTACATTATTATGGCTTTCACTTCACTCATTGTTTCAAACTTCAGCCTGTAAGTTATTTATAGAAAAGCTTTTCTACGGGTATTTCTAAAACAAACAAACAAACAAAATTAAAAAATTTCAGATCTAGAAGGGTAGGGGTCTAAAGAGATAATTATTAAATACAATTTGGTTTAAAGTTTTAGATTTCTGTGGTCCTTGGAGTACTTTAGAGAATTTAAGGTTCTGTGGTATAACAGATGTCTCAATGGACAAAAGCACTGCTCAGAAAACTTGCTGCAAACTCGGTCTTGATATTGAAACAACAGGGAGTGAATGAGCAGACAGTGGGGTTTGGGATTTGACATTTTAAAGAAGTAGTTAGGTGTGAGTAATTTAAAAGGAATTCAGATTTGTCATAGGCAGTTGCCTATCAATAATGGTAAAGAAGGGAGGAGCGTGAGAAATGATACAGTAGTAAATGTTTGCAGCAAGGCTTGAAATGCCTCAGCCAGCATAACTCATGACCATGCATAACTCAACTCAGCAGAACTCATGTACTGGGCTTTGTAATCAATTCTGATGAGAAATATATCATCACCTTACATGCACATCATGTTATGGGAACTTTTTATGTCTTACCTGGAACTGCGAGGGCTCTTTTGCCCATTCTGGAAGAAGTTACACAGATGTACCTAGTAACTGTGAATGATTTTAGAAGCCAAATATAGCTGCAGTTCCTTGCTATACAAAACTTAAGAGGGAAGAGTGACAAGCCATGGGGTATTGAATACCCTGGAGGCAGGCAGGTGTTTACAGATGTTTACAGGTGTTTAACAGATATGCCAGATGAAAGGATTTCCAAAAGTAAACCTTCACCCCTGATTAATGATATCCTTAGGTACAGCTATTAAATTTTTCAAATGCTTTTCTTTGCCATTCTTACCAATGACACTGTCAGAAACTTTAACTTATAAAAGTACACACAATATCAGTCATTTCAAGTAACACTGAAGCAGATTTTCAAAATTAATTTTATTTGATTTTCTAATTTTCCTCCACAAAATTTAAAAGAACATTCTGAAAAAGAAAAGCTTTCAGAAAATGTTGTTTAAAGTTTTAAATAAATTCTAGTGTTCAGTTATACTTGTTCTCCTCTGAAATGTGGATCTTGAATAAAGTTACTCAATAAACCTAGAAATTGCTCTCAGAAGACAACTAGTAAAGCACTGGTCCAGTTGAACCCAATGACAGAACTCTCACTTCAGCAAAGCTGGGATTTCTTCCCATCATGTCACATTTAAAGAAGTGATCAAAGTTTCGGCAATGTATATTCTCTGACTTTACATATGCAGTAGTTCCTCTTTTTCCAGGTGGAAGGTCATATTTAGCATGTTTTGGTCTCTTTAATGTGAACAAAATAGGGGAATGCCAATAAACCCACAGGATTCTGCAAGTCATCCTGCAGAAGTTTTCATCTCAGGCAAGAGGTTTTACTTCAGCTCTAATAAAAACAGATATACAGCTATTTTGTAAGAAAAAATGAAAAAGGCAAAAAAAAGCGTGCTCACTTTGGAAGTCTATTCACGTTTTCCTTTCAAAATTTTCCTTGAATGTCAAGGAATAATTGTGAATGCAATTCATAAGGAAGAAAATATCAGTTTTTCTACTGGTGAGAATCAGCATGCAGCCAGGTTAGAGCTGAGTCCTTTTTGCCTATTGAAGAAGTGATCACAGGGCTGACAGCTGGAGTTTGCTTGACTGTACAATAAAGTAGCCCTATAGGTACCTTTTGTTGTATTTAAAATGCCAAATGTAATCTTAATGCACTTTTTTCTTTGCCTTCTTTTCTTCCCCCACTGAGTATTATATCTTTAAACATGGAAATGAAAAGAAGATAGATAAGCAAAAGAGATCAACATGCACCCCAAATTATATAAGACACTCTCTGGGGAAAATTATATGTTTTTCACATATTTTTTATACCTGTGTTATTGGTTAGACAGTGAAAAGAAAGTCCAGTGGTTACTTGAAATTTTGTGCCTAATGATAGTATAAATGCACAGAAGTCTGCATGACATGATATTTCATATTATCCTTCAAATTCTGTGCATTAGCACTGCTTGAGTACAGGTAGCAATCACTAAATAACTGGAAAATAGGCCTTAAAATATTGAAACTCAAGGAAAAAAAAACTCAACAAAATCCCAAACCAACTGAATGGACTAATCGAATAGAAATATTTTCTGCAGTTTTGGAAAATATAGTGTTTTGAATACTCTTTGAAAACACTTTTTACTATCATTCTAGAAGGTAAATGTGTTTGCAAGTTCATACTGCCTATGCAGTTTCCAGTCACAGGACTTGCCATAATGATCATTGACTGACTCCGTTTTGTTAGCAATCTTTCACCAGAATAGAAGGAACTTGTGGCATCTGTCTTGCAGTTGAAATGAAACAATCTGTAGACAATCACAATGTGTTGTGATGCCCTTATTGTCTGTTAAGAAGGGAAGATACATATGGGTGAAAACAGACATCCGCTGCCTGGAAAATCAGTACGTGAACTTCCCAGTCTTTTTGAATGTGTGCTATCACACCAGACTGTTGTGGATGGCAGATATTTTACCATCATATTTCAGAGAATGCAAATCATCAACTGTATGAAGTTTTCCAAGGCCAAGCACCAGACTCTGCACCTGGGACCGGGCAAACCTGGACATCAGTACAGACTAGGGAATGAGAGGCTGGAGAGCAGTCCCATGGAAAGGGAGCTGCAATGGAAAGGAACAACAAGTTGAGTATGAGTCAGCAGTGCCCTGGCAGTCTGGAGGGCCAACTGTGTCCTAGGATGCAACAGTCAAAAAGCATCACCAGCCAGCTGAGGGACTGCTATGCTCTGCACTGGGGGGACCTCACCTTCAGTACTGCGTGAAGTTTTGGACACCACAATACAAGAAGGGTATAAAACTACTAGAAAGTTTCCAAAGGATGGCTATGAAGATGGTGAAGGGGAAGCTGTATGAGGAGTGGTGGAGGTCACTTGGTCTGTTGAGCCTGGAGCGGAGGACACTGAGGGGAGACCTCACTGCAGTTACAGCTTCTCTGTGAGGGGAAGTGCAGGGGCAGGCACTGATCTCTTCTGTCTGGTGACCAGTGACTGGACCCAAGGGAATGGCATGAAGCTCGGTCAGGGGAGGTTGAGGTTTGATACTAGGAAAAAGGCTCTCCACCCAGAAGGGGATGGACACTGGAACAAGCTTCCCAGGGAAGTGATCATGGCACCAAGCCTGCCAGAGTTCAAGATTTTGAACGCTGCTTTTAGGCACATGGTGTGAATTTTGGGGATTTTCTGTGCAGTGAACGGTTGGACTTTCTTATCCTTACGGGTTCCCTCCAACTCAGGATATTCTATGATTCCTTGACTTATTTTCAGATGTACATTGGAACTTCTTTGTAGATATTAGGTAAAAGAGCTTCCACTGTACTTTGTGCTGACTTGGGATGTACATCACCATTTTGCTGAGAGGTCACATAGGGCATGACTGAAATTCACAGGTAACATTGTTCTTGTATTCATTTTTATTTTTAGACATCAGGAAGCCAAAACTGTGCCTTGACAGA
This sequence comes from Grallaria varia, assembly GCA_013396735.1. NCBI lineage: Eukaryota > Metazoa > Chordata > Aves > Passeriformes > Formicariidae > Grallaria > Grallaria varia. Next base: position 1,507,202 of record VWZG01000461.1, read on the forward strand.
CTTTGACCCCAAAGAACACATAGAAAAAATGAAGCTTCTTGTTGAAATGCAGAATTACATCTTGGGAGAGCTTTTTGTCTTCATTAGCATAAGCTGACAGGGTACCCTCTTACAGGACCTTAGTCAGCAAATACAGAACCTCTCTATTTCTACCAGACCTGTTTCATTCATGTCAGTGGGTGCTTGTGGATGCACAAGTGTGAATTATGTCCTACTTTATTACACTGTTTTAAGAGATAAAGCAGAGTGGGAGTTCTTGAGCTTCATGCAGACAAGGATCCTGCAGAACTAACTCTGCTAGAGAAACAGACGCTGGCCAGGAAACAAGGCCCCCAAATAAAAGTGAGTACTAAGGAAAAACATGTGCTGAAGTCTTTTGAAAAGGGTCATATTTTATTGCTAAGACCCTCAGTGAGGAACTCAGGTGAGTAGGCTTTGCCAACAATTGAGATAAGTATACCTTGCTTGTGTCACTATTCTTCAAATCAAAAGGTTTAAATTCAAACAGTTTACTTCCAGTAGAAGTGATAAACAAAGTCGCTTTGCTTGTCTGTTTCAGAAGCAGAACCGAGAAATAACTTTCACTTCGACACTCACCATTGAGTTTAGTTTTTGAAATTTAGCCAGGAAAGATGCTGTGCAAGAAGTAGACCTAAATGATCATTTAAATGTTAGTTATCTGCAGTAGCTGTTGGTGTTAGGTGAGTGTTGTGAAAAATTTCATGAAAGTTTTGACTGAGTCTAACATGCAATCCTTTCATGAGCTGTGGATCATAAATATTTCACATTTCTTGACAGCTCACAGGCTCTTCTTACTATTTAAAATAGGTGCATTTTAACTCTCACCTACCTCCCTTGTACCCTTGACAAATATGGTTATAAGAAGGATGTAAAAGACTACCTTGAGAATTACTATGGCAGTAGGAGAACCCTTGAGCGCCTGACCTTTTGCATAGGCAGGACAGGCTGTGCCAGCTGAGGAAAAGCCCTGTGAAGGAGTGGTGCCTCAGAGTCCTTTAACATCTCCACAGTATTGCAGCCACTGAAGCTGGCTCTTGGAGCAGGAGAGAACAGAAAATTCTGGGTTTATCTAGTATGCAGCGGTCAATCAGGTTGGCAGAAAGTGCTAGTCTGGCATAACTTCTTTTGCCATCTTGTTCAGCCTTTGGCTTAAGGCACAATCTATTTTAAAAACACAGTATTCCTGTAACTTTCCTCACAAGCTCCCATTTCTATTCAGTACACTTACAGGGTTCAGAAAAAAGTCCAGAAGTTGGCATTGTGGCCAATGTTTGTCTGTTATAACCAGAGAGGAATGTCTTGAACTTAATATGTTTGGTTTGGGAGATCTGTTTTTGTCCGCTATAACCGATTGTCCATTATAACCATGTCCATCATAAGTGTAGTGTGCACTGTATAATTTAACAGCAGTGGTTAGTACAGCAAAAGCCAACTGTTGAGGCTGGGTGGGAAACCTGAGATATTTTGTTAACCAAATATGTCCTAAAATAATCTTAATTTTTTGAGAAACTATCAATCTCTGCATTCTTGGCTAAGTGCTGTTGTTGAAATTTTAAAATGGTCTATTCGTGCTTAAATATATGCTTCACCAAGAAAAGAAAAGGAATTTTTTTATTCTTTCAAAATTCTTTCAGATGCTTTATGTACTAAGCAGATCCTTGGCATCCTTGAGCTTGAGGAAAAAAGGTTAAAATGGGTGGGGAACAGACCCAATTAGTTTCTGTGGAAGAAAGTGGAACCTTTACAAATTGGAAATATAAAAATACGTTGTATCTTATGAATAGAGTACAAATATATAAGACTAAGCTTTCTCAGAAGTTAAAATAAATTTTCTGGACATTTCAGGATCTCACTAAAAGTTCCCACATTGTTAATTTATTAAGCCTTGTAGCTTAATAAAGAGCAAGGAAGGGAATAGAGATTAATTCACAATACAGTATATTTTACACTTTTAAATGCCAATTATCTTTAAAGAACTAAAATTAACTTGGCTTGAGCTAAATCTGAATAAATATGTCCTTGTTTTTGCTCTTTGAAAAAGAAATTAATTTGATTAGGTTTTTTGGGGGGCAGAATGGGATTTTTTTTTCTTCTATGAAACAAAGCATTTTAATTTTACATATCAATATGTCCATTAAAAGCAAAGCCAGAGGAATGGCTCTGGGCTTGTACACCATTAATAAAGCCAGCAGGTGATGCAGTCCATCTTGCAGCCAGCAATCCCCTGGCTGGGGAATTTGCCTAAGGGTTGGGGGAACAAGGCTCTCCTGCCGTGTGGAGAGCCACTGTCTCTACCTTCCAAGAAATATCCTGTGGAGAATCAACTTTATTGTTTTTAAATTCCGTATTACAGTTGTCCCAATTTGCACATGATACAACTACTGTTTTTTAATGATTCTCCCACCTTATAAATTATTGTTTCCTTCCTCTTGACTATTGCCTGGCCTACCAAGAGCCTTGGTCCCATGGACTCTACTTCAGATCCTTGTTGGACTTCATGGTCTGTGCATGACCTGGTGAGTGTCATTTGGAGAGTGTCATGGATTTGTCCCCATCTGAGGGAGAAGGAGTGACATGGTGTAGATGGAAGGAGGGAACTTGCTCAAACTTAGCAGCTTTTGAAACATCTGCGGGCATCTGCATGCACCAAGCAGTTGTGGAACAGAAGAGCAAGCCTCCGGCACAACCCCTCCTTGGGTGGTAGCTTGTGAATTTGGCAGTGAAGAACTGTGAGATAGCTTGTAAGAGAGCTCTGCTGTTCAGGGGCCGCTAACCAATCCTTATGTAAACTCTTCCTGAGAGCTCCCTTCTTCCAAAATGAAACAAGAGTAGTGTCTTTTCTGGTCCTCCAGTAAGCTGCACGTAACACTTTTCAGGTGTTTTTTCCCGTTTTGTGCCCTTACTTGTTGCCAGTAAGGTAAAATGGATTGCAGGCAGTTTAGTTTTGGAGGCTGACATTTTCCTTTTTTTAAGTCTCTGCTGTGAATGGAACAAGACTCCCCTTCTTGCTGTAAAAATGCAGTTTCTTGATGAGAGGTACTATGCAAGTTACTGTAATTACTTGGCTGGAGCACCCCAGGGAGCTCTTCTGAACCACAGCTCTTCTGTTCTTGCAGGCAGGATAAAGTCAGACTTGCTCAGCAGTGAAAGTAAAGCTACAGAACAGTGAATTCTGTCCCCATTCTGACAAAAACAGCAAAAAAACCCACTGCAAAAAGCTCCAGCTTGTCTCAGTCCACCCAGATATAAACTAACTCATCTACTGAAAGTTTATGACAAATGAGATGCAGACAGTTCCACCTTGGCCTTTATTGCTGAGGAGCGTAAAGGCCTGTCTTTGTCCAGTGATAAATGAGATGCTTATTCCAAGATTTTGCTCTGCCAGTAAATTATAGTTGGAACTGTTGGGAAAGTTAAAATTGTGGTTGGAAAAAGGAGTGTATTATGTGTGAGTGACACAATGTTTGTGCATGTATGTGGGTGTTCTGAGCCGATCCTTATGATGCATAAAAGAATAAGGATGAAGAATGCTTAAGTGTTGCCAAGTTGCCAAGTGTTTATCTTTTCAGATATATAGTAGTATCGACAGTGCTTCTTATTGGATGGCTTCTACAGTAAGCAGAGAAAAGGATAAGAGATGATAGAATTGTGACAGAATAATATGAATTTTCTTAGAAATAGAAAATAGTATTTAAAAACTCAATAATTTGCATGTGCATATAATTTCTTACTTCACGAAAGGAGAAGTTCTAGTTCATGACATGAGAGAGAATCATATAATGGCAAAATTGTATAAGTTTTTAATTAAACCTCTAGCTGAGGTTAAGCTATTCAGGCAGGTTGAACCCCTTTTTAAAGCTATCATCATTATGTCTTAAAGTTCTTGTGGTGCCTGTTTATCAGAATTTCAGTGCCTTGGCAGCCATCAATGTTCTGCCCGTGCTGGGTGCAGCTGCTTACAAAGTCCTTGTCTCTGGCAAGCGCAATCAGCCTGCTTCATGGGTTTACCTTCCTGCTCCACAGTTTCAGGCAGTTTCTTCTTTCTCTTTGTTGAGAGAGGTGATTTTGCACCTCTGAAGATCTGCATAGCCTTATGTCTATCCTCTAACCAAGATGAAAAAACTGACTTTCCCACCCCGGAATACAAACCATGTAGGTCCACTTGGTCATTCTGGCTTGTCTGCTCTTTGGATCTCTGCAGACACCAGAGGGTCTTCCCCTCATTAAGCAAAGCACTTGCAATCCCAGTAATTTGATTAACACTGGTATTCCTTTATATGGTCTACTAGACAGAGATCACACTCCTAGTTAAATGCTCCCTGTCACTTCACATATACCCTCATGAGACACCCCTTGGGCCCTCCTACACAACCCTCTGTTTGTCAAAGAATCGTTGTCCTTTTTATCCGAATTTGGAAACTTAGGTATGGCCAGTCTGCACATCCACACAGGAAGACTTCTGAGCATTCTAGGGTGATGATTTGGACAAATTTTAAACTTTTTATAACCAATATCTAGTGTATCATTTATAAAGTGAGCGCCTGTGATGTTCTCTCCTCCGAGGACACTGGGCAGAAGTCATCTCAGCTTTTGCAGTAGGTGTGTGTGCGCACATAGGCACAGGCACCAAGTATGAAAGCTTCTGCTCGCTGTATTGTTCCATGACACTGTACAGATGGTCTTCTGGATTACAAAGGAAATGCCTCTGGCAAGCTGTGCTCTTCAGGGTGATTGATGCTATGAGGTATAAGCTTAGGGTTTCTGCAAAATATCTCCTTTCCTCATCTCTCATTTATTTATATATTTTTATTTTTTTGTCTGCTAATAGAATGATGTAGCACAGGATACTTCTGAACGATTAGGAAATATTTCTAAACTTTTTTAGAGAGTCAACTATGATATTTACAATTTGTAAAGACTTTAACTGTGACTTGAAAGGGACATCCTGAGACCATTAAACATTCTACATTCAGCAATGACTAGTGACTATTATGTAGTAAAAAAGGAATATGAAATCCTCTGCTCCTATCTGCTTCACCTCTTCTCCTAACCAGAAAAACATATCTTCTTCTAGTTTATTGTCTCTCTTTTTGAAATAGTTTTCAGAGACTAGTGGGACTATTTGGGACTAGCTTTTATATATTTCATATTTTTATTGCTTACCATCTATGTTGCATATAGATGACTCACCTTTTTATTAATAAAAATTTTCAATTTGGAATGGCACACATCATTCAACTTGAAGCAATATCAAAATTCCTCACTGCAGTAGGCATACGAAGGGTCAAAATAATCAGATTATGTTAGCTTTAGAATTCAGGTTTTAGTGTAAAGTTTTAGCTTTTAGTCTGGAAGAAAAAGGCTGTATTTTTCCATTTATAAAATTGAAGAGAAATGTGCTCAAACAACAAATCTATTTAGTGGGTTTTTTTAGACCTTTGTACACCAAATAATCTGATTCCCTGAATGTCATATTAACAGTTAATGTATGCCAGTTGAGACCACAAGTTTGCTAATTGACAACTGATGTCCATGAGTTTCTTTATGAAGATCCTAAAATTTCACTAATAAAACATATTACTACAAAGGAAGGTCCAAGAAGTGGAACTTTTAAGTCTATTCTCTGCCTACTTCATCTCTTCTCCCACTGAACTGTGGGGAGATTTTTAAAGGAGTATAAAGGAGATATGTACAAGGCAGACCAGCTTCATAAATGCCATCTTGCAGTGTCATGTGAATAATGTCACAGGCATGGCATTAGTAGAACTGCAGGTCAAATCTTAGACAGAGTAGAGAATATTATTTTTAAACTACAGATGACAAAATTCTTTCTCTTCAGTTAGCAGAATAATCTAAATTTCATGCATTCTTTCCAGGTGAACTCTTAAGTCAAGGACTTATTTGGAATCGGAAGGTATTGGTATTGATCTTATTTCAGAGATAGTTAAATGGACTGATTTTTATATTTGATCAAAGGCTTGGTTTTTCATCTATTGAAGTTAATGGCTATGCTCATATTGATTTCTTAGAATGTTGGATATTCTTCAAATTAATTCTGTGCTAAAATGGGGCAATCTGTTTTTTTATATGAAGTGAGATTTGTGGTCAGGCCTGGCTCAGTATATGTTGTCAAAGACTATGAAGGGCTTCAGCAATCAATGCAAAATAATAAAAAATTAAAAGGTAGAAGCATTCTGTCAATAGCACTCCTGTAACAAAGGGAATGCTTGTTTTATATTGATTAGCTCCTGTTAAATAATGCATCATGGCTTCACAACCATGTAGGCTCTTGCAGGGTTGTTTATTGCAAGCAGTGGCAGTACAGAAGTGCTCTTACTGAGCAAGGAAATCAATACTGTATCTGTAAACACACTTGCAAATGCAGTCCCATGGCTCAGCCTCCAATCTGCAGCTCCCCATTAAACCAGAATAGTGTGAAATAAGACTGAATTTTACATTCTGTATTTCTTTCTGCACCTCTCTGGACTGCAGTAAGCTGCTAAGGCCCTTCAATTAGAGTCCAATCCATAAGTAACTTGTTTAGTATACTTCTACTCACCTATAGAGTGTATAAGAGTACAAATCTGCTAAGCCATTTTCAACATGCTAGATTTGCGTATTAGGACATACTTTTAGCAGCTCGCATTTGTTCAGACACCAAAGGTTCTAAGAACAATTTATTTGTAAGGCTACCAAACAATCCTGGTTAAAATTAGGGCACTCTCAATTTAGGTAACAACCCTCTCCAAGGAGTTAGATACTCAACTGTCATCGAATTAGGATCCCAAAACCAGTGACGTCTCTCTGTAAATTTTCAAATTAGATTCCTTAATGTGACTAAAGAAAATGCCTCCATTCTTCGGAAGAATGGTGTGAGTGCCAGCTGAAGAGCCAGGAAGAGTGGGGACCAGTGAAACCCACATATTCCTGGGGCACCTGATGCTGTGTCATACATTTAGTGTCAGTTGGTTTAACACACCACTCGTGAGGCCCATTGTGGCTCAGTCTGGCGCTGCCCACTTCAGACCGTGCTAAGGGCAGCAGCCCAAAAGGACTGAGTCAAGCTGAGTTTTCTGTTTAGGGAGCGGTTGTACATTTATTTGCCATTCATCACAATTTGAGGTCCTTTCATGTACCAGAGTCCAATCCCTCTGAGCCAAACTCCCAGAATTTAGGACAGCTCTGATGCTTTTTCCTTCATGACTTTGATTACCTTTAATAGGGTATGACTAGTCTAGCGATTAATACAAAAATATCCTGGTATAACTTTGTGCATATTAAATTCAAGACAAAATAAGTATTGTTTCAGACGATGGGCAGTCACAGTTCCCCGAATATTACCGGAAACAGATTAACCTTTGCACCACTGGTCACCTGTAAGAAATGATAAACAATAAATAATATACTGCTAAAAATATGTGATCATTTCAGACAAGATGTATTACAGTGAAGTTTGGTTTATTTTCATAGACTGATTCTTTGAAAATGCATATTCTGTGTCTACATAGTTTTAGGTTATGATCATTATTTTATGATACCTTATCTGGACACAAAGAATTGGATTTATCTAAATGGATCTTAGCCATCTAAAAGTCAGATGTCTAGCCTGGGCTGATAGTCTGAATTTCCCTTCTAGTTGATTGAGATGTATGGTTTTATCCATGAGACTAAGACAGTGATATAATAAGGTGGAATACCTAAAATTTTACATTTATTTGCACTTGACTTTCTTCATTGGCTCTACAGGGAGCCTTGGCAGCTAACCTATGCTGGATGACACATTTTAAAGCATTAGGCTAACTGCGGGAATCCTATTATATGAAAAATAATGACCAGCAAGATGTGAGGAGAGCTGGAGATGGGGGATTTCAAGTTAAAAATAGATGCTATGCAATAATTAGTAACATTTGGAGACGCAAACTAGCACTGAACAGTGCTGGTTCGTTGGTCTCATTTTGAATTCTTCCTAAAATGAAAGATTATTTTTGAGGTTAGCTGTTAGTTCAGAGCCAAATTTCAGTTAGAGAACTCCAACTAATTTTGCAATGACATTAATAATATTGCTTCAGAGGAAACTGCCTGGATATTTAATAGACAATACTTCACAGAAAACTGTGGTGGCTGGGAACTGGAGTCCGGAACACTTTACTGATGTCTACTATTTTTCAATATCTCTATAAAGGTTTATTGGAAGTCACTGATATTTTTCCTTAAATTCTAATGGAGTCCACAAGACATTCATAGAAGAAGTCAGGGAAGCAGGGTGAATTTTAGAGTTCTGAGATCCATCTTAAATCTTTTGGAAAAGGTATACTTGGAAGATCTGGCCTTGAGCCTGGTGGAACAGTATCCAGAATAACATCTTGATGGCCCCAAGCCATGGACAGAACAAGGAAATGACATCCATCTTCTGACCACAAAGACATGCTCTATATTTTCCTCTTTCCCTTAGGAATTTTTCCAGACAGGGTCACTGATATTTACATGGGTAACCAGCAGGCCATGGCTGAGTGTACAGTCAGTTTGGGACTATTTGTACAGCACTTTCATGAACATAGTTTTTGCTTTAAACATTCCTGAGAAGGTATCTTCCTTTAAACCCAGTAATATACATAATTACCATGGTGTACTTTGCTGTCATGACCAGACCTGTCCGTGCTCCTGAGGGAGTTTAACTGTAGTTTGTCTATTGCCATATCACACTGCAGAATAAAGAACCTTTGAAACATGGGGTAATCTGAGACTGCAACATCACCAATATGATGAACATAAGAGTAAATGCTGCTCAGGAGAAACAGTATCTTCCTAAGTATGGTTTCAGCTTACCTCTGTTCTGAAAGCCACAAATAATAAGGGCCAGATTTGACCCACCTTTGGGTTGCACTCTTATCCAGGCCATCCAAAAGGCAAACGGAATGAGCTGGAGAGAGGGAAAATGTCTAGCACTGAATACATACCTCTTCTGAAGTTATTTTTCCGTAACCCAACATATAGATCAGTGTATATAGCTTAGCATATAACTTTTAGGGAATTCTGCAACTATTAAATGCACAACTGAAAAATGTTTTATTACATCTGTAATAATAACTTTAGATAAACCTCACTGTGAGTGACATGTTTACAAAAGTCTATCCATGTTAAGATTTCGTAATTTTAAACATTAACCATTAAAATATGAGTTACTGGTATGGTTTATTGCAAATCAGTGAGCTGATCTTTTGCTTTGGTCCTACAGCAAAAAACATTTTTGATAGCTCTTTACAAAGAGTTAATCGTGGGATTTCATCTAAAAGAAAGAAAATAACCTGTCTTTCATTAAAGCATTCTATAAGAGAAATGTGTATTGCACATTTATTTCTCAACTCATGGGTGCAAAAAAATGAAGTGAATTATTCATTTCCAACACAGCCTTCAAATCAAAACATTTCAGCATTCCTTACTTACTAACATCAGTGGATCGTGTGAACCAGAACGCTATGTTATAATAACCTCATGATTTTTAGGCTGAAGGATCCTTGAATAATATTTCAGTCTCTGCTTTTCCTTGGAAACTTCCTTACTTTCAACAGTCCTCCCCTACTTGCCAGCAATGACCTAACTCTAAAATTATTTGCTACATTTGAACAGGGAACAAAATTAACTCTTAAGAAAATGGGTGGCCTATACCATCAGCAAAGAGGAGCTCAGATGTATGTCCTGACCAGTGCACTAGCAGGGCTTATAGTCTTTGTGAAGTCCCCTTGGCCAGTGAAAAAGCAGCACTGTGCCCAGAGAATCCACCTTAGCTGCATATTACTGTTATGATTTTTTTGTCAAGTAATTGTATTCCTTTTCATATGTTATAAAATTGCCGTACTTGTTACTTGTCATTAGTTTGCAAGTATACATTTTTGGGCTGGAAATCAGGTTTTAGCATAAACAGCCCAACACGGTTCTCCTGGAAAGAAACTTTACATGGAGGACACAGATTTTAAAATGTCCTTGCTATATACACTTACCTAAGTGTTTGTTTTGTTAGTACTGGGAAAATAGGTCATTTCAGAGAAAAGGAAGGAGGAAAATTTCTTGCTGTAGTTTTCAGGGCACATTTCTTAGGTTTGAGAACTGCTCAGACATTCAGTCAACATCATCCTCTGAAGGCTCTTAAGTTTTGGCAGGTACATTTATCCATGGAATAACACACAAAAAGAGACCCTGATGGTTTGGAAGGGGTCGGTCGAGGTCTGAAGGTTAACTTAAGCCAAAGATCCTGAGGGAAATTATTCTTAATGAAAACTGACACATGCATGCCCCTTACAGCTTTAGAAAAAACAAACATATATTTCATCTGAATCTCAAAAAGCTCAAATATTTAAGCTCTGCAACAAACCCTGAACAAATTTTGCACTGAATAGTGTTAGCTGCCAAGGAAAAATTAATTCACACACTTTTTATTCCTACTGCTCTGGTACCCAGTGGAACAGTTTTACATTTATTTGACCCCATGCAATACCTTTCTTTCAAAACTATTATATTTAATACATTTTTATAAGGAACAATTTGGAGTGTTGCCCAGTCATTGTCTAAAATGAAGCAAGAACAGAACCTTTAACACAACATGTGCATATACTATCCCCACATCGTGTATGAACGCAAGAGCAGACATGCTTTAGAAGCAGTAAAAGCTATGTCTACCTAATGAGCTCCAAATGGCATTTCTTGCTGTCATGGTTTAACCCCATTCAGCAACTAAGCCCCACACAGCTGCTCATTCAGTCCCCACCCTGTTGGGATGGGGGACAGAAACAGGAGAGTGAAAGTGAGAAAACTTGTGGGTTGAGATAAAGACAGTTTAACAGGTAAATCAAAAGCTGAGCACGCAAGTAAAGTGAAACAAAGAATTCATTCACCCCTTCCCATCACACCAGCACCTTCTCCACCCCTTATTCCACACCATTTACCTCATGCTCAGGTCCCACGCTATCTAATACGTCATCATTAACCACCATCCTCATTCCCATCTTTTGCTGTAATATACAGATATAATTCCTTTAGCTGATGGACCACCCCTGTGACATGTCTGTAAAATGTCCACTGAGTTAAGTTAGTCCATGACTGGGCTTTTGTGGTGATCACTCAGGACAAGAGAGGTGGTGTGTTGTAGGGAGTTACTGGGCACCAAAGCTAATTCAAGCTGAGCTGCTGCTGCGCTTGCAATGCATCTTATAAGGCTTCTCCTCCATTTTTTCAGGCAGTTCCTGCTATAGTGACTCCTAATTCCTGCAATTCAAATACGAGGTTACAACCATTTAAATGTACTTCCATTATAACCTCTGTCCCTGATTCTTTCGGACAGGACCATAAGGTTTAATATTGGAATTAACTCCTTCCATTACCCCTTCTATGGCTTGCACTTTTCCACAGACTGCAGTTCCTTAGGGGTGTACCTGCTCCAAGCAGAGGCTTCCCTATTAGCCGCCATCTCTTCGGGGGTATACCTGCTGCAGCACAGGGTTATCTGCACACACATTCATTTTAGGGGCACCTTTTCCACTGTGGCCTTCTCTACGGGCTACAATGTCTTAACAGATACACCTGCACCAGTGTGGCCTTACCCAAAGCCACAGTCTCTTCGGGAGTGACCCTCCTCCAACATGCCCTCCTCAAGGGGAGGGCTTATCCATGGTCACACAATTTCAGGTGCTTCAGCATGACCTCATGAACAGCCACTCATGCTTCAGGGTGTACCTGCTGCAGCATGCACTCATCCACAGCCACAGAGGTGGCTTTGAGGTGTGCTTTTGAGGTGTACCTTCTGCAGCCTGGACTTACCGTCAGGCCACAAACCCTTTAAAGGTACACCAGCTGTGGCAAAAACATAACAACTAACACAGGTGTTTCAAGATACACCTACTGTGACGAGGACTTATCTACAGCCACAGAAGCTTTGGGGCATCCTTTTTCCACATGGACTCATCCACAGGCCACATCCCTTCAACATGTTCATGCTGTAGTTGTGGCCCGTCCAGTACAGCTGCACAGAAACAGCAGCAGTGCCCTGGCCATCTGCCAGCCCAGCCACATCACCACTGCTATTATCAAAATGTTCCCAGGCACAGTAGAGTAAGATGATAAGCAGTACAACAAACACTACAGCAGGCAGTGAAAGCAAAAAGCAGCCACTAACAAGCACAAGACTCTAATATACAGTGAGGCAAGCAAGCCCCATGGCAAGCACAGAAGCCTGTCAATTAATGGCTAAGCAGCAATAACAGCTATAAATTCAACTTAGCACATTCCAATCAAATTTCTCATTATCTCAAACCCTTCTAGCCCCACACTGGGTACCACAAAGGACTATCGAGCTTTAACATCAGCTGGTAAACAAGCACCACACAGCTGCCCACTCACTTCCCCCAGTGCGTGAGGGAGAGAATCAGAAGAGTAAAAGTGAGAAAACTCATGGGTCGAGATAAAGACAGTTTAACAGGCAAAGCAAAAGCCATGTCTACAAGCAGAAACAAGGAATTCATTCACCACTTCCCATCAACATGCAGGTGTTCAGCCATCTCCAGGAAAGCAAGGGCTCCCATCATGGCCAATGGTGACTTAAGAAGACAAACAGCAAACTCCCAACTGTCCTCCTCTTCCTTCTTCTTTCCTCATCTGTTATTGCTGAGCATGATGCTATATTGTTTGGGATACACTTTTGGTTGGTTGGGATCAGCTGTCCTGGCTGTGACCCCTCGTAGACACTTGTCCACCCTCAGCCTCCTCACTGGTGGGGTGGGGCGAGAGGCAGAATAGGTCTTGACTGTGTGTTACTCAGTAGTAGCGTAGCTCAGAAATAACTAAAACATCCCTATGTTATCAATACTGTTTTCAGCAGAAATCCAAAACATAGACCCGTACTAGCTATGTGAAGAAAATTTATCCCACCCACATCAACTCTATCCCACCCATATCCCAGTCTGAGTGTACACACTTGCACAGTGTTCCCACTGAAATTTATGGGCATGTATAAAATCAGCATGGCAAATGTAATTATAGGTGCATATACATACTAATGTATGGCATCTTCTACTGCAGAACTATTTACTGCAACAACAGGAACAACACGGAGTTTTAGAGAAACTGGACAAAGAGGTTTTGGGTGTATGCTCCCACTGAACATGAACTGGTACTGTTCTGACAAGTTTCTTAATGAGAAGTCTGTGTCTCCTATAACTGAGTCTTTGTTATAAAAACAGATAAGCTAAGACAGGAAGTAGCTTGAGAAAGGGATACATGTCTTTCAGTAGGTAGCTGTGAAAGAATCCACTCACTAATTAAAAGAGGTTGAATGCTTCAGGGATGTTACAGTTCATCCCAGACCTTAAAAGATCAGATAGCCTTATGAGATTCCTATCGTGTTGCTCAATATGCCGTTACAGACCTCAGACACATTAAGCAAAGGATGTTGCTGATAAAAGCCTATGACAGTCAGAAGGCACATTTTCATAAAGAAGGCAAGAACTGTTGAGTGTGATGTCTGATAGGAGTTATATGGGTTTGTAGCAGTTGAGATTCTGCCTGTAATCAGCACAATGCCAGTGACTGACAACAGCATCTTAAAGGTTGGGAGCTGCACAGTGTTTGTTCATCCCAGCCTGGGTTAAAAGGGAGCACTGTTAATGTTTGCATCACAAGGATGCCCAGAGACCTATTCTAATATCAGAAGTCCATTTTGCTGCCCTATTGAAGAGTTTATGTTCTCAGTAGATTTATTTTTAGGAAGGGTGTGAGAAAAGCAGATTGCTGTCTTCAATTGAATCACAATTGGAAACTGAGAAAGTTTAAAAGGTTTCTACATCTGATTATAGGAGATAAGAAATTTTTCCTAGAAAAACAAAGAACTGCTGGAGTAACTTATCAAGAGTCAGCTCTTTATTGAAAAGGTTTTTTTAAGTTAAAGCAAGATTTGAGTTGCAGAAGTGAAAAATACTGAAAGAAAGCAGGCTAAAAAGCTTCAAACATGAAGCGTATATGCAACTGTAAAGTAGAAAATCAACTTTTCTATGCATCTATAATGACAGAAATTAGTTGGTTTAAAGTGTGGCAATAAAAGTTTAGGAGAAGCTTTATAACACAGTGAAAAAATGAACCAGAGAGGTATAAGAAATATTAACAGTGGTGTAATAAATACAGGTTATAGAAATATATCTTAAAAGTAGTTTACAGATTCTCAGGGCAGGATGAAAGACTGCATTGCCTCCATGTTCCATCTGACACTCTCTTTCCATCCTCTGGTATCCTATTGCCTGTGTTCCAGCAGAGGTCAGACAATATGATTATGGCTATCCTGTTATAAGTCTCGATCTACAAGCATTCAAAGAAGTGTGTAGTTGAAGGCAGATCTCTCACTTCCAGTCCAGGACACAACTGTAGAAACTGTCATCTGTTTTATACCTGTTTTTACAACAGTTACTATTTACTACAAAAAAAACCCCCAAAACCAAAAATAAAACAATACAAAAAAAAAAAACCCACCCCCAAAACCACCAAACTTGGCACCTTAAAATGGGACTTAAGGTAAAGTGTAGTGTCTATATTAGCAAATGTAGTAGTGTACTTTGCCATTCAACTACTGCTTAGCTCTGAAGACACCTCAGTTTTCTTAGCATCTACTTTTTATCTTACTTCTCCCAATGTCCTGTTTCATCTTACCCTAGTGTCCTAAAAAGCTGCTGGTGCATGTGTCCTGAAATGGGCACAGAGTCCATTTGATACTTAAGTCCAAGTGAAGCTCTGAAAGTATTTCTGCACATTTCCTGGAAGGACTGGATTCTCTGCAAGTAATGAAAGCTTACAGGATTTTTGGGGTCTGGAACTAGATGATCTTTAAGGTCCCTTCCAATGCAGGTCATTCTATGATTCAATATCACAGAATATATTCATGCCTATTTCTGACTGTTAAAGGATAGTAGTTTAGAAGTTGTAACATCCCTCCCTTCCGTCCTCCCTCCCTTCCTTCCTCCCTTCCTCGCTTCCCTCCTCCCCTCCCTCCCTTCCTCCCTCCCTCCCTTCTTGCCTGCCTTGCCTGCCTGCCTTGCCTGCCTGCCTCCCTTCTCTTTCCTTCTGTTTCTGTAATTCAGTTAATTATTAAAGATGTGGCAAAAGAAGGAAGAAAATAATTTGTAGGAAACTAATGACCAAGAGAAAGAACAAGAAAGGCCAGATATGACTCTGTACGTTGCTTGGAGGGAAGAATTAGAGATTCCTTACCTAAGATTATTTTTGCATTTAACATAATTTTTTCTTGTCTATGATTATTTGTGTATTGAATGCAAATTAACCAATAAAAGTCCTGAGAATGACATCCGGGATTATTTGTCCCATGTGGATCCTCTATGCACAAGGCTGTGTAATCAAATTCTCTTTTTGTTCTGAATTCCTATCCATATATCAACACCAATTCAGATGGAGACGTGAGAGCCTCCTTTACCTGTGATGAGCATTGTAACTGCACAGCTACATTTTTAGGAGCTAACCTCAGGTTCTCTTAAGGGGATTTGCATTCTTTTCCTGAATATGGAGAAAGTGGAATAGTATTTCACAGCGGCATTTAAAGGAAATGGACTGACACAATTCATTTTACTCACAGTGGTGTACCATAGTGTATATATGCATGACCTATAGTAGATCTTATACTAATTCCAGATGGCGCAGCATAACTTTCTTAAAAAATTACTATTACTTGGAATTTCAGAAACTGAATTTTCTTAAAAACATCTAGAAATGTGTATGTATTTGTATAAGTAAGTAGTGTGTTTATAGAAGAAGAAATGATTAAAAGGATGTTATTAATTAAAATAGGTTTGACTTCTTATTTAATGTTATTCTAAAGCTCAGTTTATATTTTATACGCAACTGTAAGTAATTCCAGCCCAATAACAACTAAGGACATCTTCATCTGCTCTGAGCTGAGGGTGTTTGTGGTAAGGCTTACATTGTTTCCCTGTTCAACAGCCTCTCCTAATAGAGTGTGTGCTGTCCTTTCACTGGTGCGACCACTACTGATCCCCTGCATGCGGCAGCTGGGTGTACAGCCAAGTTCCATCTTGGCCTAAAGCTCTACTCATACATTGTTCTGATGGTGGCTTTACACAAGTTAAATGATTTTTTTAAAAGTAATTTTTGAGGAACCATGGAATAGATGAGGTATTTCAGCTTTCTTGCAGACATAAAGGCTGTCTTCCTTAAAGCTGTGAAATTGGATGATGCTGTTTGCCATTGTAATTAACTTCTCAAACTCTTTTAAACTAAACTGACTTTTAAAAGTCTTTGCCTTAGTAATATAGTAACAGAAAATAGGACTGGAAGACGGTCAGTCTGGCCACCCTGCTTTCTGAAGACAAGACTGATGGCACCTCAACTGTTCACAACAGATGATTGGTAAACCAGTTTTTAGCAATGCCAGTGATTGAGTTCCCACAACTGTTCAAGGTGCTAATAATGAATTTCTAATTTTAGGTATCTTTATAGTTCAGACAATTACATATCAACAAATAAAAGAGGTGGTTTAAAAGGAAAAGATTTTTGAAAGTCAAATAAGGACTCGTCTCATTAAACCCCCGACACCTAATTCCAGTCTTGAAAAGAAAGCTATTACATCTGTTTTTCCAGCATAAAAATGTGGTTTTTTAGGCTTTGGATTACCCAGTTATGAGGAAATAATTGAGTTTCTTACTGGACAACAGCTCAAGGAAAACTATGAGACTGCTCTTCGGTTCAAGCTACAAGACAGAACTTGTGGAGTGGGCTCTGTCACATTGTTCTGAATGATTATTTTGCTCTCGTGTGATCCCAGGAACCACAGGTTTCTTTGGATGTGTAAGTAAAACAACCCAGCTGTTTTTCATTGGTACATAAGCATGAATATCTTCAATCAAGCACCCCCTTACCTCTCTGCTATTAGTGAAAAAAGCTGATTGGAAATAGTAAGCCTCTGGCAAACAAGGAAAAAGAACAAGTGCAGTTAAATAGAATGTCTAAACAAATATATGTCTGTATTCCCTGAATTATACTTCCCATAAAAGATGAATCTTATTTTATCAAAGGTAAAAGAAAATTCTGTCCTAATACATTTAAGGAAGTTAGATGCTTCTACATTCCTGTAGCATGAGAAGCTGTGAATCATCTATACATGACATTAGGGTAGATACAGATGAGAAGAGAAAGAAGTGTTTTCTAAGGGACTGAATAACAGTGGAAATAATCAAATCTATTTCATGCTCTACACCTTCCCTTAAATATTGTCTAGCATCTTTACTACAACAAAAGTCTGATATGTCCTAATTTTTGAGGCTTCTGATCTAACAACAGTCTAGTTTTCTTTTCAGTTCAACTCTCTGTGAATGCGACTTGACCTGTCCTTAAGTATGTATTTTAACTTTCCATGTGGAAAATCAAACTATTGCAGCAAAGCTGAATTTACCCTTATTTCTTCTCAGTTTATTTTGCTTTGTTTAGTTTTGTCTGTTTGTTTTGTTGGTTTTAGGACAAAACACAGATTTTCCACCCATCCCCACTGAAAACTTTCTGTGTAAAAAAACTGAAAAATATTTTTCGGATGTGTGTACAACCAGGCACATAACCTGTGCTCCACTGAATTTATAATCACTTCAGAAAAAAAAAAAAACCAGCCCCCTGGACAAATCCTCTTGGGTCTCTTCCATTCTTTGATTTTTGTGGGGTTTTTTTCCCCCCTACATTTTTTCTTTAAATAATACCTGTACTTTTAAGCATACGAAAAGCCGAGAAAGCCAATGGTGATGATTACAGTAGAATCCGGACCTATAATAGTGAAAAAACCCCCACCGAAATAATTTATTTTGTATAAGAAAGGTGAGAGAGGGGTGTACACAGTATCATTAAACACTCTACTTGTACCTTCTGTTCAGATAAGTGGGAACTGAAGTTATACGCCATCAACAGTTTTGATGTGCTGTTACTTTTTTTTTTTTTTAATAAAGAAACTATAAAAAGGGGAAGATAGAATTATGAGAAAGTGTCTGATTGGGGTAGTATCTCTTAAAACCCAGACAGAAACAAAAGGTATGGAACTTTGTGAATTCTCTTTTGGTTTCTGTTGACAGTTTTCTCTTTCATGCCAGGCGATGAGCTACTGGCATGACCCAAGGAGAAAAAGGCAGAGAAACAGTAAGTAGCCGCCAAGTCAGCTGCTAACATGAGTGAAAATGCAAGCCAAGTAGCAAGGGCTGAACGTTGCAGCAAGAGAAGTAAATGCCCAACAGCTCCATGAGAATACCAGTGTGAAACATTTGTTCTTGATTACTAGGCAGATGTTAAGGGATTAATATGAAAAGGAACATTTAATTAGGAAAAATGCTTTGCAGAACAAGTTAGGACATATGAATGGACGGAGAAAGAGAAAACAATTCACCCTTAAGGTGTCAATTTTGTGCATTGTATGTCTGTGATGTTTTAAGTGCAGAACTGTGGAAGAATGTGAAAGAACCTGAGAAGTTAAAAAATTCAGTCTGAGAAAAAATGGCGCTTGAACATCATCACGAATATAAAATAAGGTCTAATCTGAGAAAATCCTTATGTTTTTGTGGATTTTTTGGGGTTTTGTGGGTTTTTCTTTGGCATTACAAAATATATGGAAAAGAAATAATGGAGCTTCCACATGTATTTGTAGAAAGTAAGATGAGTCTTGTTTACAAACACCTCCCTTGGAGTAGTTATACCTTTATAACTGCCTAGTCCAGCAGATGATTAACACATATCCACAAAAATAGGCTTTTCTTCTCATGTGCATGGAAAGTGACGGCTCTCAGTGTCACTAATGCTAGCCACTCCACAAGGAGCAGGCAATGTCAGTTGTTTTATTCACAGTAGGCACCATGTACTTGGATTTTGTCACCTGGGCAACAGTGCACATATTTCTGTTTCCAAGGGCACTTCAGAAAGCCCTGTCTGCTGCTGTTATAAAGGACTTCCCACTGGACTTTCCCCTCCTTCTGTGTTTCACCAGCTCATGCTGGTTCCAGTAATTCATATTCTTGTATTTTCAGCATTATTTCACTCATCTTGAAACCTTTTTTAGGAGGTGTAAATCAGTGGATTCTGTGCTGCCCAACTTTAAAGCCGGAACAAGGAACTACAGAGCTAAGTCTGATGTATTTTATAAATTTTGATGAGAAGTTCGTGCTGAGGTATTGTCTGTTATAAAAAGTCCTAGGGAAGCTGTCAGAAATGGAAACAATATGCTCCGATGTAAAGAAGCTTCTATAAAAAATACTGCACAGTTAAAAATGTCCAGTTCCAATAACAGTTTCTGATGATGCTTCTTAACTGTCTCAAAGGAAATGTTTTCATTACACAGGACCACTGTAACTCTTGTTATCTAGCATCATGTTCTGATAAAGCCATAAAGCCATGCTGGCATTGTTTTAGGAGTTATTTAAACAAACTGAATTTGCAGATTAATATAGAAAACCACAGAAAGAGTCTCATTTTATTACATTTAAAAGAATATTTCCTTAAGTGTTTATTATCCAGATGGTACAGAGTTTGAGGGTGAACTTTTCATCTCAACATAAATTCGCAACCTACTGCAAGGTACATTCAGTGTCTCCTTACCAGACACTGAATTAAGGCTTGCAGGATTCGGCAGCTCATGCCTCTCTGCCCTCTTTGTGGCTGCTTCATGCAGCTAATTCCTCCTGGGAAAAGAAGCAGGCTATCAGTTTGTTTACCATCCAGTAAAGATATCTGGCAGTTTCCTTGCACAAAATGAGCTGCTCTCTTGTCAGGAAGGTGTTTGATCCTCTCACAAGCTCTGCCATCTGTTGAATAAATATAGGCATGTGAAAGCTCAAAGTGTTACTGTGCGTAATAACAGGCAGTGGAACAGTGCATAGGATTGACTGGTGGAATTAAGACATACGATCTCCAATTATGCCGTATTTACAGTACTGTTATTAAAAAGACAAACTCTTTAAAAATGTCACCCCCTCAAATTTCTTTAAAGAAAAAATAAAAATCAACATTTTCTGCTAGTTATCACATATGTTTCATACTTATTCACTAATTTATCTCTGCCCACACCAAATTAACTCATAGTCTGTTTAATTTACTTCAGCACTGTGGATTGACCTAAAAGGACGAAAAAAAAAAAAAANTGCAGGAATTTTGGGAGAAGTTTTGGGAGAAGGTTGTTGAAGAGATGCAGTGGCAGTAGTCTCAGCCCTGGGAAAGATTACAACCTCATTACTAGTCAAGAGGAAGCAGAAAGCAGGGGAAAGCTTATAACAAATGTGGTAGGAAAGTAAAGCAGGAGACAATTGTTAATTTAATTATTTTTTAAGGTGTGGTTGCACACTACTACAAGTAGAATTTATCTGACAACATAGAAATCTGGATGAGTGACACCTAAACAGTCTAGATGATGGAATATTTTAACTAGTGTANAGAGACAGAATTACAATGAGTAAGGTGGAGATTTTCAGTTTATTTCTTATTCCGAGACAGACTGTGAGATATCTTGCTCAAACTCTTAGATACTGTTTAATGGATTTGGTTTTCTCTCCATTTCAATGTACAGAGAAAAACCCGCATATAATTCTGCTCTTAATCAAAATGTTCTCTAGCCTACATGTAAGTGTTTGTAAATATTGAAGTAGACTTTTTAAATTGTTGATATAAACTTATTCAATGCTATTTCAAAAAATAAGTGGAGCAAACAATTTTGAGCATAAATGTTGTGTAAGCAACATCATCAGTTTTTAATATAGCTTATGAAAGAATTTTCCAAATTCTCTAAGGTTATGCTATATCATCAGCCTTTGGTGTCCTAGGAAATGCCCACAGTTTGGAGCACTGAGTCAGCAAGGCCTTTAAACACTTGCTTTCCATATTAAACTGAGGACATGCAGTAGAGATTTGCCATATGGACTCAGAAGCTTTCACCTTTAAGCCATTATAAATGTTTTGTTATTATATTATAAATAATAATATAATAAGCTGAGATAAAAATGAATATTTATNCTAGATGATGGAATATTTTAACTAGTGTAACACTTTCCTCAAAAATTTTAACCATGTGTATTTACATAATTTCTAAATTAATTGCCTGTATGTCCTCTATTGTCAAGAGACAGAAGTACCTCCAGAGGACGTCTCTTTCTACATTAAAAAAGGGTGTAGATTGGGAATCATGGATTGTTCTCCATGGCTGCCAATCTCCTTCAAGTGAGTGAATAAGAGCACAGAGGACCTATCTAAATTTATCTAACTTTAGGTGAGTTGTAGACAGCTCAGGTTGGTTCATCAGAATCCAACCCTCAACTTGCAGCTTATTTTAACGATCTGATGATTGAAATATCAGTGACAAGTCTGTTCTCCAATTATTTCATTGTCAGAGTAGATGGAGATCTGATTCTTTCCCCCACAGTTGTGTTTTAAGAAATAACTGCCATAGCTCACATGTATGTTCTCATGATAAAAAGATATGAGTAATGACTTGTGGAGCTTTATCAGTTTATTGCTACTGGATGAGATTAGCAGCCAATAAGAATTACTGATACATTCAAGCAAGAAAGAAGACTTTACTACAGTATAAATCCAGAAAAAGTGATTGTTTTAGCTCAGTACAAATTTATAAAGTTTATCCTCCAAGCTCTTCAACACAAATATGTACCTGCAGGAACCAGAAATCCTTGAATGTCATTTGAGTTCTGTCCATGCTCAAAGAACCACTTATGCGGAGTTTGTGATCCCAATTTAAGCATTAGTTTGCTAAATGACTTCATCTAGTCACTCCAAGAGTTTTTATTTTCCCACCTGCATGGAAGAACTAGGAGTCATCACTTCTGTAGCATGCCTTAAGATCTTGAGCTAAATACTGCTTTTTAATGCACCGCTAGTATAAGACAAACACCAAAATCAAATATGAAATAAAAGTTTTTTCTCCTCTAATGTCAACAAAGTGTTAGGGCAATGTCCCTGGTCTTGATTCAGGCATAAAATATTGATAGCTGTTGCTTTTTAACATAATTTTGTTGGGTAGGATTTTTTTCTCTTTTTCAGACTAAAAAAACTAAACAACCTTAAGGAAAATTTTATGCCTTTGTGGCCTGGATCTATTATTTTTCTCTTGACCAAATTTGACACATTAAAAAAAAATATTATGACTTTCATATTCTTGGATTAAAATCTTGCATGCGGTTAACACTTGACTAAAGGACACAAAGGGCTGGGAGAACAAGGTTAGTGTGAAGTGAAGTATGATATAATATTAAACTGTTGTTTTCTGTGGCAATTTTTTTTTCCTGGTTCATACAACTGACAACACAGATGACCAATCTTATACTTTTATAGCCCAGATTGTTCAAAATGATTTCCAGGTTTGTGGCTATTATTTTGAATCTGCACTTCATTAGACTCAAAATTTGCATATGCAATTCACATAGGTACTTATGCTGACCCCAGGGAAATGCCCAGTGAACATTAACGGTGACAGAGTTTGAATGAATAATGAAATGCTAATGGAAAATAGTGGGTCCAACTGACAGCAACTGAACCTTACTCACCATAAAATGGGCTGGATCAAAGGTATCCATAAAAAATTCTTTCCTATACCATAATCAGAACACATTAAGATTTGAGTATAATTTTCCATAGGTAGTACAAGTAAGTCTCCTAAAACTGGTTCCCTCAAATTTTATAATTTGATTTTTATTCATAAGTAATGAGGGTGGTGTACAAATGATATGGTTTCTTTCTCCTTTTAACTATAGCAGAGTAGAAGGGGAAGTGTAGTGCCACCCTTCCCTTTCCTTATTTCTTCAAGATTTGTGACCTGATAACAATGCAAAATTGCTATATTAAAATTCATTTTATTCAGAGAGGATTGAATCTAACCATTTCCCAACTGAATTTCTGACTGAAATAGGCACTGCTTGTTTTGTTATTGTCAGTGATATACTATTTGGACTTCTGCATTACTTTAAAATAAATAAATAATGGCTATGCGTACACATTCTTTTGCAACCAGACTATTGGTTTGTACATACGGGCTTGCTCTTCTCCCATGCTAAGCTTGCCACAGCATTGTACCTGATACCATATAGCTGCATCATTTGAGAACTGCAGCCAAGCGAATAAATCCTACTGAGTGGCCTGTCTCACTTGAGTGCATCAGTATGACAGCCCGGCCGCTGTCTTCACATGTCCTGAGCGTCCCATTCCAAGAATAAGAACCAAAAAAATCCCTTGAAAGAAACAAAAAAAAATTACCCTTCAGCAAGAAGAGTGTGTTATAGCTGCCCTTACCTCATTCCACTCTATCCCCCACAGGCTGTGGCTAGGGATGTCAATCCTCCCACTTTGGTGGGAATCCTGAGAAGGTGACTATTGTTTAGTTCTGGTAGGAAAAAGCCTTGGAGTGGCACAACATGAGAACAAAAACTTTTCAGGATTATTACAAAGAAACAAGAAAGGGAATATAGCTTTTTCTGAAGGGAAATTAAATAATCTACAAAAACATGAAGCACGGGAGAATTTAATGCATTTGCCAACTACAGGCGCAGATTGTAAAGGCACAGGTGAGCACAGCTTGGGGAAGGATTTGGAGGAGGGACTTTAGTTTCAGGCATGCCAGAGACTTTGCTCTGCAGACTGTCTCAGAGGCCAGACAGGGGAGGGACAGTAATGGTGCAGGCAGCCCAGGGTCAGTAGAAGTGATCTGCCCTGAAAGAAGTTAAAAGAATATCTGCTTCTTAGTAGCTCTTATTTGTCTTTGCCATATGTTACTTATGTTATATTTTCTTTAACTGTCTAAGCAGTGTCTCAATGAGCATCGAAAAGCTCTCCCCTCTCTGGAGGAGACTAAGCTCTGCCCTTTCTCCTCTCCTGACACACTGGGATCTGAACTGCTGAGCCGCTCTGCCCTCTGCAGAGACACCTCCAGCAGCTTCAGGCAAGACACAATTCAACAGTCAATTTACAGGAGAGAATAGATAAGAGGATCACTGAGCCCCAGTAACACAAAGCTGGCAGTGGACTTTCAGCCCTCTGGAAGCTGTGCTTGGTCAATGCAAAGTATTCAGAGAATTACTTTAAACTGCTATGTCTCAGCCATGCATGAGCCAAAGTTTCCTACCTTTAATTATTTTTAGGTAAAAAGGGTGAGTTCTTCTGTGAACACTGTTTATATAAAAGACAATTATGTCAGTATATTTTTTCCTCTGCCAATTAAGCACAAAAAGACAAGCTTCATTTCCAGACTTCCAGGTTATGAATGAACAATCACAGAATCACAGAATATGCCAAGTTGAAAGACACCCACCAGGGTCAGTGAGTCTCTACACAGGACCATCCCCAGGAGTCACGCCGTGTGCCTGAGAGTATCATCCAAACACTTCTTGAGCTCTGTCAGGCTTTGTGCTGTGACCACTGCCCTGGGGAGCCTGTTCAGTGCCCAGATACCCTCTGGGTGAAGAACCTTCTCCTAATATCCAACCTAAACTTCCCCTGACACAACTTCAGGCCATTCCCTTCAGTTGTGTCACTGGTCACCACAGAGAAGAGATCTGTGTCTGTCCCTCATCTTCCTCTCACAAGGAAGTTGTAACTGCAGAGAGGTCTCCCCTCAGTCTCCTCTTCTCCAGGCTGCACAAACTGTTTCTGCATCACTCAGTGTTTTTCTACAGCTGTCAGAGGTGTGTTATCATGTCATCCTGATGTCGTTTCCAGAAAGCCAAAAAGGACAGTGGTCCAAATTTACCCTGGACATAATTATATTCAACATATGACAACTACCACACAGGTTCAGCCAGTGACTCCTTGTGGTGATTTCTACGAGTCACTTTTCTTCACAAGGGGAGTTAAACAGGCTGCAGCAGCTAAGCAGGTAATCCAGTGATCTCCATGAGGTATTTTTTTATTCACAAAACTCAGGGAATACAAGACCAAAACTAAGCTACAGCTGCTTTGAACTAAGTGTAATTCAGGCATTGCATTGCAATAGCATAGTCCGTTTTACAAGAATAACATTTCAATCCCCTACTAAAAGTGTGAATTCCTATTGTACAAAAGACATCTGCCTCTGACTGCCAGGGCTAGCACATTGATTTCAGAGGTAGTTCATTGCCTTTTAGCAGGAAGTAGTATCAGGCCGAGATTCTCTCTTCTGTGTGCTCCAGACTTTGTGTTTTCCCTCATTAGTATACTTAATAACATCAAACACCTCATTACACTGAGGTAAGGATTCCCTTAACATGGGATTCTTTATGCTCTACCTACATTTTCTGAACTTAAGCTTAATGAATTTACTCCCTATCTGTAAATGGCTCTTCTATTATCCTACAAATAGTTATAAATGTTGAAGGTATCATTAGTCACCATCTGAGTAATTTTGAGTCATCCCACTGAATTTAGATTGTTAGGGCTTTGCCCAAATATGTTCTGATTTGTCCATGCTCTTCTGGCTGCTGCTGTGTCCAGAGGCACACATAATATTCTTGCCAGTAATTTTTAGCCATCTATGGTCATCTCTGAGCTATCTGCAAAAGCATGCTAATCAGCACTTGGCTGGCCTTCCTGCTAAGGCATCAAATAGACACTCATTTGACTGTCCAGTAAAGAGTGGCCATTTTTTTTTGGTTTTTTTTTTTTTTTTTTTTGTATGTGTTTTATATTGTTATGTTTTGGTTTTGTTTGTTTAATCAAAACTAGATTACTTTGCACTTCCTGAGTTTGCCAGTACAGCTGATGAAGGAGATGCAGTCAGTTACTGAAAAGACTATTCCTTTGCAAGGCAATATTATCTTCATTTTACTCAGATCATTGTTAGAGGCTCCAGATGTAGCAGGTCAAACAATAATTTCAGCACCTCCTTGTTGTCTGCCTCTTCCCTCTGTAAAATGATGATATGTCATTACTTTTAATTTACAAATTTTCAGATTCTATAGTCAGTGATCAAATCAAATTATATTAATTTTTCAATTACGATTTTATGCAGGCATTTTATTAACTCGGGGTGCATCTGGAACTCTTGGTAGAAAGTGAGATGTGTCTTGAACTATCCTGATATTAAGGAAGATGTATGACATTATTTGCTCTACCACAGCAGAACAGTGCAGAACATCAATTATATAACACTCTTTATTTAATAACCCCATAATAATAACTTACAACAGGACTCTTGCCTTTCCATTTTTAGATTGCCTTTCTAGCTTTGAGGATGATGCAGTTAAGGGATCTGCCAGAAAGTAGTTCATTAAAGATAAAGAAAGAATGAACTTTTTCTATCTTTAGTTTTTACACTGAAATGTGAACAGATGCAATCTGAATGGGCATCAAAAAATGACAAGGGTCCTTTAGGAGATGATGAATTCACACAGTAAAGACAGCTCCATACATTTTCTGTAGTGGATTAATTTGCTATCTGCAATAATAATTTTGAATATTTTTGGTAATCAGACAAATTTTTTCCACCCTTTATCTTCCTATAAAATAATTAAAGAATAACAATTACAGAGTTTGCTACCAGCATAAAAAGGAGAGAACTTGTTAAAATCCCTAAAAGCTCAAAAACTTGGGTTCCTTCCATTTTGAGCTCAATTTTTCTTGTCCGGATGTTCCTGTGTATTGCATTGCATAAGACAGGTGGAGTGGGTTGTAGTTGTTATTTGTAAGCAATATTGTGATCCTCGTATAACAGCAGGAGTAATTGCTATTATATACAGTAGCAGTCCAGAATGACTGACAAATTAATGTCTTTTCCCCCCTTCTCCAGACAGTTGAATTACTGGTGTTTTGTGCTTATGAGTCAGGAAGTAAGAGGAGAATCTGACCCTCCTTCTGCTTTAGAAAGCATTTAAAATAATGGAAATTAATGTTCTCAAAGTGTAATTCTACCTGAGTGACAGGTTTTTGCTTCCAAACTAAATGAAATGCATGGTCTGTTGCCTAACATCTGGTTACAAAATGTGGTTCTCTGTTAACACCTATCTACATATAAACCATATTAAGTTTAACCTAGTTTTCTCTCTGGGACAAAGGACAAGTTATACAAACCACATTGTTGTGTAACAAATACATTATGTTCTCTAAAAGCTGCCAGTCCCCAGTGCAAGCTTTACTGCTATGGACAATGCCAATGCAATATGTTCTCTAGAAGAGTAATAGCACTAAGCAACCTTGATCTTCCTAATTTCTACATATATATGAGAAAAACCCCCACAGATATAAAATAGGTAGAGCGTCATACAAGAGGTGTATAGACACACTCCTCAATTTTTTAAATATATTATATGCAAAAAAATATATGTAAAAAATTTCGCGTTTGGCCAAGATTTACTTTTCGTTACACCTATTGCTAAGGAAAATATCTCTGCAAGTATTAAAAAAAAAATAAAGAGAGAGTGAAAGAGAAATTTCCAAACTTCTAGCTGAAAGAAAAATTTGCAAACATGAAAGTCAGCCTTGAAAACCAGAACATAAGTCAACAATAACCTGTAATCTATTAGTTTTTTTTAAAAAATCATCCTTTAAAATCACCCTTCAGGAACTCATACCTCCAGTGACTTAGGAGCCTGACTCACAGTAGAGAATTTATAAACTGATGGGTTTAACAGGATATTATATATGGTACTATCACCATGGCTAGGCTTTGTGAACAAAGTTTTGGGAAGGGCTCTACCCACGCTTGCTGCAAGCGCGCTGATGGCTAAAAAGGCCAATGCGAGATAGGCAACAGTCTGGTTGCAAAAGGTGCAGCAGAAAGTCTCCATAGGCGGTGTTGGTGAGGCACGGTTCTTTCTGCGTTGTCTTTTCTCCTCGAGACTGATTCTGTGTGTGTTCTCAAAGGAATCAGCAGCGTTATGGATGGTGTGTCTCCACGCCTCCCGATTGGAGGCCAAAGTGGACCATTGATGGTAGTCAATATGGCCAAGGCTGAGGTGTTGTTTCAGAGCGTCCTTGTATCTCCTCTTTGGGGCTCCTCTCTTGNAGTCTTCCAAAGGCACTGTGGGCCTCTGCTAACCTGTCGTCTATCTCTTTGTCAATCTCACTGTCTGAGGAAATGATGCTTCCCAGATAGGTGAACTGCTGGACTGATAGACAGAACAGAATAAACACTCCTGTTCTTTTTTGTAGCTGACCATCACAGAGCAAACATTAAGTGACCCATCTAGTAAAGGTCAATGATGTCTGAAAGCTAGCACCAATCTACCATTGTTTGGGTCAGGACCAGTGTTAAGACCTTCTGCTTTTTCCTGAAATCCTTCCCAATGCAGTGTATGGGAAGAGTTAGGATGATTCATATCCCAGACCAAACAAGAACCTGAGTAACGCACTGCCTGGAGACAGGCAACAAAAATGTTGAGAAGAGCTCACATGGACTCTATGGAGCATAAATAATCCACCCCATGGTGCAAGAAAGTGATGCCATATGCTTCCAATCCTATTTTAGTGGGTCAGAATCTATCTTTCAAGGAAATGAACAGGCTATACTGTTTTCCTTAGGCAAAATGTCACCAGAATTTCTTCAGTTGAAAATATTTTCCATCCAAATTCCCTTTGAAGTCCTTTTTAAAAAAATGCTGGAAGAAAGTTCCACAGATCATGCCATACATACAACCATAATTTTAGATTATTATACAATTTAGAGAGCTGCTAAAATGCTTCCTTACCAGTTCAGTGAAATATTAAGAAGTGTGGTCCATTTCCTGCAGATAAGGAGGCTAATTCCAGTGCAAACTGAAAAATGTAAATAGGCAGCAGCTGAGGCATTCATTTACTCTTTATGCTGTGGTTAGTTGTGTTTTTTTTCTCATCTTCATTTTTCTAAATCACATGAATTTCCTCAAATGCTACAATGCTTTTATTAATAAATATTCCATTACTAGTACATTCTTTCATAAATTAATGTATATCTTGACTTATGTAAGGATGACTCTCATGGACTTAATTGAAATTCTGTGTATTTGCAGATTAATTCTGTCCTTTTACAAATATTTTGTTATTGTTTTGTTGATTTTTTTCATGATACAAATTATGACATTTCAGCGTTTAAAGAGAAAATAGTGTTAAAATACTTGTGTACCTTCTACAAAGTAAGGGTACCCACAGTTTTTTTTTTTTTTTTTTTTTTTTTTTTTTTTTTTTTTTTTTTTTTTTTTTTTTAATGGCTTAGGGAGATCGTTTTTCTAGATCTTATTGAAATTTTCTATTTCCCTAGTTTTGTTTGTTGCCCCTTATCACATCACTGGGCACCGCAAAAATGGGCGTGCTCTGTGTTACCTACATTCTTGAATTAGGTATTTTGCAGACAGCAATGAGATGCTCCCTCAGCCCCCTTACTCTTCATTTCTGAAAACTGACCAGATACATTTCTCCTCTCGTCCAAAGACCTCTGTGTCCTAACCATCTCTTGTGTCTTCAGTATTCTTGCTGTGGAAATCACCTGATGTTTTTGTCCCATTTCTTCCATATAAGCTGTTCGAGGTCTGAGCACAGAAATTTTTCCTGCACCTCTATTACACCTTTCTCATTATTTTTTCCATTCATAAAATAGCAAATGCTTGACTTCTGCACTAGTGGAAGGCTTTTCTGTGCTGCAGAGTCCCTTCTCCAATACCTCCTTCACTGAACATGGAATGTCTTTAGGGTCAGATGTAAAAGTTCTGAAATGAAAAGGGAGTAAGAAATTCAGTGAGACTCTTGCTCAGCCCAGGAAAGATAAAAATAACCTTAAGTGTCTAAAATATGGAGTGCTTTTTGTGAAAATACTTCATAGTATGTGATAATAACTGTGCTGTAACACCCATGGCAAGCTCCATCTGCTGCCAGGCTGACGCTCCTGAGCTTCTAGTACCTTCTTTCCATTGTGTCTACATTAGACAAGTTTATTGAACATGTTTTCATAAAGAATATAAATAATTTTCCTTTTATTCCCTGTTTTTCTTTTCTCCTTTCAGTCATCCCCATACTGCTATTATCCTACTCATCAGGGGATCATAAAGCCATAACCTCCCATCTTGATAACAACAGATGTAGTAATTGTTAATAAATAACACTGGCAGGCATCGTTACACAACAAATGAGTTCACATTCTAATCTCTTAACACATAATTTATCTTACTCCTTTACAAATACACATTTTATAAGGCATCTTACACATTTTTTATCAGTGAATTATTTCTTTGGGCATGAACTTTTTGGTTATTCACTATAAGAGATGTCTGACATGTAATAAGCCCTACATATCCTTGTCAACATCCGTAACAAGTCTGATGATACAGCCTTTTACTAGGATACTACTCTTGCCAGGCTGCATTTGGGGTGTGAAATTTAGTCCATAAATCAAGCACCTATAACAGCAGCACTGACAGTGCCAGAGCAGACAGAGGATCAGCATCCTGTTGCCTCTCTGAACTGAATCCCTGAAGAATGGGAATAGGTAAGCACAATGACGTCTCCAAAATTACTTTTTACCTTTTGTTGCATTTCTCTCATTTTTCACCACCTTTGAATAGTTGTCCCAAGTAGCACATAAGAAATTGTTCCAGATCTTGTACTGGAATGTATGAGACAAGTAAGAACTCGAGGAATTCAAGGTCAAGCCCAAGGCAAAGATTAGCAGAAGCTTTGTTTTTCATTTACATTTTAGCTCCACCTCAACCGAATCAAGTGAAGCAATCAAGGCAATCATCTACTTTACAGAATTAATAGTCAGAAAGAATCTAGCTCATTCTGCTGCGAAAATAAATTTTTCCATACCTGATTCAGCAGAGAATATATTTCGTGCAGGGAAGCCAACCAAATGCTTACTTTAAAGGACTGAAGAAAAAAAAAGATTTTTTTTTTTTTCAAAGAGTGACATTAACTCTTCAGCTCTGTATTATGAAAACTACAAGATATAATGAAGCATACATTGCACTGCAATGTGGTTTGTAGTGAGATTCTGAAATTTCTTGGTCACTTCTAGCACAAAATAGTGTCACTATTGCATTAAAATGCAAAGGCTTGGGAAGTTTGGGTGAAATTTTTGCTGCTTGCTACACTGAAAGTACAAAATTTCAGTCTCTAGTTTGGGGCTCAGTAAAACAAAGTATTTGGTTCTCACACACTCAACTGCTGTACATACTGGCTTCATAAACCCTTTTTTAATATTCCCTTGTAAAGAAAAACATACTCACATACCTGCAGAGTGTGACTGAGGAGAGTAGGATGTTCACAACCTGTTCCTTTGTGCCTTGACGTCCTTAGTGTTTTGGCTATCAGGACTCATCCTTGTAGTTAGAAGCGATAGAAGTAAGGCAGCACTAAAGCTGTGTATGTTTACCATCACCCAGACTTTGCACCTGGGCTTAAGTCAGGCCTCAGAAGAAAAAAAACAACCAGTAGGTTTGTGGTTCCTATTTCTGAGTAGATTTGAAATATCCAAAGTCTGGTTATGTTTTTGCAGAGACATTTTGGTTTGGATAATCTTCTGGTAACTCTCATCAATGAAGAGAGCTCCAAGAAAAACCAACAACCTAGGCCAAGATATTTTAAATGCTATTCACCATGACCGGCCATGTGATTTTCACTATTAACTGTATCTTCCATTATTCCAAGGACACACAATCTGAAGTTGTCAGCACTGGGCAGAAATAGTGCATAGCTATAGCCAAGTCATTGGATACAGAGCTATTGGCAAAGTTAGAAGAGCACAGTCCTTTCTAGGATCTTGATTCATGAAAATATATCTGTTAAGAAAGCATATAATTTTAACTAAGAATTAGGTGTGTATAGTAGCGATATGACTTAAAATTAATTCTGTGTAATCCAATTTTTCTTTTCAATGGGTAGGATGCCAAAAAAGGCTTGTTAATGACAGAGAGTGGATCCAAAATGTCATTCCTAATATTGGTCAACACAAGGATGCTAAAAGCAAGCTAGTAGTGAGCAAAGTAATCTAAAAGCCAATACCACCATGGGCCAGCATTAGCACTTGCTCTGTTCTAATACAGTCCTTGGATGAAAATACCTTTAATCTTAATGATTCTAGTGAGAAACAATGAACAGATAAATCACACAGGAGATAATCAGCAAGATTCATACCTCCACATGATCTTAGACATAAAAAAAATACACAGAGCAAAGTGATTTCTTGAACTATGCATGTTCTTTTAGAACTCCTTCAAAACTGACAAAACATTTTTTGAGACAAACCCAGTGGCATTGGTTTGAATAACTTATCATTTCAGAACTTACAATATTCCTTATTCTTTCTTTTTGCCATTGGTAACCAGACACTGTTGCACTCGCTTCTTGCTTTGCAAGTCGCTGGATATCCATCTGCATTCCTACTGCTGGAGCACTGCTTGCACAGTGATAGAAACTGTACTTAATCCTGAGGTGGATGTTTTGCGTGGGTATAAGATTCCACTTCCTGGGCAACCTTCATACATATATGCATACATTCATCCAATCTTAGTCTCTCAGAATCTCTCTCACTTATAGATTTTTAGGCACCCAGTTCAATTAAAATGTGAACCAGTTATTCTCACACACTGCATGATTTCAAGTTCCTTCTACACCTTTACTAAGTATAATTCAATGTGCTAGACTTAAATGTGCATTCTGAAAGGAATCCAACTGAAGTTCAAGATCTCATAGCTTCTCCAAATAAGTTGATTCATTAATTAAGAGATTTTTCTGTTGGAAAAGTGTGTTTCATTTCCACCTTTCATTCCTCAGGCTGCTCACCTTTTGCCCTTGTTAAACATGATGGTACAAAGGTAAAAGGAGGAGTAATAAGTCTTAAACATAATATCAGCCTTGCCAGTCAGAATGCAGAAGGAAATTTTAGCTAAAGGAGAATTTGTAAGAGAGAGTGATTGTTAGTCAGACCATGAATCTCAGGTTGCTTTACTTATTTTATTCACCAAATTCTCAGGTACACTTGAGTATACAATATAACCATTTTTTGGTTTGCCTTTAACACTTGAAGACAATCTCCTCTCTATAAAAAAATAGCAAGTGTTTCTGAGTCCTTAATGTAAATAATATAACAAATACCAGCATTTACTTCCCTACTTGTAAGTAGGGAAAATTACTGCACTTATTGTGTTGTTTTTTTTTTTTTTTCTGAGGTATGTATCAGTTTTGAATCTCTTTTTTTCTCAAGATGTTGAATAACTGATTCATTTATTGATTTACAGATAAAGAATTTATAACATGGTGTTAATTTGTCATTCTTTTTAATTTTGATAATCTAACCAGCTTTGCAAAACTAAACTAGATATGGAATTGAGACAGAAGTGCAGAAATCTGATCAACTCACACAACACAGCTATGAAACACTTGCAAAACTTCTAAAATCCCTGGTCAAGGTTTTGATATACTCTGTTCTTCTGTACAGGTAAAATTAAGGTACAGTTCTAGCACTACTGGGATGAGAAGCAGCGCAACTGTCTGCATCACCAGTATGACTCTCACTCTTCAGTGTAATATTTTTTCAATTGAATTGTGAACTGAGGCCTCATTGGATTTATAAAACAAGTTCCTGGAAAAGGTGATGAAGCATGTAGTTGTGTCTGCAAAGCCCTCAATTGTATAGTAAATGAACATATTTGCCTCTGAAAGTAACAACTGACTGCCTTTTACAGGGACTATTTGACTGCTGCCTTCTTCAATGTTTGCTTTGCAAAGACATGCAAAACATGACCTAAAGATTCAAGGAGGAAGTTAAATTAATAACATTTTTAAATGGTTTCTGATTTTTATTTCTCAAACAAAAAAATCAAGTTGCTTGTTCTTTGAACTTCCATCAATTGTCAATGTTTTACTGAGAGTTTTCCAGGACAGTCAAAAAGGAAACCAGACCAGGACAATGGGTAACGTAAGCATTTATCTCTACTACTGTGCATGCTGATAAGGAAAAACCAAGAAACTGTTCTCTCTCATCTTTTTAATTTTCTGTTTATTACCTCCTGAAGTAATTTGCTCCATTTAACACAGAAAATTAGATATTTTGATCTGTAAATTTCCCCTTGTTCTCATCTTATTATGCCATCTGCTTATTCTTTGTCATGTGCAGAAGAACCAAATGCATTTTTAATTGCTAACCATTTTCTTTTAGATATTTTATACCTTTATATCCAAATTTTTTCCAACACAAGTGTCAATGGAAATTTCCTTACACAGAAGACAGTAAAACTGCTTCCAGGAGAGAGCATTTCTTAAGTTCAAAAGATCTTTCACGGATGAACAGACACAGTATTTGAATACTTGCTTGATTTAACTGAATACACTTGTCTTAATTTTTTAGTGAGTTTTCACATCTAATGATAGCCCTCTGTGCCTTAACTTTTAGATTTTCAGTGTCAGATATCATAAATGGACTTGGCTCTCAGAAAATGAATATGCAGCACAACCTGGAAAAGGGCCTCTGCAATGCCACCAGGCACTGGTTATACTGAAATTCCACAGGTGAAGCATAAGAAAACATCTCTGCATATCTGCTTTGTCCTTTCACGTGCTCTTAGACCACACTGGTTTGACAGCCTCAAGCTTGGTTTAAAGTACGCCTGTGTGCCTGCTGTCTTTTGGTCATAGTAGCTCAGAGGAAACTAATACGCCCGTTTTCAGGATGTTTGTGTTTAAAGCATGCAGTCTTGATGGGAGGGGCAAATTTCAGTCCTCTTGAAATAATCTTAAATTCATAATCTCAGCTCAGATATTCAATATTAGGTTTTTTTGAAATGTGTAAAAGAAACCAGAAATGCAACTGTATCTCTGTATCTTTCTTTCTACTAAATGTGTAGTTGACGTTATTTTTGAAACTAGGGTAATTACTGTTGTTATGCAAACTATTACTAAACTCAGTTGATTTCATAGGAGTCTTGTGTCTGTGACCGTACAGACTTGAAGCAAACGTGGTGTGACAAAGAGCTCCTCTTTGCTGCTCAGTGCTCCTTTATCAGTTGCTCTGTCTTAACCCAGTCCAGTGCATGAAAGACAAGAGAGATGGTGTTTGGACATGCAAGGTTCATTTAACGGAATCAGTACTGGGATTTCTGAACACCAATTTTTTTTTTTTTTAAAAAAAAAAAGGAGTGAGGGCTCTCTAATAAACCTGGAAGTGCTGCCTAAATCAAATTCACTCTCAGAATATAAAACTACGTAACACATCAGCACCTGATTGGTATTTGTCACATAGAGCAGTGGAACAAAATAATTAACAATGCCTCAAAATTCGCTTCCTGTGTACATCTGAAATAATTCTAATTATGTAAAGGCTAAGCAGAGCCGACAGCATAGTACACATTGGGAGCATTTTATGCTTTCAGCTCCAATATATTAGAAGCATTTTAAATAGTGGCTTTTCATGCTGCATGGCTCTGCTCCACAGCAAAGGAGGATATATAAGTCTGCAGACCCAAAGACAGAAATTCTCAGGACATTCTGTCATCTAACATAGTTGGATGCTGTTTTTCTCCCTTTCATGACCACTAAAGAAGGTTAAACAGTCATTCATTAAGGTCATTAAGGAATGCCACCATTTATGCAGCCTAAGTTGTTCTGAGATCCACTGAGAACTACCTTTTAAAACAGCTGTGACCACATTATACATGGTATAGGCCATAGGACACTTCTGTACTGAAAAGAAACCCAAATAAGGGTTTCATTAGAGAGCTATAAACAACAAAGGCAAAACCACCTAGCTTAATAAAACTGCAGGCCATTCAAAACAAATGCATAAGGTTCTTAAGGGGATATGTATTTGGTATGCCATAAAATTGCGACACTGGCAAAATATTAATGGGGAACTCTTTATAGTTTTGAGAATCACCTTAAAATACCCAAATGGTGTTTCAGGAATGCATATTCATCCCATTTGTGCAAAGAACGAAGGACCTCAGGACAGGCATGGCAAAATGGTGATCCCCAAAGTCAGCTTCTGCTTTTGACGATGTTGATATGAACAATTGCTAAGTTCGCTCGGAACCCCAAGTCTTGCTCTTGGTGGCTTCATTTCACTCCATGGTGAAAAAAAAAGAGCACGCAAAACACCCCACCCACTCAGGCACCTCATTCCCTTTTGTCAGAGGTATACCTAAAACAATAAACTGAGGGCTGCGGTACAGTTCCAAACAGTCTCCCACTTTGTTGACTCATTAATTGTTAGTCTTCTGCCTGGCACAAAACTTGTTCTAAGACTTTCCCAGACATACTGGCGTGTGCTTCAGGGCATAGAACAGGCCACATACTGTTTGCAACACACAGTGTAGGTGAAGGTGAGAGAAAAGTCTTTACCTGTAGAGATGTGAGCAATGTCATCTTATTTTGAGTGAGGGAATAACCTTTCATCTGTTCTATTTACCCAGCCCCTGATGTCCTCCCATGCAGACCTGATCTTGCAGTGCTCTCACACAGAGTGGTAGACTTGGGATTAGATGTCATCTGCTACTATGGTGCATTCTTTAGCCAAGAAGTCCTGTTGAGAAGCTGTAAGAGTGAAACAAATAGCCCACAAAGGCTTTTAAAATGCCATTTCCCATACCTCAAATGTGAGACATAACAATGGTGCAAAAAAAAAAGAAAAAAAAAGAAAAAGGCTAAGCAGAGAGCGCATGAAGGAACCAGCCCCACCTTTTTCTTTGCTACAGAATGAGCAATTGTTGAATTAAAGTAAACAGACTGTGCTTGCCCCATCTTGCTATAATACAGATTGTGTTATGCAGATTATCTTTATGCCCACACATAGATACACTAATAAGAACACAGGAACTATCATCCAGGGCAATCTAATTTACTGTTACTGAGTTATCCTAAAACTTTCACAACCTTAAAAGAGTTTCTCAGCTGGGAAGTGATCTTGAAATATAAACTAATATCTGATGATGTTACTTTTACCCATATTTACTATTCCATTTCCAAATTTGCTTTTGAAGGAAATTTTATTTTAAAGGTTACATGAGACAGGTTATAAACTTAAGAATTTCTTAGATATTTTTTCATACTAATAGCGTAGTGAGTGAATTCTTTGTAGCATGCTAGTTTTTAAAAATTAGCCTGGCCATATTAGTGTAGACCTGTTGAGACATTTTTACCTTTCCCCATAAATTCACTCACACTCTTAACAGTTCTCTGAGGACTTGTTGAGGCACATTTGGCTATCATTAACTCTGAGTTTTATCGCCCACTATGCATGCGTCCCTGGAGCATGGGTTTGGGTGCACACAAGGGAGCAAGTGCAGCTTGGCAGGGAGTGGTAAGGTGGGTGGAAGGTCTTGCCTACACAGCATGTCGGAAATGATGTAATTTTGGGTGTGTGAAATTTGCTAAATAGGTTTACTCCAGCATTAACCTAGTACTCAGGTGCCCAAATGGCAGTTTAGACACCTTGATTCAGGAGAGTTATCAAACCCCTCCCCTTCCCCCCAATCTGTTTAGGAGCCTCAGATGACAAAGGTATTATTTTGAATCTCATGATCTCATGCTAAATTCCTACCTTTCAGACTGAAGCAAAGGCACAGAGAAAGTGTATCCCAATGCTGTGCAGCAGCTCAGGGAGACACCTCGGAGGTAATGCTGAACGCCTTATGCCAAGGTCACAAACTAGGACACGCCAATTAGAAATGGAGGAATTTCTTTTCTCCTTCATGGTCATAGCCTCCTTCTCTGGCACCCATTCTCTGGCAGGATGTTTGAGAGACATTTTTCTCACACATTTGGCTTAAATATTCCTCATCTATCATTCATTCCAGTGAGTAAATGAACTTCCTCTAATTTCTATAGGTCTTTCTACATGTGGAGCATAAGGAGCTAAATGCTTACTTTCTGGTATTGGCTTAGTGGGAAAACCCATTTATCCCATCATCAGGTGATCATCATAAAATAAATACCCTTTTTCGAGGGAAAAAACCCCCCAGTAACTACGTGCAGAAATCAAAATACACAGGGCCCAAATGAAAACATAGCTCTGGACTACTCTGCAGTTAAAAGAGATGATGGAAAGATAATTATGTGGGAGAAGAATGTTTCTTTGTGGAAGTATATTTGATGGACTAAGTTCTATAACCTAAAATTAGGACATGGCTACAACTGGAGGAGAAGAAAGAAGAAAATTATATTAAGGATAAAATTAATGTGTGGAGAGTATTTAAAGGCACTGCATTTCTGCAGGAAAACTAATTTTTCATAGAAAAAAAAGAAAAATAGTCACTGGATCCATAACATAAATGGAGATCTGGGAATGGGGGGATTTTAGATGCATGAAAAAGGATGATTATTCCTGGATTTCATGATGAAAAAAGAGGCAAAAATGCTCAAAATTTATAGCCAGGAAACTACAGCAACATGTGTTGGGTTGTTTTGAGGAGCCTCTAGGTCAGACGGAACATTCAGGGGAAAGGAAGAAGACAAATGATCTATCTTGTGCTGCAGGCACTACGTTCAGTTCTGGACAGACCATAGGAAAAGTGACAAGACTTCAGTGACAAGTGTGTCTTCGTGTGTTTAACTGCAGTGATTTCTTTGCTATTATTTGTCCCTACAGATTA
This sequence comes from Grallaria varia, assembly GCA_013396735.1. NCBI lineage: Eukaryota > Metazoa > Chordata > Aves > Passeriformes > Formicariidae > Grallaria > Grallaria varia. The sequence continues at coordinate 1,545,769 of VWZG01000461.1, forward strand.
ATACACATATTTCATCCACTTAGACATGCAGAACATATGTACGTATACACACTCAACAATGTATATATTCACACCTATGTACACATACATGTGGGGGTATATAAATATATGTATAACACGTAAACATATCGTGCTTTCTCTCTAGCGGGTATTTCTTGTAGTTTAGAAGCATTTCCATGCATATATATTCTACCTCCTAAACACCTATTAATTCCTGATATTTTAAATCCATATGGAAAGAATTTGATTTTTTTTCAATTTTTTTTTTTTTTTTGGTTCATTTCTTGTCAGTAGGCCAATGACATTTGTTCTATACCCCATTTGCTTTATCTCTCCTTACTTTTATACAATTGCTCACACTTTAATGATGTATTTCAGCAACAGTAATTAATCAAATCAGAAAGTTCAATTGTTAAACATAGTGGAATTCCTGATGAGCAGGGACAGATTTTGGCCTTAAGGCAAACTGAAAATCAGAGGTAGCTATGGCCAACATGGGAAAATAAGATGTATTGAAACAGAGGGCAGTGTCTGTGGAGCTAGGAGTATCTAACTACATATAACCTGAGAGACAACTTCTTACTTTGGATGTATGCAGGTTTGGGTGCAAAAAACTGAAAGAGATGATGAGGAAATTTGGAAATTGATTATACAGGTGCATATAAATTTTAAGAAAAAGACCCAAGAAAAGAAGGATTCACTCTCTATGACTAAGATGTTACTAACACGGGGGATGTTGCACACTCTGGTGATACCAATTCTTCGCTGTAATGAGAAGAGTAGGAAATAGGAATCCTGGACTAGGCAGCTATGGTGAAGATGACTAATACTAGTCAAGAAGAAAACTGTTCTTAGTCCATCTCTTTAAAGAACACTCTCTTTAGTTCATAACATCTATTCTGAGAATATAGTTTCATAAAAAAATGTGAATTTTCATATTTTTCAATTGTTCTTCCCAGGAGAAACGAAAAATAAAGTCATGCTGGGAGTCACTTTCCAAGGTCTGCGGCACATATTACCCTTGTTGTTACAACCTTACTGAAAAGGTCACGAGGACATGTGCACCAAACAGTCCAGGCTATGAAGTCAACAGATGTCTTTGACAGTGTCAATACTTCATAAATCCTTCTCCACTCTTCAGGACAGGAATACACCTTTGGTGAGAGAATACAGACATATTCTCAGGAATTTTTTTCATTGTTAGTGTTTGGGTCTTTTTAAATAATTTGGTTCAATTTAAGCTAGAAAGTTTTTTTATGCTGCAGAAGACATTCTTCAGTTACCATAATTAAAACATTAAAATAGATTAAGAAAATATTCACTAGAGCACCAGAGTTTGAGTCAACTTCTCTTAGTCAAGTCTATGACCTGTGCCATCAGTGGGCATATGGAGGCTGATAGAAAGGGCTTTTGGAAAGATCACTACTTTTTGATGAACACTGTCACACTGACATAATACTGGATTTGGAAACTATATATTGTTTATAGGTGGGCAGAGGTGGAACACTGAATGGATCAAATTCCATACTTCATGTGATGGAATAGAATTAGGTAAACGACAGATATCTGCTGTGTGACATGTAATTATGCTGCCACTGGGTGTAGAGATTGCTGTGGTTCCAGCGTGGTCTTCTGTGCAGACCTCCATACATGGCAGAGATTGTCCATCTGTGGCATGAGACCTCTAGACAATCTTGTCATATGAATGCAGTAAGTGATACCACTGGTCTTCTGATGACACTGCTTCATAGGTAATGATGCCTCAATTTAGCTGTGATGTTGGAAAATTATCCTTCAAGGTGCACATATAGAAATATCCACATTAATAAGCACGAGTGAGGGATCCATAGCATGGTCTCATACTATATACAGTCAAAATAACAATAATAAAAACCCCACCAAAACCAGCCAAAAAAAAACCCAACACTTTTTTTTTTTTTGGTCAAAGTGTTATGATACAGAAATACAAACCCTATAAAAAATATACCAGTCATTTAAGGCAGATTCATTTTTCTGAGGAGTAAAAAACATATCTGTGACTGGTGAATAAAAATTAGACCTTTGACTAATTTATTTAACAAATATTTAAATGTAATTAATAGTTTTTCAGAAAAAGACTTGTTTTTCAACAGACAAGGACTTCCCCCATTGCACTGTTTTGTATTTAGTGGAATGCTAACATTGTTTCTATTCATACAGTTAATTGTTAGGAGAAACTCTGTTTGTATTTTCACTGCAGCAACTGGAATGTCTTGTTCTTCAGTAAGAACTCCTCAGGACTGTTTGCTTGGCAGCTTCTTGGGCTTTTCAGCTAATGCACAAGCAAGATAAGAATAATCAACTTAAATATTTACATTGGACATTTCCAATGCTTAGTTCCAATTTACGTTTTTCCAAGGGGCTGGAAAAGACACTGCACTGTGGACTGAAGTCTGTATCTTGAAAGTCTTTCAGTTGTTAATGTTTGCATTCAAATTGCTATACTGAAAACCCTTAAGTATTTAATGACTACCCCAAAAGGCAGGGGGTATGTCTACTTGCTGCTAATAAGATGGCATTGGTAAGAACAGAAGTGCTGGTGGCTCCGCTGCTCAGTGCAGCACATCTCTATTTCTATACTATTTTTTTCCTACCCACATATACTAGATCTTCTTCATAAACGATTTAAACGAGATCAGTAGCAGCAGTCTTTACATCAAGCACCCACAGACTTTCACACTGCTTAGACTTTGACAAAAAAACCAAAGGTTCCTTATTTTTTAGGGTTTCCTTATTAAAGAAGAGATCATATAACAGCCACTTTGTGGTAACTTTCAGATCTCCTCTATGTGAAGAAATCAGCTTGTACTGCAGCCAATGCAAGCAATGAACAACAGTGAGTGCTTAGCGCCTAGGTCTTTTTGCAAAACATAGGAATATTTTCAGTGAACTGTATAAGATCTGAAATATTTGAGCTTTTAAACATTGGTACTGCTACATACAGGGCATTTTCTCAAGGTAAAAGCTGTCAGTAAAGAAAGGAATTTAATTATTAGATAAATAGGAACTGGACACACATTACCAGATGGTGCATTAAGGTCCATTTGTTGTTAAATGTCTATGAACAATTTAAGGTGGGCACATAACCTATCCCCACGCAGAAGTAGTCTGTATGCAACTCTGCATTGGAATAATTATGTCTTTACTCAGGGTGCTACTTCTTATTACTCTCATTCATTCTGACTGCAGGAAGGATCTGAGAGTGCTCAGCAGTTCTTGAATTATTTTTCCATAATTCTCATTGCTAATTTTGTAAAATTTGGCAAAGGATGAAGTAAATGAGGAATATTGCTTCAGCAGAAATAGATATCTGAAATGGTGTTTGCTTCCATTAAATTTAAACCCTTCTGTGCATTCATTTATATCTTTGCCACCCTTGAAATGAGCAATTTCAAAGCTACTATCTGACAGTCAGCTATTTTCTTGTGTTATATTTTTGTCCTCTGAGAAATTAAATTTATTCTTGTATGCAACATCCCTGCTCTCATTGGCTTACAACATGCAATAGATGGTTCAATCATTTGAGAGTAAAATTGTCTATATTCCTTTGAAAGCTGCTTCATACACGTTCCTCCCAAATTAAATAAACAATACAGTATGTCAGTTCCACGTTATGCCTTCAAACAGGACCCAAACTGGCCCACTGCAGCAACATTTGAGGCATTTACAGTATTCTGACTGACTTCTGACTTGAATATCCCAGCTTGTAGTGGGTCAGTCTGCACTTTGTGAAGGAGATGTTGGTCAGACTTCTGTGTGCCAGCAAGCCCTTTGGTAAGGTGTCATTGATACTCCTAAGACTTTTAGTCTGAATGCAAATGTTTAACTTTTCCTTCTTATTTCATTACAGGTTTCTTAGGCCTCTTTCTGGGAATCATCTATTATTCAAGCTGTTTCTCTCTGCTCCCATGGAAAACGGATTCTTAGAACTGCTTTGTTTTAGTATTTAGTTTTTTGTTGTCCTCAGCATAATGAAATTGAGCAAAGGTAGCGAAACTTACTTTCTATCACTATTTCCACAGAACTTTTGACTTTTCAGATTCCTTGGTTTAATCTTCTTATTTTGGTGCTGAAATCTGACAATGATTATAGAAGTCAGAGAGAATGACAGTATATAAGCAATATTAGCACCAGAAAAATATATTTTAATTTTAAAAGACAGGTACAAAAGAAAAGTCCCCAAGCTTGGTGATTGTTGATATGATGTGAACGAGAAACCAAATGTTGGACACCTGATTCAAAACTTTTGAAGACTTGCTCAGTCAATGAAACAATAAAATGTCATGTAAAGTACAGAACAAAGCTCATTTTAAAGTGACACCTCTCCATAAAGCTTTTTCAAAAGATAATTTTTCAGTCTGAAATATTTCCATGTCTGTTGGACATCATACACTTTATACATGGGGAAAGGCTGCTTACCAGATTTCTGACAAAGAATAAGGACAAACTTGCGTACAGATGAATACAAATAGTTATTATATTTTTTATCACTTAATATGTAATTTTTTTAATTTTGTCAGAGTATATACAGATGATAACGAAAGCACGCAGTGTCCGAATTTAGCTATTGATGTCTAATACTACGTAAAACTTTAAAGCAGGAAGCCCAACTATATTCAGAAAATCTAACCAGCCAACCAATGAAGCAAATACTTTGTTTTCAGGGTCAAAATTTTGTCTGCTGTATTGTCTATGAATACAGTGTTGTCTTTGCTCAAACCACTGTGGGAGATTCCTTCTCCATGTCAGAGGCTGTGATGCAGAACAGGTGCTGAGACATAATATATCTACCCATAAATCCTTCAGCTAAGAGCTGTGACCAGCTATACTCTCTGTGAAGGGGTCTGTGCTCATATACAGTTTCCTTACTCAGGCACCAAATCTGTGTCCCATTTCTATACCCTGGTGACTGAGAGGTGGAATGGAAACCTGAACTACTCAGTTCCAAAGGACTTACACAGTACCCCTGAAAGCCCCCTTCATAGCTTACTTCTATCTTTAAGCAGTGAAATCATGATAATTCAGGTCCTTTCTGGAGATATGGACAATTGTGCAAAAAATACAATTGTGTGAAGTTTGTCCTCATTTGAAAATAAAACTCTACAAATTAGGTCTATTCCCTAAGCTCAAATTCCAGTACTAAAATAAGTGAGCTGGAACAGGATCCAGTGTATTAATATTAACATGAGAACACAAGGCATTCTGTGTTGTACCCATATTCCCAGAGGTGTAGTCTGCACTCTTGGCACAACTGACAGCTAAATAAAGTCCCTCCTCCCCATTTGTTTCAACTAGCTCAGAAATAAGAAAAATGATTGATGTATTTAAGGATGAACTTACATAGCTGGTTAGTGCTGACACTCCTGTCTTAGACTGTGATCTCAATGTGAAGGACTGTAATAGAAAAGGGAATCAAGATTCATACACAATTAACTGGATGACTGATGACAGGTTCACTTGCATCAGAGTGGTATTGGAACTCTCATACGTGTGCATATCTGAGAGTAATCTTATGGCTGCCTAGAAAAAAAAATCATAATATGAAATTATGCTCCAAGTCACTATCAGTGTATGGTTTCTGTGATGGACTCAGGTGAAAATGGTATTAAAAAGTCCACTTGATTTAAGGCAGAACACTAATGCTGCTGAACATTAATGTTGATGATAACTTAAATGAAAAATCCATTGTGACAGAGATGAGAAAATAAACAGCAAACTGCTAAAACTCAGTGAGATCCCATTTGAAAAAGCCATAAAAGTAATTCTGAGTATATTTTTCATCCAAAACAAAAGCAAATGTGTTTTGTTTTTTTTTTTTTTCAGGAATTCTCTGTGTGTGTGTGGAGAGGGGTAGGTACTGTTTTATAAGATTGGAGAAATACAGTGCGAGTGAGAAAGGCAGGACAGAACAGCATTGTATGGCCCCTTTCACACAATCCACAGTTTTGCAGCTGCTTTTATAGAATATGTCCATGTGCTAGGACGCTTGAAGTGAACAGCTAAATACAAAGTAGCAAGAGCAAGAGTAGTAGTCTCTTACCATTATTTTTCCTGCTAGGTTACTGCTTTAATCCTTCTTTTAAGATAATTTTATGTGGTATCTCTGAATTTGGCCTATATACTTACATGTTTAAGTCCTCTTTTTGTTTATGCCTTAGGACCAATCTTACAGGTATCTGAAAACATCCACTAGGTATTGAGGCTCTGCTAACGATACTTCACCTCTTGCACACATCCACAGAATTAATTTTCCAAAACCATCCAACCTTGTTTAAAGAAAAAAAGGTCAAGATTAAAAAGTTGTTCTCCAGATCATCCAAATAATAATTTCAACTCCCTCAGTCTTTAGCATGGCCTCATTTTATTCTAAATCTTTTCCAGAAGAGACTGTTTTCAAACTGTCTTGGAATATGCGTGACCATATCTTTCAAATGCTAAAAGCAGTGCAGTGTTAACATAAACATGGCCTTATCTAGGACTGCTGAGGACGTATGGGACTTCCTGAGTATATCCTAAGCTTGTATCTGCTCATTCACCAACTGTTAAGTAACACGGCACTTTTGAAATGAAAATAGCAGCATTAAAATAGACCCCTTTAAAATAAGAATAATAGGATAAAACCGTATTTGAGATTTTTTTCCAATATCTGATATTTATCTGTGTCAAAAGCAATCCTTGTTGTATAGGAAAATTAGAATAAAAAGAAAATGCTCTCACAGAGTAGGAAAAATGCATAGAATGATCTGAAATATCTCTTGCTGGGATAAATGACCAGCAGTGAAAGACACAGTAACTGTCCAAAATCCTGTGTAAATATTAAAAGTGGAGAGAAAATACTTAATATAGTAAGAGATGTCATAGTCGGGGAGAATAGGAAAACAGTTAAGAAAAGGATATATGGATCCAAATACCAGTAAGAATGTCCTGCTCATCATAACCATGTAAGGGTTTAATTTTGCTATTTTTTCAATAGATATTTAATTAAGGTCAAGGGACTACAATATATTTGGGTTTAGCTGCTGTATTTTGTGGAAATTCCTACACAGAGGTACAGTAGAGAGGAATAATAGTCAGATAACTGTGCATGTGAAAAAATTCAAATCAAATATGAGTGTACATATTTCTAACAGGAGTATAAATCATCACTTGCCTCTGGATCACTAACATTCTGCAAAGACTTTCATGGTGGCTGGCTGTCCAGCTGGGCAGACTATTCAGATGTGTGTTAGCCTTTTCCTATTTTGGTGGCTGGGGCTTAGACCTCTACACAGACTTTAGAGGGAATATTGTTATGAAAACAGTTTAAAGATTAAGACTGCACATTACTGCAATGCTATAGTGAGTATATATGTGATGAAACAAGGCTCCTGGTCTCTAGGACGGTGTGAATACAATCACAAATCATTCTTCAAACATCAAGAAACACAAATGTAAGTATCATATGATGAGCTGCTGCTATTTATGAAGGGATATGTTGCATGCAATTTTACCTGTTTGCACTCAGTATCTTGCTTGTCAGGAGCCCTTGTGAGACAGAGCCAAGCAAAACCAGCTGTGGGTGTTCTAAAATTTAACGTATGGGTATAACTTTGGGAACACCTAAAATGGAAATTAAAGTCTTACCTTTGCAAAGAAGTTAATCTGGAAACTGACATCAGCTTCTTTGCTGATTTACATGTCAAATTCCCAGTTAGCCTCTCTGCACAGGAAAAAAAATCCTGTTTCTGTTTGAAGGGCCCTTGCAGAATTCACACCTTCTGTTTTCAAGTATTTCTGGTGATTTCATATTAGGATGGAGAGAGATATTATATGACAAATTATATCTGAAACATGAATGGAAGATATATGGTACTACATACACTACAGAGTAAAATATCCCTAACAAACATTTTGGACGAGTAAATTAAGTAACTATAGCAACTCACTAATATAGCCAATCACATGACACCTGGATTTGTTTTTACCTTACTCTGAAAGCTATGAATCATATTTCTATTTGTTTCATATTATGAAAAAAATCATATTATGATTTTTGCTTAACTTGTTATTTTATGTTTAATAATTTCTTATTTTACTGTTTCGTACATGTAGCATTTCACAAATGCACAGGATGACAAGTTCTCTACTTAGGTGAGTGTGCAATAAACACCATAGACCCCTCTCTTGAAAAAGGGTCTAACTGGAAAAGAAGAAAGAAAACACAATTAAAATGAGATGGTATTAGGCCGAGAGACAAATCAGAGACAAATCATATTCTGGGGTAAAAGCACTGAAGAGCCATCAGGAAAGAATCTGGGATCTAATACATAAAGAATGCAGCTCAGTGTCTCGATGACAAAAAACCTTTTAGGGAAAAAAAATCATGCAAGAGACAGACTTTTATATCTCAAAATCAGTAACCTAGGGAAAGGGAGTTTAGAAGACTAGCTGAGAGAAACAGATCACTTAGTGCAAATAATAAATTCAGCCTCAGAGAAGCACTGATTGTTAGAATATGATTGACACTGGCTGTGGAGACAGAAGTCCTCCTGCCCTCCCAGCTGGAAAGGCCGACTGGGTGGAGCTTCTTTAGAAAACTGGCTGCTGCCATTGTACAGCTAAAAGAAGAGTGGACATGCAGAGGTAAATTTTCAAAGCAGTGTGTTTATTAACTACCCATCGACAAATACAGGCAATTGTTAGTGAACCTCCTGCACATCCCTTTGAAAACCTGTGCGGTTTCTCTGAGGTGCTATCTCGCCATTTATGCCAGAAAAAGTGGCATCCAAGATAGAGGTGGGCTTTTCTTGACAATGGATAAAACGGGCGATCTCAGGAACCCTTTGCCTTTTCAAAAAGCCGTGTGAGGTCTCTCATACTACAATTCACATTCAATTTAGGTTTTCTTCTCTTCTTGCAAGATCAAAGAATTTTTTGTTATGTCATCACACATGACATGGGTAATGAAAGCTTTGAGAAGCTAGAACTGACAGTTTCCAGCATGGCCTCTAATTCTGTAGCTTTTCAGTATTTTCATTTATATGGGGGTGACATGAGGGAAATGATTAAGAATACTTCACCTGGCAATCCTTGAACGCTCACCATTGTAAGCTGAGAACAAGCATAGCCTCATTATTATCATGCCTTAGCCATGTATACTTACAATGAATAGATCAGCCCTCTTAAGTGTTTCTTCGTTATAGGCATGGTTTGCTTTGCAAAGTACTGGAGCATGTGTGAGCTAGTTATAAATCAAGTAAGTGAGAAGTTTTGAATCCAATGCAAAAATCTCTGTGAAGTAAAAGTCACACAACAAAAAAAGGGTAAAATCAAATTTTTGGAGAATTCCCCTGGCATGTGTTTGAACATATTGCTGTCTGAACATGTCTTGACTGTTTGGCTGGAACTTAGGAACATCAGATCATGGCTAAATCTCACATGAAACATGACACAAGGACTGATAATATTTATTGTGGTTGTTTTTTGGTTTTTTCCCCCCCGCTTCTTTTTCTTGTATTCCTGAAAATCTCTATAAGGTGTGCAAGCAGTTATACAAGAACCTGCATAGCAAAACAAGAGTGATCAAGGAATGAAGGTGTTAAAAGTGTACACTACACTAACACAGCTGGTGGAAGTGACTCTCTTGTCTCTGTGTACACACCTGTTCTCACTGTCAGAGGACAAAAAAATTGTGAGTTATTAATTCTCACAGAATCCATCAGTTTAAATGTGATTCAATCAATTACATTTTGGTTGTGGTTTTGAGGTGTGTGTGTAATATCTGCTGATCTATACCCTGAGATTTGTAGTGGCACAAGTGCTACTTGAATTTTTATATGTGCAATGTTAAATTTTTCTGGGCATATCTCCAGAAAATTGGTCTTTGCCTTTGTATTATGTGGAACTGAGCCAATATGTGGCAGTGTATAAGATGCAACCAAGAAAAAGAGAATGGATATATTGTGTAAATACAGTAATAAGAATCCTATTCTGAATGGAAATTGTTATCAATATTGTGTTGCATGTCAAACGAGTATCTACATTTCTCTTAAAATTACTACAAGTGTTTGGATATACTTTTATTTTTTATGGAGATGGGGAATCAAATATCAAAATACTTGTTTGAAAATAAATGGAAATAATTTTGGCATTGGAATGGAAATAAACTGGAAATTTAAGTGCCATGACACTTAACTTTGATTTTAGTACAAAATATTAAACTATTATGTACTGATATTCTGTAAGCAAAAGCTTTCGTTTTGTCTCAATTTGATATTAATCTGTGTCCTTCACAGCTGTTGTAACATTATGGAAATACAGTTTCATTCCTTCATGGCTCTGTTTTTACCTCCACAAGTAGCATCAAGTTCCCATGATAGATAAATTTCTTGAAATTATGTGAATGCAACATGTAGGAAATTTGAGACCATTGTGGTAACAGGAAACCTAAATAGAAGAGATCTCGAAACAGCTGAGTTATACTCGTTATGAGAACCAAGTTTGCTTAACTTTGTTTTTAAAGGGAAAAAAAAAATCCCAATTTTACATATTTAAAAGTTTGATCTGGAAAAGTATCATCTTTGGTAAGAAATATTGAGCAGAGAATCCTAATCTTGACTTCAGAATTTAGGTTGCTTGCAATAGTATGCAAGCGCACAAAGGATGCCAATTAAAGCTTCATTACAAACCTAACACAACCTGTCTTTTACAAAAGTGATGTTCTAGGTATTTTGAATCTTGGAAATACGTCTGCAAAATTGTGTTTTCAAATTATTTTCTCGATTCAGTGAAGTCCTTCAGTGTCCTTCACAAGACAGTTGACATTGTTAGCAATATGAAAGGTGCTTTTAAGGTGGAAGTAGCCCTGTTTAGTCAAGGATGCTAAAAATATATTCTATCATTACACTGAAGAAAAGGATTGTTTTATTGCAGGTTCATAGATGAAAATACATTGGGGGTGTTGTTTCTCAAGAAACTGGGAAGACACTCCTGGGAGAGTAGTTCCAGAGCTGCTAAGGAAGCTGGGTGTATATGAAAAATTTGTTTGTCATATACTGTTGCCTTCTGTGATCTGAACACAAAATATGAAGAGAGAATACTAGGTTTCTCTTATTATATTATTTAAAAATAGTATTATTAATTTAGGGAATGAACATAACAAGAGATTCTTAATTATCTCTTTAGCACTTTTCATCCATAAATCTGCTTCCAACAACCTTTTTTAAGAAGTTTCTTTTACAGAAGCTAAATTGAGAATCATTGAAAAGCTCCCAAGTCCATGTTTTTTAATGCCAGTTCCTCTGTGGAAAGAGATTAGCTGCATAATTGGCCATAGTCTGAATGTCAGTGCAAACATCCCACAAATACCAAGTGACTGTTTAACCAAAAAACAGTGTACGTTGATAAATTTATTAACAAACTTTCACTCTCAAGTATTTTTATAAACTGTTTCCCAGTGAAAATGAGATGGTCCCTTAAATTGAAAAGCGATTAATTATACAAACAATGTGACAGATATGTTTATCCTTATAAAAGAAAAACATTTACAGAGCGATTTTGGTAGTTTATAGTGAGAAAAGATAATTAATAGTTTGTTGCTATTCTATGATTTTTCAGTGAGATAATCCATAGCTAGTGGCTTGGGCAATAGTTTCTCTTTCTCAGTTCACCAAACACAAGAAACGTTCACCGGGTGGTTTATCTTAAAAGCAGACATCTGTCTGTTTTTCGTTATTCACATGGAAAGAAGAAAGATCGTTGTGCTCTGTAGGAGAGTCTTAATGTAGCACACAGTCTTAAAGTAACGGCAGATACAGCAGGGAGCTTTTACACTGCTCTTATCTTCCACTTAATGCACACAGAGTTTGTGGAAAATTACTCATAATCATGATAGGTGTTGTGAAGAAGGTTTTTGTAGGAAACAGCACTGTGCTCTGAAAGCCTCAGAGGACGGGACTGTCTTGGAAGGGACAGATCCCAGCAAGTAGTGTTTGTGTGCTCCTAATACCTTGGTGTCTCCCAGGCAGCCATGGGTGAGAAGCCAGGTGTCCTTGCCCCTGTGCTGAGGAGCAAATGCCTGAGCAGGTTCTGGCCCTACATATCAAAGTAATAGTCAAATTCAAGTCCCTGGCCCTTGCACTCCAATTGTTCACAATCCAGTTTGAGTGCTTTTTCATTAGGGGATCTCTATGAGGACTCTTTCCTCACCAAAAAAAGAAGGGAAAAATAGCTTTTAGTGAAAAATATAAATGATTTTGTCAATATGTGTCTCAGCACTGATCCTTGCTGGCACCATAAACAGGGCAGCAGTTACAGATTTCCTCCCCTCTTCCTTTTCCCTCCTCTAGAAATGTCGTTGCGCGGTGTGATGTGATATTGGGACTTTTGATCTCCTGAGAGGAATCTTATTGCTGTCTCATCTTCACTACCCCACTTCTCAACTGTGCCTGAATTTAGTCCCACTGTGATTTCAGGTTAAACAAAGGGAGTTGGCTGAAACACCTTTGAACACTGGCTTACCTATTCTAATGGAGAACATAATGAAAGGATCTGCCTACAGGTCCATGTGCACAACAAAACTGTGAGGGCATGTCCATTAGTTTAAAACAATGAACAAAAGTGCTTGGATGTTAGAGAGAAAGAGCACACAGAACAGTACAAAAAGCACCAGTGGTCTGCTTTCAACTAGATGACTGACTGCAGCGCTGGCTACATTTTGCATACAGAAATGGGCAGCAAAATGGGGCTCTGAAATGAACATCAAAAAAGTTTAGAGGGTCAGAAGCTTTCTGTAGGAGGAAGTATTGAAAACACTGGAACTCATTAGAAAGGTGACCAGATAAAGGTGACATGTAATGAATGATATTCAGAAAATAAATCAGGAGCTCTCATTTGGTCTTTACAATAGTTTCATTTGACATAAAAGAACAAGGGGCATTTAATGAAAGATGCCAGATCTAACATCTATTAAAGACAATACGTTTTCTTTATTATCTTGTAAAAACCACTGTAACGAAATGGTCTTGAGGTCAAGGGCTTATCAGGCTTCCAAGCACAAGCAGATTTCATATGGGAACATTTGCAGTAATGGAGTAAGGTTTATTTTTGAAGGAAGGCAATCCTTCCTTCCTCTCCTTCCACTCCTCATGACTTAAATAAAGCCTTTAGAAGAAATTTTCACTTTGTGATTACAATTATCTGATTTAAATATATCCTACAATTTCTGCCGAAGGACTCTCTGGGTCTCATTTTGGTCCTAAGCTGAGTAGTAGTCTCTTGTTTCTATGGATCTAATTTGCCATGGAGTTAGCTGTTCACTGAGTGATCAGGCCAATGTGATCACCTTGCAGATGGGAGTTACTGATCTGTAGGTTTCATTCAGTAACTAAACTTTGTTTGCTCCTAATCCAGCACAAAATGTGGTTTAAGAGAAATAATTTTCATTTTACATTTTCGGAAACCTAGGGACAGTGTTAGTCTTCCTTGAAAGTTCCCTCACTCACATGAGCGTCTACAACTTTCCCACACTGACTGAGATGTGCAAAGCTGTTTGACCTCTTCTTTCAAAACCACTTTTTTCCTCCAGTGGTTTATCAGTTTAAAAGTACAAATTCCTAACTTTGAATAATTCTGAGTTAAATAATCAAATGCAGACTTGTTAATAATGTATGCATATTCTCACAGATATGCATGTTGTTATGTATATATAAAAGTGTATTCATACATACATACATATATATATATATATAATATGTGTGCATGGGAATATATATACACACATATTCGCCCATAAATTTACCTTCCCTCTAATTCCTTGCATGCCATTAATCAATACAAGGAATTTATATTATATTTCAACATCAATATGAACAGTCACCTTCTGATGCACTGACTTTGTGAGCATCTCCTCTGAACACAGGACTGCAGAAGCCAAGTGTGGTTTTACAAAGATAGGGTGTGTAACCTGATTTCAGTAATATTTTTAAAAAATAAGTCTGTCCCAGAGGAAGAAATTATTTCTTTTGCAAAATTCTCAGTGTCAAGTGTTTTGAGGTGACAGTTACATAGCTTATTTGTTATGTGGTTTATTTTGAACGCCTGTCTTTTAATTTTATCTGTTTCTCTACATGCCAGCTGAGATGGGGAAACTGGGCTTTTTGGAGTAACCATATGGAAATAAGCCTATTTTTTCCCCATTTTTTTTAAGCTACACATGATTACCTACAGAATTTATGCAACCTATAATACTCAGAAAAAGAATGCAAAAAAGAGGACACACTTATGGAGTCATAAATACATGGAAAGAGCATCCTTGTTTTGAGTTAATTTCAGGTTCAAATCCTTATTTTCCAGGTGGATGAGATTCTATGGTACCTGAAAAAAAACAAAAAAGGGTTGCTCTTAAATCAAGCATATCTCAAGAAGCAAAACAGCTTAACATTTAATATTTCTTTCCATAGCAAAAACACATACGTCCAGAGTGTTGATGTCTCCCTCCTAACAATGCAATGAGGTTTCAAAATACGTTTACCATACTCAGGAATAGAGAGCAAGAAAAGATGTTGTGTTTTCTCTCTGCTCAGAGAGATTGTGACCTGAGACTGCAGTAACGACAATTTGGTTTGCAGTGAAGGAAAATGTGAGCAGGGAGAGCCTACAGGTACAGGCAAGTACATCACTGAACCTCTTATGGATCCCAGAGAGAGGGCACTGGACAGGGCAAGTGAGCGGTGGAACAGAGTGGCCTCAGGGGATTGTTTGTGGAGAAGGAGCTGTGACCCCTGGCAGGGCTGTAGGACCTGTGAGCCGCTGGGAGGCCAAGGAGCAGGGAGGTGGAGGAGCAGGGGGCAGAGGGGCAGGAGGCTGGAGGGGTGACTATGGGGCAGAAGGCTCCTGCTCCCATGTTCCCTGCCTCCTCTGACAATAGAAGACCAGCGAGGGCTGGGAACAGACCACTGGGGCCCAGCCTGCCACCTTTCAGGTCCACATAATCAAACCTGTCTTGCTGGTGCCGGGGTGATGCTTGATGCATGCGGTGGGACTGCTCCCCCATCTCCTGCCCGGGAGCTGAGGGTGCCCCTGCACAGCCTGGACTGGGTGGCCTCACTGTCCCCTGCCCTGTGCATCCTCCAGGAGGCAGCTCCTGCTGCTGAGGAATGCCCTGCATCCTTTGGGGCCGGGAGCCTGGCAGGGTTGTCCCCATGCCCTGCTCTGGCCATGTCCCCATCTCACCTGCCTGTCAGGAGGGGCTGGCTTTGGCTCTCCTCCTCACACAGCCACTCTCCCCTGCTCAGGCAGAGCCTCACATATCAGATGCAGTCTGTGCTGTTGGTATTTTAGTTTTAGCTTTTTTTTTTTTTTTTTAATTAAAAAACCCAAAGGGGACATGCTCAATGCATTCTGTTCCATCTCTCTGTTTCCTTTTATAAAATATGACTTCGTGGATCGGTATGTGCTGTTTTTCAAAAATCACCTTTATTTTCACTGTACCCACATCCCTCCATTTCCTCTCAAATCAGAAAAAAAAAAAAAAAAAGGGGCACAAGAGACTAACTGAATAACTGAGTGGCCGTGTCATTGCTACCTGGAGATTACATGGATGCAGGCAGTGCACCGTGCCAGTCACCCAGCAGCATTACCTCCTACACAGCCAGCCTGAAGCCTGGTTTTTAATGGCCAGGAGTTACTTCAAAAGCTTTCCAAAAATATTTCTGAGCATGAGCAGTCTATCTAGAAGGGTGGATTTTCATAAGGCTCTGAACCTCAATTCAGTGCTGAATTTAATAATTCGTACACATTGAATGACCGGGTGTTAGGGATTTCGGAAGACCAAAAGCAAAGACAACTGGGATGTTTACCCTCAGCCCCAGTAGGCTGGGTCATTGTGGAGTCATGCTGGATGCTTCTGAAGCAAAACAAAAGATATGAACGGCACACAACAGATTTGAACTATTGAAGTTCCTGATTTTGCTTCCCGTCAAATTCATGATGTATTAGCGAGACAATACTGGAGAAAGAAGATTGGGACCTAGGGAAAGGAAAGAAAAAAAAAGAACAAATAAGCATTGGCACAATCCCGTCTGCTTTATCAGCACACGAGTCAATGAGGACTGAAGGTGTTCTTGGGTGTTTTATTTTCTCAGAGCTTCTGGGTTTCCCAGATTCAATTATGTGAAAATTACCATGTTAGAGCTGATTTTAGGTTTTTCTGATGCCCAGTGCTGAACAGTGATGATGAAAAAGCATGCACAAAACTCTACAGGTGTTCAGATTCTTTGATACTTCAGAAAATACTGTGTTACTGTATTTTTAGATTTCTTTATTTTAATACCAATATTTTTTTACTGGTTTGTGACCCAGAAAATAAAGGTTTAGTCTTCTGCCTTTGCTCACTTCTTTTAATGATTCTGAACGTTTTTATTCAGACAAAGGCCACATCAGTGGAATGCATGATGATACAGTGTGAGCTAAGTTTATCATGACAAAAGATGCATCAGTTTGATGTATTAAACCAGCACTGACTTGGAGGCAGTGAATAATTAGTTTAACCTGGCAATGAATAATATAAACTTAGCCACAGAGATGTTTGGTGTTATCATCTTATGTTTCTGTAAAGCAGTAAGGACACCAGGTTATCATGATTATAGCAGCAGGAGAGTTTGTAGAATGAGCTCATGTGTAAATAGTTGCTCAAAAACACTGTGAACATTTATGAGGCTCATTATTTATTATTAATTATTTAACTGCAGGTTCCCATGTGGGCAGTGAAATCCTGCTGATTTACTACTTATCAGGAATAAATTGCCACTTATATCTTGGGGTTTTCATGCTTTTCTTTTTGTCATCATAAATAAACTAAACTAATAAGACTGTTTCCTTCTGCATATTAAACTGACTGCTGGCAAGAGGCTTTTTGGCTAGTGACCTAATAAGAGACAAAATATAGGATAAGTGAAAAATTGTGTATTTTTATGAAGGCTCAGATTGTTTGCAATAGATCTGAGAACTCAGCAAGAGATCAGTATTTGCTTACATTTACAATGTATTTGTACAGGACCAGATTTTTGAAACTGCTCAGCAGCCACAATTAAAGCCAGATTTTTTCTGAGGAGCAGTTTCAAATTTTCCAGATAAGTGGAGTTATTTTAGTACCTAAATGAGGATGAATAGCTAAATCTCCAGTTTGGCATCACTCTGATTCTCATAACTGCAGCTCAGCTGCCGTCTAACCCTGCCTCTGTTACTGCCAGTAAGTCACTACAGATGCCTGTATTTCTACTGGGGACCACATATAGAAGTAAATCTTAATATCCTGAGATGGCTTTCAGCCCTTCTTCATGCTTCAGTCTCAGAGGAATTCAAAATCCAGTCTCCAGCACACCTTTGGCAGGTTTCCTGACAAGGCAGGATAACCGTGGGGATGACAGTACTCTGCAGTACCGTGCCCCAGACAGCTGGCACCCAGAGTTACCCAAATTATCTGCTCATTTTACACGTGCAAGCTGCATGCATGTGCACCGAAATCTGCGTTATCCCAAAGCCCAGAAGCTGGTATACTCTGCAGCCAAGAAGGCAGGTCTGATTTACTGTATTTGGTCTGAATGCTTCCTTAGTCAGCTCAGGCCTGAACCCCATCAGGACTTGCATTCCACCCTCTGAGCACACCAGGGTTGTGGCAGAAGCACTGCTATGGTTGTTAGCACACCCATATAACTGGCTGCAAACCTCTGCTAATCAAGAAGGATGTTTGAAAAACTAAAACACCTAAATCTCTGACCCTTTTCAGGCAGACTCCTCTCATATGACTACAACACTCTGTGATGGGCTCTTTGACACATGAAGTAGGCAGGTTTTACAAAAAGACTCAATTTTGTTTCTGTAGAACACAAGGACTATCTTTATTTAAGCAAACATTGTGTTCGAAAATGTGGGATCATCTACAGTTATATTCATATATACCTATATATATATGAAAAATGTTTATACACGCCATATACCATATACACATGTACAAACATTGTGTATGCCTCATAGTGAACATCAGCAGTATTATCTTAAAAGAAAAATATGGCACCACAGTGTACTGGAAGACAAGATTTTTACAAGCAGCCTTTAAATAACATTTGTGATATTTCTATTGCTGAATTTAATCTATTTTCTTGTTTTTGATCAGAAAGTTTTGGGGCCCTGCTTTCTTCTGCTAAATTCAAAATGCTTATGCAGCTAAGGGGAAGCATAACATGATATATGTGACTTTAGCCACTTGTAAATGCAGAGGTTTCAGCCCATTCTGTACTCACATGCATGCTGATGTGGGTACCTCTTTCTTATTAAGTGTGAAGGCACATGCAGGCCATCCCTGTAGAGTTTCTCCTCCCACCACAGTCAAATAGATGTGAAAGGTCTTGCCAGTGGGTTATTTAAATCCTGATATTCTGTTCTGGCTTGTCAAGAATGCAGGGTATAAATCTCTTGGCACTTATCTTTCTACACTGCCCACTAACATTTTCTGTTACTTCTGTCTGTCCTCATGACATTTCCTGCAGAGCTTAAACTGAAAGTGCTAATTATTAATTTAGGGCTAGATTCTGGCTCCTACAGCCAGAGGCATGCTGGAGGGAATGCAAAGGGACTCCAAATTGTTATATGCATGTTCCCCACCACTGAGATCTCCACACATCCACTCCTTGGTTCATATTAGGAAACCCTCAGGATTCTTTTTAATCAAAACTTTCCACATTAATTATTAGTTTAGATTGCAAATAAAAAAATTAGACCATTAAAGTTTGAAATTACTTTTTTTCCAAACACATAAGTATATTTCTTCAGTTTGAACAATGGATTGGATTAATCACTGGTGAGGGGTTTTTTTCACATCACAGAGGGGATTTAGCTCTAGGAAAGAAGTGTTTCATCATCTTGAAGCCCAGTAAGGCTCAGTGTTATTATGTCAGTATAACAGGTTAACTGAGGCATAAAGGTGAAGTGACTTGCCTAAGGTCATGCAATAGATCAGTGGCAGAACTGTAAATCATAGAATCACGTACAGAGTCATTTAAATCCCTGAAAAATGCCTTGTTCCATAAGATTTTCTTACTCCCTCTTGTCAAGTATAAATAGTTTAGGCTTTCTTTGGCGGGCAGAAACCCCTCTACTCTTTCACTTAATGGATTCCCAAGATAAAGTGTATTCACTAACCTGGCTCTAACAGGAAAACTTTCAGGCCAAATGGAAAGAGAATGTTTTGTTCAAAGCACTCCTTGAATTTCCTGCAATTTCACCACGGACTGACTTACACATTTTTCCAAACCTACTTGTTTGTTATGTAGGCAGTTGTTCTTGTTTCCCTTGCCTTCAAGTCTCTTCCTCCAGCAGTGTCCCTTCCTATATTGATGAATTACACTTTCCGCTGACAATTTTTCCTATAATAGTCTTTTATCTTAATTTACAGCCACACTCTTAACGCATGTTATGGCAACAGAGGTTCTGCTTATGCACAGCTTAAGAAGTGTGAGCAAACCCCACCCCCCCACCAAATATATAAAAAAACTCTCTGGCTTTTACCATCTCCTGTTTTCTGTCTTTCTTAAGAGCTCCCTCTGAAATTGTGCCTGCTCAAGAGTTTTTTGAGAGAGTGAAGATGAAGAGAGAGTGAAGAATCTACATCTGAATCTTGTAGATTTTATAATAACTAAAACACCAAATATTTATACAATTATATATAAATTACTGTATCCTCTTTTCTCTCTGCCTTATGAACAAGCCAGAGACCTGCACTGAACTCACTGATTTCTTTTTTAATTTTAGATAAATATATAAAAACATATATTGTTATAGTTCAGTGACAGATGAGAGAAAGTGGTTTTGCTCAGAAGTTGATGTCATAAAGTGGAACAGTATTTGAACATGTCACCTTTCAACAAAAATCGGTCTTCACACGGCAGAGAGAAGAAAGACCCCAGAGTCTCCTCTAGCATGTAGTCATCACTATGAATTCATGGCATCCTGATGGTGTAGTGTTTGGGTTTTTTTCCTCACTGGGAAAGAAAGGTGTGTAAACAAAGACTAGAGGAGGTCAAATAAATACAAAGGAGGTATCAGAGGTGACCATTCCTCTCTCAGTCCCTCTATTCCAATGCAAGATGAAGCTGAAGCTGATGGATTTGAGTTTTCCAGGCTCCACTGGAGCAGTTTTAATGAATAAATCCATGTTATTTGAATGGTGCGTATGTTTCTGGCTCAAGAGGATTAGTAGATAGCAGCAAGAAGCTAGCAGAAAGATTTGATTACCTCTTCTCTTTGCCAAAATTCAGTTTTGGTTCAGAATTTGGAGATCATTTTATTTCTTTTGTTTTCTGGCTGCTCTCACTGCTTTGAGTGAAATATTCTGGTTTTGTTCTTTTTGTCAGCACAATCTAACATTTGATTTTCATCCCTGTTGTGCTATCAGGCATGTATTTATCTCTTGAGGACTAGTCTATTGTAATGATTATATCTTAGACCACATGGAAAATAAGGCACTGCCAAATTCAGCTACCTGGAATTTACCCTGATAACAATAAAGCAAATAGTTTGTATTTAGTGGTGTTGACTAGCAACAATGCAGTCCTTAGTATTTTGAAGTCTACTTCAGAGACTACATCTTTGCTACTGAGATAAAGCCAAAGTTAAGGACAGCAGAACTGCTCAAACTGCCTTTCCTCGGGTATTCATATAAATGGGCATTTTTACAGATAATTTTTATAGGGAATTATTGGCTATGGAAACTTGCCAAAACAGGTGAATCACAATGTATTTCTTCATGCATTGGTGAAAAAAAGAAGGATGTCTATGGACAAGATAATTCTGTTTCTGCATATGTGATTTGTGTGTATATACATGTAGAGAGAGAGAATGCCGGCAAAGAATAGGAAGTACTTTTTCAGGTGTTTAGTGCATCACAGAAATAATGAATTGAGGACATTAGCCACATTGGTAAGCTTGACATCACGTGCTTAACTATGCTGACAGTAGTTTATTCTCAAGCAACAAAAGATTGAAGTTTGCATTGCTTCTCTTGATGATATTACAGCGGTGGCCTTCAGCACTTTTAGAATCATTTGCAAAGCTATTAGTCTATGAAGAGGAGTTGCCTGATGTTATATGTTCAACTCCACCAGCATTTTAAGGAACACTTACACACTGACCAGGTTATCATTAAATCTTATTTAGGGAGTACAGGATAAACCTATCTGTGTTTTTATGGTTTACAAGGAGCCAAAAAAAGATATTATGAAAAATTAGTTTTTTTTTTTAAATTCAATATGAATTAAAAGAAAAGTAACATCTGCCAAAAATTATGAAAAAATTTCAAATTTCTACCCTTTTATAGCTTCCCACTCCTCCCCCTCCCATCCTATGAAGAGAAATACTCTTCTTTTTACAACAAAACTTAATCAAATAAAAATTTGTCTTGACCTAAGACAGGTGTTCTGTTTTTATTCAGCAATTTAACCATCAAAAGAAAAATAATAATTTATTCTCATGGCTTTAAAACCTCTCAATTTTTCACTGTTCTCCAGTGTTCTTTTAAATAGTCCTTTGCCTCATGTGAGATATCTGATATCATAACAAACAAATAAAAAATTAATGCTCAGAATTAATGCATAATGATAAAGTTATTCAATTGTGAAATGGAGACAAGCCACTATTTGTACCAGAACTTCAGTTTCTCAGGCAGGACTGAAAAGTCTCTATGTCTGAAATCCCAGATGGTTTCTCTGGAGCTATGACTTGCACTAAGCTTTCGTAAGAGGAAAGCAGAAAAAAACCCCCAACTTTAAATTGCAGGGCTTTTTTTACTCCCAGTAGAATAACAGTAATAGAAATAGCAACAATAATAAATTAGATTCTCTTAGTGCAGTGTTGAGCATTGAGTGAACATATCCTCTATAGATGCAGTATGATATTTGCATCATGTTGTAGCGCAGAAAGAAGTTGGTACGTTTTCTTTATAAACTAAATTATTTTCTACATTCCTACATATGTATTTTACATCTTTTGTTCAGACGTCTTCCCAAATCAGTCCTTGTTGAGGCCTAACTTGCAAGGGTCTAATTGTTAAAGACTCATTACTGGTATGCCTGGAACCCTCTCCCCAGTCTCTCCTTACCATGACATTTCTATTCACTATGTGAGAATTCAAACCTCCTTCCAAGCCAGAGCTTTACATGCACCAGACAGAGCCACTTGAGGGTAGACCTCGCCCTCTACCAGTCTTCCTTCCTCAGTCCCAGCTTTGCTTTTCCTTCATTCTTGTTATCATGTTACTGATGAGTCTCTTTGTAACTCATTCTTCTAAACGGCCTGAAAGGTAAATTCAGAATTATCCCCCATGGTACTGTTCTAAAGAGTGGTAGATGGTGGTGTTGCACTTACGATGCTCTAGTAGGTTTTCCTTAACTTTCAGTCCCCGGTGCTTTGTTAGGAGCGGGCCAGGAAGAGGAGCTGTGGCCTTCATGGGTATCGAGGTCGGGTGGTGACTGCTCCTTACAGGTTCCCACGCTATTTGGCTGCCATTTTAGAAGTTTCACCTTGTGGTTTCTATCATAGGGGAAAACTGTTCCAAAAGGATTAGTAAAGGATTTGTGCGGGATAGGAAGAGGGGAAGAATAAACTGGTTTCCTTATCTTACAAAGAACAGGTCAGCTACACTGAAGCAATAGTCTGGAATTTCCAAAAGGGAGGTAGAGTAGGGTGTAGTCCTTTTCTGTGCCTTGAAGCTCCAGAGCAATTTTATCTTGTCAAAGCATGATAATCTCAGTTGTGCCTACACAGCATGACTGAGCTCTGACATTCAAAGTTGCTCTAAGCAGGGATTCTGTCCTTGTTTGATATGTTAAATGTTGTGCCCTCTGTATTCTTCTATAAATAATTGACCAAGTTTTAAAAAGGAAATACTTTGTGAACCAGCAGGGGAAAAAAAAAAAAGAGATAGGAAAATACCAGAAAGAAACAAGGAGGAGTTTAGACTGGAAGTCTGCACAGCTAAGATTTATGAAATGCAGTTAATAATGCTACATCATGCACAAACATGTTTTTGACTGACTGGCCTCCGTGGATCTGAGTTGGGGGCCAGGGAGAGTGCCTTTCTGCAGTCAGTGTGAAAAATAAAACATGCCAAATAATTACAGTAATGATGCAAAGAGCTAGGGATGCAATGTAAAATTTCATATTAAATCAAAATCAAAAGTGCCTCTTGGCCTGGCCTGTTAATGCTTTCTGCAACCGTAAAATTTGGCTGCACATGTGCAATACAATACTGGTGAGAAAATGCTAAGATTATTACCATGCTCTCTTAAACGACAAATCCTGAAGCTGGACAACCAAGGTATGAATAGCATTGACAATTTATTTTCCTAACCAGCAGAGAAACCCAAAAGAATAGAAAAAAAACCCACTACCAATCTCCTATGATTAAGAAAACAAAGAGACATGTTTATGTAAATAGTGGAGAAATCCTAAGATGTTTCAGTGGGCAAATATCCCAAAGAGGAAGGCTCAGAAAGGCTCAGAAAGCATTTCTTCCTATCCTTTTTTTTTTTTTTTTTTTTGGCAGGAGGCTTGCTGGCTTTCATTTTGCCCCATGGAGATTATACTTCTTGTTTTTAATGGAGGCCACAAGCAACACTGCTGGTAACAACAAACAAATGCCAACCTCATCCTCTTCATGTACCCCACAAGATACACAAATTAGAAGTGAGTAATGAGTTCAAGGCCCCCAAGATCCCTCTGGCCTTTCTATCCCCCTTCTCTGGCCTCTCATATGGTTCAGGTAGGTAGAGTCCAAGTTTTCTCCCCTCCCTCATCCACGCACTTTCTAATGCACAAAAAAATTGCCCAAAAGGTTATTGTTATGTTTCCTTCCAAAGCCAGTGACATTATAAAATGGGCTCAAATATTTAGTAAGGTTGCCTATTGTTGATATTATTCTGCTTTTTCTAATACTATGCTTGTGCACATAAAGGCACACATAGTGCTTTCTGGATGACAGAGTGCTCCTGAAGGACACATAGGTTTTCAGAAAGAACTTGGTAGCTTCAGACGGAAACAACCAACAGCTGTACGTCCTCCATAACCTCTTCTCTGCTTTGCCTGCAGTGAATATCTTACTGTCTCCGTACATCTACACAGCTGATGTAAGTAACAAGAAAACCCCCCCCAAAAAACAGCAGTGTTTTTTTGGGGAGAGTATCTGTTTGTTGTTTTTTTGTTTTTTGTTTTTTGTTTTTTGGGTTTTTTTTGTTGTTTTTTTTAAATAAAGTTGAACAAATAAAAGTTTGTACTTTTCTGAACAGTTTGAAGTTACAGAAGTGTTAGACATCTCATTGCTGGTGATTGCTGTCTAAAGATGGTCCCTCTTAACAGTCAGGTTTTTGCCTTGAATGTGCCATTGAAAGAAAATACCTGCCTGTTATCTTGAGGATACATCCCCTTGAGTCCAGAAGTGCCTGTCAACAACCCAGTAACACCCTGTAATACTGTTTCTTCAACAACATATGGCCTGATTGCAAACTACCGAGTTGAAACATACGGAGTGGAGGGGCATGTGAACCTACTGTGAAATACTGTACCAATTAAATGCAGTGTGTCAAAATAATCTAATTTCGTTTAGCTAGTTATTGATGATATGAGAACTGAAAGGTGCAACTTGTGAATCTGCTCCCTAGTTTACTCTGCAACTCTCACTTGCATAAGCAATATTTGCAGATGTGAACTCCCTTTCCAGATCTACCAGGAATTCGACATGAAAGTTGCTGTAATGAGGTGATAATGACAGGTTTAGCGTTACTGAACTATAAACAGAAGTAATTAGATCATCAGCATTTTGGTTTTATATAATTATTGATAAAGACTGATTAGAAGAGGAATATGCTTCGAGTTGTTCACATACACTATGAACAGAGACAAATACTTACTCTTTTTAGTGTGTATACCAGGTTGCCTAACTATCTATAGACACAAAACCCCCACACTTTATTTTTTCTTATAAGAATAGAAAGGGGCTTTGAGGAAGAAAAATAGAGAGGCCAAAGTGTACTCGATCACATCCAGAGAGCAGTGGTCAGTGGCTAAATGTCCAGATGGACTCAAATGATGAGTGGTGTCCCTCATGGAGTTGTACTGGGGCCAGTACTGTTTTATATCCTCACCAATGACACAGACAGTGGGATTGAGTGCACCCTCAGCAGGTTTGCAGACACCAAGCTGAGTGGTGTGGCTGACACACCTGAGGGATGCAATGCCATTCAGAGGGACGCAAACAAGATCAAGAAGTGGGCACACACGTACCTGAAGTTCAACCAGGCCAAGTGCTGGTCAATGGATATGGTTCAGGACAACCTCCAGTATGAATACAGGCTGGGGGAGGAAAGGAAGCCCTGTGGAGAAGGACTTGTGGTTACTGGTGGATGGAAAACTGGACTTAACCGGGAGAAGCACATTTTCAGTCCAGAAAACCATCTGTAACCTGGACTGCACCAAAAGAAGCATAGCCAGCAGGTTGAGGGAGGTGACGTTCCCCTCCTCTACTTTGCTCTGGTGAGTCCCTGGAGTGCTGCATCCAGCCTTGGGGTCCTCAGCACAGGAAAGACATAGACCTCTTGGAGCAGGTCTGGAGAAGGGCCATGAAGGTGATTAGGGTGTGAGAGCACCTCTCCTCTGAGGGAAGACTGAGACACTTGGGGCTATTTAGCCTGGAGAAGAGAAGGAAGACCTTATAGCAGTCTTCTAGTACCTAAAGGGGACTTATGAGAAAGATGGGGAAAGACTTTTTATCAGGGCCTGTAGTTTACCTAAAACCTTTAGGTTTATCTAAAAGATGGTAGATTTAGACTTGATAAAGAGATGTTTTCAATTATAAGTGTGGTGAAACACTTCAGTATGTTGTCCAGAGAAGTGGCAGATGCTCCATTCTCAAAACATTCAAGGTCAGTTTGGATGGGGCTTCTGAGCAACCTGATCTAGTTGAAGTTGTCCCTCTTTCAAGGGGGCTTAGAAAAGGTGGCCTTGAAAGGTCCCTTTCAACATAAACCATTCTGTGACACTAGTTAAAAAAGGCACTTCTGATTTAGTAATTGGCTGTTTAATTTTGACTGTAATGTGGCCTTATTAGAAAAACCCTTTAAAGTGAATTACAAGGTGCAAAGCATCCATGACCACACCATGGATTTCAGGGAGATTTATTCAAGCCAGTTGTAATCCAAACTAGTGAACTGAATGCCCTTCAGGTGTGAATAGGTGTGATTTTGGAGCATACCTCCTCCTCATTTAGTGTTATCCCCAAAGTATCCAGATTGCTCTTGCTGATAGGATAACTCACTGAAATTAACCAGTTTAGATAAGTTTCAACCATTTTCTTCAAAACCACACTATTCATCGGAACTAATAAAATATTTGGACACACCTACAAAGGGGTGCACATAATATAGCAACATATACACATATAATGTATATATAGTAACATTTATGTATGTGTTGTGTATGTGCAATACCGAGTGTGTTCATATTATATATTTATCCAGTGCCTTACCTTGATCTAATAACCTAATGAGGCTTGTGGCCCACTGGTTTTGGATTAGCACACAACTTTTATTTGCTGCCCTTTGCAGAGACTGGATTTGGTTTGTGGAGGGCCTATGCAATCATTGCTCCAGGAGAGAAGAATGACATCTAACAGATGTATTTCAGCCAAAGGTTAAAAGACAACTTATCCAACCAAGCAGACACCCATTTCTTCTGACAGAGTGCTATTAGCACCACAGCCTCTAAACAGCCAGCTGGTTGCAAATTTTGTGTGGTTCACTGTTGTGCTCCAGGAGGGAGAGAGATCAGGCTCCCTGGAGGGAATGACTGCCATCTGACAACTGCTTTTCCAGGGATGTCCAAGGAGAGTCAGAGGAGGCACTAGAACAGAAGCAAAGGATTAAGTTAACATTCACTCTCCATTCCAAAAGTTTGTCAGCACTGGTTAGTCAGTTAACATAGGGAAAGCTTCAGTAACAAAAAGGAAAAGCACTCCAAATTAGGATCTATTTGCAACCACCTCCTCCTTCATTTTGATCTTGGACAGATAATGTCAGCTTTCTTCTGCTATTGCTAGTCTATCTAATAAATTTAAAACTATATCATACCAAACTTTCCTACTCTCCAGCAGAGAATGTTTATGATCCAGACTGTGTGACACTATACATATATATATCCAGATCTTTTTGTTGCTTATAGAATTTCCCTCTAAAACTGGAAAAATTCTCCCCAAATACTAATTGTGTAATGGACACAAAAGTTAAAACTCCATTGTTGGCAAATAAGTCAACATCCCACTAAACTTCTGAAGCTATGCCTTATCACAAACTTATTATGAATTGCTACTAAGGAAATTTTTAATGTAGCAGATGTGGTTACTTATTACAGGAAGCTGCAGGAAAGTTTTTGTGGCCTGCTAAATAAAAAAAATGTTTTCCTGATTAACTTGTTGCAGTAAACCAATTGGATAAAACTTCAGGGAGTCTATAAAAGAAACTGGATTTGTGAGGTTTCATATTAACCATGATGGGAGAACCGTAGTTGCTGCTCATTTCTCTTTTAATGGGTGGTGATTGGCAATTTAGAAATAATCTGGTTGCTGAAATCAAGAGGGAAAACACGAGCTTATGTCTGTTGTATGATTACCTAAATTAAAACTGCCAATTGAAGACAAAATTTTCAGAAAAGTTGCATTTATTTAATGTTCTAATTGTTTTTTTGGTGAGGACAGTCATGATACTTTCAAAAATACTGCAGTATATTATCCAAAAGATTGGTCACGCATTTAAACACTAAAACTCATCCAAATATGCATTTATTTCTGGTTTAAGTTGGTGGGTTTTCTTTGGTTTTGTTCCCCCCCCTCCCCCAGGACTGAAACAAGTTTGTATTTAAGTCTTTAATGTAATTTTTCTGAACTAACTGAAAAGTATTTCTTTAAAACTATATCTAACTGAACACTGTTGCCTTCACAGAGCATTGTGCTTCAAAATTGCAACACATGTACAATGAAATGCACTCCTCCCATCATAAATCTTGATTACCAAAACATTTTATTTTAAGTTTGTCCTCAAAGACTGCAGCAACAGGATTTATGTCCTTATGCAGAAGGTAAGCTGTGTTAGGAGGGGACCGCCCCTTTGTGGGTATTTGTATAAGGTCTGACCTAGGGAAAAATTTGGTTTCCGTTAAGAAAAAAAGAGTCCTTCAGTTCTCTTTCCAATTCCTGTTGCACAGCTTATGTAGAACGTTTGTATCACCATGCTTAGGTCTTCATGGTGATCCATTACTCCACCTATCCCATTAATTAGCCCAGCTCCAGTTAACTTGGTGAGTTACTTGGTGATAACACAGAGACTGTTTTTGCAGTCACCATATGGAGTTCAAACTATTTAAATAGGTCAGTGTTCTATTATAGACTCTGTTTCAGGCTAAGGAACATCTCGTTAGTACAATAGTGCTAATTATCAGGAGTGAACCAGAGAATATAAATCATAAGTGCTGAGTTGAGGGGCAGTCAGTGGTTTATCTGGTTCCGTGTCAGGAATTACAGGATTCACTAAGTGTTACTGTTGTTTATCAAAATGTTCCTGCAGCCAAAAGTCTTAGAGGAAAAGTTCAAAATTAACTAGAAAACAATAACAGAAAGCTAGTTTTCCTATTTTTCTATGGGGGAAATATAGTAATTATTGTATAGAAGTCAAAAGCTTGCAAATAGTTAATTTTTAAATCAGTCCAAATACAGGAAAAGTCCAGTGGGCTGATCAGAAAAAAAAAAATATTACTGTGTTCACTATGAAGAGAGAAGTGGCCTGGCTCTACCAGGTTCAACAAGTCTAGTATATAGGATATAATTTAACTAGCAAAGAACAGACAGGGTGAATCAAACCTCTTGCAACTTAAATAAAATATCAATATTACCCATCTGATTGCCATTCTTGAGAGTAATATATACCTCCAAGTTAAGATGCAAAACATAACAATTGATGTAATAGATCTACACAAAACACAATGCTCACACAGGAAAAAAGGATGGAACTTGTGCTGAGCCAGAAACCGTCTCAGCACAATCAAGGACCTTGTGGCAATACAAAGCTGTTGTAGGATTTCAGTTTAACAGGAGTGAAAAAGGCACTTGTTAAAAGGCACTTGTTTTTCACATAGGCATGGTCCAAAGTATCCAGATAAGGCTTTGCTGGCATCCTTAATTAACTGTATTTTGTGCCGTTAATATTTTGGTTTTCAATATTCCTGTTGTTATCTGAATCATTGGCATAAGCTGAATGGGACACAGGAATTTTTGGACAGCTATTTTTGAGTAAAATTAACTTTTATTCAATCCAGAGATCAGTACTTTCTGCTACTGTGGACTTCCTTTGCAAGAACAAAATCTCAGCTTGACTTCTTCTACCTCATGTTCCCCCACTGAAGCTGGAGGCCCTGCTGCCTTAAAAGGCAATTAAAGGTTTTACTTTGGAATTACTGTCGGCTGCTGAATGTTATAGCGAGGAGGACTTAAGACATAGACTGTGAACCACGCCAGCAAGATATTTTGTGCTAGAATGAAGGAAATCTGAAATCAAATTCTTGGCCTCTACTACAAGATAAATAAACCTCCTCTGATAGTGAAAGAAAAACATGTCCTTTTGTCATTGGAGGATGTGACCTATAAACTGGGTCAGGGGTGTGTGTGGATCCCATATAACAGGAGGGATGTCCAGAACACATATCCTGGGCAAAATGATGACATCCTAGAGAAAGCCTGAGAGCATCTCATCACCAAAATCAGCATTGCCTCCTGGTTAGAACTTCCACATGTCAGCCAGCAATGAACATTTGGCTGCTGTTGCCCATCTCTAGTGGGTACTCTAATTGCTGAGCTAGTGGAGGAGGGGACCATTTTATGTTGCTGATTGTGAAAATGCACTTGAAAACACATCCTCAGTCAGCCTGGAAGGTACCAGTTTGTGAGTTGGCAAGATTACATTTAGTGGTGAACACATCCAGAAATGTTATATATGTTTAAATATAATGTTTTATATAATGTTATATGTAAGGACATAGATATAGATTTACATGTATAGATATAAAAGCCAAAAAAGAAGGAGATTCAAAGATAGTCAAGCATTTCTGCTCAAATAGTTTGACAAATACAGATAAGCATAGTGGAAATAATCAAACCAATTTATGTGTATGTCAGCTCATGGCTGCACTTGAAAGAGCCAGTGTATGGGACAACTGAACTTTAGCACTACCTTTTGTTTCTGCAGAATACCTTCTTGTTTTAAATCAATCATATTTAACCACTGAAGAGATATTAGTATGAACTGATGGAAATGCGTGATTAATAGACTTTCAAAAAAACTTGAAACTGATTATTCTTCCAGTGAAGAAGTGAGAGTTAACAGTGGTCAAGCTGCTTTTATAGTGAGACAGGGTGGATTATATTACAAAAATGTTAACACGGAAAGGACAGAAGAATTTTTCATCTTTCTTTCTTTCCCAGAGAGGAAATCTATGTTCACAAACTAACAAAGGGAATACTGGGCCATTCATATTTTCATGCTAAAAAAGGGAAAAAAAAATTAGGCTGATCCTTCCCTCACATTGCCTTTAATCAAAGAGAAGGGACTGGGTCTACTACAGGGTAACACTATACAGCAGTGTTGGTGTAATGATCCTCCCTGGCCTTAGAAGTCCTTGAATTTATCATCTACTGTGTTTTGCTTTTTTTTGGATTTTTCTTTCTTGAATTCCCTAATAAGCTAGAACTTCTCACTCTTTAATGAAATGGGAGAAAGCCTGCAGAAACTGTGGTCTTTTGACATGAAATTAACACACAGGCTTATTCCTGCAACTCCTGTATGAGGTAATTCTTTTTTACCTGAAGTTTTGAGAAAAAATACTCTCTTGTCTAATTGGTAGAGCTTTTACCCTAGAGCTGCTAGTTCAGATTCCCTCATGCATAATTGAAGATAACCTGTTTCACAGTGCAAGCAAGTGTACAGGCCACTAAGAGAGAAATAAAAGAAGAATTCATATTCCCAGTTTTTATGAGGGAACACTGATCAGCTGTACTAACTCTTCGTGAATACAAGCAAAGTCAAAATCACTCCTTCTACTCCGGAAAATAACACCTCTTTTCCAATGATCACCCTGTTTTTAGAATTAATCTAAGAATATTTTTTTTTTAAATCAGCTTTTATTAATCACATTTTTAGGGCAAATTTCCATGCCTGGAGAGATACAGAGAAGCTCCTTTTCTCACATCCCATTTTGACGAGACATTTGCTGGGTCTAGTACAGGTTGTGAACTTCAGCAAGACCGGAGTGAGGGGTACAGCAGGCATGCTATCCCTCCTCAGAGTGGGAGGAGGGTGTTTTTTTTCTGTCTGCATGTGTTCGCATGTGCATCTGCTTAGATATCTGACTGTTCTCATCCACCACATATGGAAAACGGGTACTTATTTGGCGTGGTAGAGTCCTTTCTACCGTGGTGGTAGGAGTCCTGAAATCTTAAAATGTTCGCTATTAAATAGCTGGAATTCTTTTGAAGGAGCAAGGTTAGCACAATTTCCTCTCAGAAGCAGGATTCTGATGAGCAGTTGTGTTTGAGGTCATAGGTGAATGCTTTTCACGGAATAATAATGGCAAGATGTCTGCTACCTCATGAAAAATTAGGTGTACAGCACAGAGTGGAACTGGTTCAGTAAAATTCCAGCCTAGTGTATGTCAGAAAAGAGGAAAGGACAGATCTCAGCAGGATTTCTGTACCTTAACCTGATTTCATTAAATTATTTGATAGATAACCTCTAAGTGATCAGTTTAGACAGTTTGCTAAAAGAAATTGATTACCAGTAGAAAGCATATAATGTCAAAATTTCTACAGGAAATGTAGGTGAAATTCTGTACAACTGTGCAGTCATGCATCAATTGGTCTCCTTGCAAAGACACATACTCTGGATTCAGGGGGGTGTGTGCCAGCGCAGGGTCTCCAGATGGACAGTGGAAAGATCTTGTCCATCTGGAGCACAGAAGGGAAAGTGAACCTGTTGCTGTTTTTGACTCCTGATCAGGGTTCACCTGGGGCACTATGACTACATGTTATTCTGGATTCCAGAATTAGCTTAAAAATTTGTTCCACACATATATTCTTTTTTGTGGGATGTCCAGACTAACTAGTGCTTTCGAAAGTTTTCTTTCTTCTTTAAATCCTTCTGAATTTAAGGTATCAGGAAAGGAGGGTATTCATGTTAAGACAGAATATAATTTGCTATTTTGCGGTATTTTTCAGAGAAGGAATATAATTTTATAGCATTGTTCTCAGACATATCACTTCTCCAAAGTGCATGTAGAAAAAGCAACATAGGCTTAATCTTGTAAAACATTGATCAATTTTCCTCCGTGAAGTAGATACAAGTATCCATTTTAAGTGTCCACTACTGCTTGTAGCGTCAATTCCTGACCCTTTATGTTCTCTGTCCCGAGTTCTCAGTTGGGTTGGGGTGTAATGGCTGCTACTTGGGCAAAAGGCTTCCACGGATTGAAATTTGTCTCAGCATAGAAAAGACCAGGTAGAATCCTGAGCTTGCTGAGCAAAGAAACCATTTTTACTCGCCTCCTTTTTCCAGCTTTGAGCATGTATTCCTTCTTAGTGTTAACTTTTCCCAGCAAGCTATGTTTCCTACCTGAAAGCAAGTCCTCTCTCTGTTACTAGGGTTACCAGAGGAATATTAAAAAAAAAAAGAAAAAAGAAAAAAAAAAAGTAGCAAACAGCAGACCAGACCAGTACTCATAAGTTTCCAGGTCTGTTTTGCAATACAGAACCCAAGGGGTTTTGATAGGGTCTAAATTTGGCAAAATCAGCTTTTCCATCCCTCCCTAATTTTATTTTTTTGTCTTCTAACTATTTTTACTCGAAGTTTTCCCCTGTCTCTGTGGATATAGAGAAAAGATCTATGGATAGGAGTCTGGGAATAGGATAAGAAAAGAAAAAAAATCCTGCACAAAATTTAATGTTTTTATTCTGAAAGCAAAGCCAAGAACCTAACACTTAACATGAATGTATATCAGCATAAATGTATGGGCACAATATAATCCACTAATTCATGTTAATGAATTAGTCTACTATATTGTCTAATTCACAGGGAAAACAAGAACCTGTTATCTCACCTGCAGTTCTTTAGTGCCTGCATTGTTTTGCTGTGATGAAGAAGTTCATTATGAAACAGGTAAAGACCTTGTTCAAGGTAAAAGAGGAAAGCCGATGTCAGCCATCTCAGGTTGCTTCAGCTGCAGGTGTGAGTCTGGACGAGCTTTATGGGTGTCACATCCGATTCAAACTAAGCATATGAAGCTGAGGGAGGCAGTCACTCCACCTCTTTAAGAACTTAACTGTGTAAGTCAGATGCTCACACTTCCCTGTTCCCTGGGACAGTGGTGGAAAGCAGAAAGAAGCAGCTCAGGGCACGCAGACTAATGCCCACTTTGAACAGCGTTCTTATGATTCCTAAAGACACCTGTCTTCCATTATGTTAAAGGAATACTGGGCATCTGAGTCTCTTCATTAAGGTGTAAAACTGAAGTTAGACAGGACCAGTAGACCCCTTTTCCACTAGATTAGACTTTGAAGATGCATTTTTTGCTGGGTGTTATGGCTTTCTACAGCACTGCAGCATGCAAGCTAGTTTGCAGCAACTGTTGATTGTATTTTTGTTTTTAAATAATATCATCATTGGCACTTACATTTAAAAAATCAACCAAGTCTCATGAGACAATAAAAAGAGATGATGAAACTCAGAGTGGATGGCCTCTTGCATAATGTTTCTTTGTCCAGCTGGACTATACTTTGTCTTGATTGAATATAAAATGCACAGAAAAATCAGCAAGCTCTTCAATGTAATTCTAATTATAAATTAAATTATTCTTTGTGTGTTATGTTATTATTTTATTGTAAGGATACGTTCTACATTCGTAACAAAATTG
Source organism: Grallaria varia (assembly GCA_013396735.1). NCBI lineage: Eukaryota > Metazoa > Chordata > Aves > Passeriformes > Formicariidae > Grallaria > Grallaria varia. Next base: position 1,579,834 of record VWZG01000461.1, read on the forward strand.
ATGGTTTTCAGCTAAAGTTGGAGAAGGACTTTGTCTCTTAGAAATATGCTGATGTTATATTTTCTTTGTTATTTCTACCAAAGTTAGGAAACATGAATTAGAAGAAATAAATGCATTTATTTTGTGATTTTGATTTACTATGTGACTGTTTTCAGACTTCAAAAGAAATGTTATCAACAACTTTTGCCTTCATACAAATTTAAAAACAGTTTCAACAGATGAGGTAGATTTATTTTAGAAACTTTGCTGACATTATGACACCTTAAAAAAACACTTAGGTTTCTTTCACTGAAAGATATACAGGAAATCCATCACTACTCGATATCTCTGTAGGATTCTTGCTTGACTGGAGTCAAGTCTCCAGCTGCTGTGAGATTTAATAACCTCCTGGTTATGATATCATCCAATAGCAAAACCTTCTGGACAGCTGGAAGAGTTCTTACACTAATGCTGTAATAAGATACATAGAATTGTCTTGGTACAGAAAATTGCTTAAGGTCAGACAAAATACAATGTGCCACTTACCAGCCAAAGGTCAAAGAACTTGTTTCCAAATGTACCAGCCTGTTTTTCAGAAGAATTGTCTGGGAACCCCGGGTCCTGGATAGTTTGACTAAAGAGCTCATACGGAAAGACAAAACTACAGCTTCCAGCTGAAATTATTTTTCTTATTGTGCCACCATAATTATACCTGAAGTCAGCAGATCAGTGTTTTTCTCCAGGACAGAAATCATTATCTTAGTTTGGATCCCTTTCATAACAGACACTTTAAGGTGCTGTTTTCTTTTTCTGAAAATACATATAAATACTTCACAAGAAAGTGCATGCAGAAACATAAGTTTGTGACCAGAAAGACTGAAGGCACACCTACATACTTGGATGGATTAGACCCATTTGATACCCAAACCTGCTCATTCCACAAACTCCATAGCAAGTGAGTACAAGATGAGGCCCTTGCAATGAGGTCACACTTCTCAAAGATTGCCGTTTGGACAACTTGGTTCATTAGATATTGAATTATTGATAGTTTTTTTATACCTTTGATAAAAGTGTATTGATTCAGACTAATGGAAGGTGCCATTTGGAATGTGAATTCTTTTAAGACCAAAATAGTGTTACATAGCATTATTATTGACAAAACTGAACTTGGCAGACAGATAAAAAATTGAATCGGAAGTCTCTGAATGATTTGAAGAACTGAGGCTGTAAAACTTGGCAAATTGTAAATTTTTTTAGGAATTAAATCTATAAGTGTTTGATAAAAGAGTGGGATATAAGCCTATTCCTTTAAATTCAGGAGAGCAGAGCTGCCTATGATGTTAGTCTGAGATTTTAACTGCTACAGTAATCAGAAAGGAAGATATTCAAGCTTTTTATGCACTGCAGTATTATTTTTACTTAGTCAATAGCTACTTGAATGAATGTGAAATGAGTTAAAGTGATTTGGCTGCTATTCAATAATGCATGGGAAATACTTAAGATGCAGTCAAGAAGGCTGAAATCAAAATTAATCCAAGTAAAATAAATACCTATCCCCATAAATGGCAGAAAACAGAAGAACAGTGAAGAAAAGTATGAGAGTGAAAGATTAACTGGGGAGCCTTGAAGCAGCTAGCTAAGTTTTTGTACAAGGTGCTGTACTCAGGCTGAGGAATGAAGACTAAAATCCAGTAGCTTTTAAAAACTCATCTTTGTTTCTCGCTATAGAGAAAAACTAACTTCCCTCTGAATTAAGAGACAGTTTTCTGGAGGACAGAAAACAGGGAGATGGAAGTGAAAATGGTTGATTTCACCGAATGTGAATTAAAGAATTGTACCAAGAGAGGTGATTAATTAAGTTAAAAAGGTAGTTAAGTATGTTTCAGAAATATTGCACTGAGGAACAAAGCCAAATGTCAATGTTGAGTATACAAAACACAAAAAACTTTTGACACATGGCCAGCAGAACCTGGTGAATTTGTTACATTGTTCATAATATGATGTACAACATTTGGGGGTTGAGGAGATTCATCAAGGTTTCATTAATTTTTCATCAACCTCTTATATCCATCCCATCTCTCGTGTTGTGTCCTATCACCGAAATCCTGACAGATTCCTGAGTAAACCCTGCCTTATTTGTGCTCCAAGTGCCAGAGAAAATGCTTCTTAGAGTTTGGCTGACTGGGAAGAGATGATGACCCTGGACATTACAGGAAGAGTTAAGGATGTGAAGCTGGACTTCCTGTGTGGAAAATTTGGTGCTATAAAACCCAAATATCATGGTTACGTTTCTGACAACTGTATAATATCCCAGCAGTTTTTTCCTTTCCCAACCTAACAGCTGTCCAACTAAAAATGGAAATGATTTATGTTCTCCAAAAAGTAGCAGATTGACAGGCAGTGCAGGAAGGAGCAGTAGGGTCCCACTGTGCTGTGTCTCCTCTAAGGGGATGGGAAGGAAAGTGGTGAGGTCACAGAGAGACTCCCTCTGCAGGGATCAGGCACATTTCTCTTACCCAAAAAAATGAGCTATGCATGCCCTGGCGTGGAAAAGAAGTGGTTTGTGATTTTTATTGACATTAAAGAAGAAATGCACTAGCCAGAAGAGTATATATTTTCCTGATTTGTAACCCAGAGGTCCATGGTATAGTGGATTATATATGTTCACCATACAACAAGTAATCCAATATATCTTAGACATACTGTATATATATATACTAGTTTCGGGCGGGTAAAAATATAAACTCACTGGAGCTTCTGATTTCCCTAGGTAATAGAGTTATTCAGAGAATATTAGTTGACAGCTACACCCACTTGCAGTCATCAATTCTGCAAGGGCTGCTATATAAGTTTAAAATGCCAGTATTCCTCTCTTTCTCTCCCCTAAGTCTTCATTATAATGTATCTCACTATTTTTTAGAAACTTTCAGTCTACTTTTTGGCAGATGTGACAGGCGGCTGTAACATTGATACCATCAGTGCTGTTCATCCGACTTCTTCTTCTCACAATGATTCTTAGCACATATTAATTAACAGAACTAGAAAAGGTGCAATCAATTTATTTAATACAGTTAATTAAAAAGAACTTATGAGCGACTATCAGATAAAATTTGGCTTGTGCAATTGCAATTTGACCAGTTTTAATCAAAATCTTTTTTTTTTTTCCTTAAACATAAATGTGCTTTTCAAAGTTTTCTTTCATTAACCAAAGTATTTAATGGCACACAGAAGGGAAGCTTGAACAAATCTTATACGACTTATCAAAATATAAAGACACCCTGTAGATGTCGGGCTTATGTTTTTCAAAGCTCAGTGTTTGGACAGGGGGAGGAGCAAGGAGGGAGAAAAGGCTTTGAATGCTTGTAAGAACTGGATTATCTTTTCCTTACCTTTGCTATTAGTAGCTATTACTAATGTTTTAAAATATCGTTTATAAGACGAAATTTTGAAATGTCTTTTGCTATATGCACAAATATGCCACAAGTTAATTAAATCACATATGTAACTTTAAATAATTGAGTTAAGTACAACTGGAGAGTTCAGTGGGACTCAGTGAAATCCTTAGCATAGTATTTAATTACCTCTCTGTGTGATACAACAGAAAATATTTGGCTTTAAAAAGTAATCTAAAGGTCAGGAGATTCAGTCTACATTAGATCAAAGACAGTGCCAGTCAGATCAAGAAATACAGCTAAAATAAGAAGATAGTTAATGAAAATGAATGCTTTAGCTAATCTTGGGTGGTAGAGCTAGAAGAAAGAGAGAGATGTTTGCTAATGATATTAGTGACCATTTCAGGACTTTGCCATTTACCTGCAAACAAACAGAGGTGGGAAATATATACTTCTATCCACCTAAAAGGAAAAGCACCTTGGACTGTCATAAGAGCTACTTGGGATGTTACTGCGTTTCTTTGTTAGGAAAAATATTTGGAAAAAGCCTCGGTCCTGTTAAAAAGATACTTGTTTTAAAATTTCAGCTTTTTTTT